>CM034151.1:31329903-31822948 GCA_019776745.2 Taxus chinensis
CAATACAACTTCTTGTAATCACGATGTAGAAAACCAGGTTGCAACAAGTTTTTAAATAAATTTTATGTGCTTTTCATTTATGGTTTTTGTAATCCTCTCAATAGCATTCTAAATAGATTTCGGTGGATATTATTTCACGAGAAATGGAAAAGGCTAGGAGTATGCCACCAAAGTTTATGGAGTTTGGCTTTACACTTGTCAAATGTAATCTCTTGGAAGTTTTGAAGACCCTTTGTGTTTATCCCAGAGGATGGCTTCCACATTTTTCATTCAAATCAACCAGGGCACTTGCAAATACAACATTAAAATAATCCAGTTTTTAGTATACTTTGATGGATTCTATACCTTTTCCAAGGCACTATTTTTTCCATGGACCATTAGTATGTTGGAAAAGGTATTTCATTGTATTAATGATACAAAAATTACACAATGCTCAACGTTAACTAACACATGTCATTTCAATATAAAGTCTTACATTTAAATTGCAATAATACTCAACTAATATAGACCCACAACCTTAACTTAGATATGACATGTCAAAGGTATCAAGCCACATGTAAACACTGATTCATACTATCTCACCAAAACTTTACAAGTACCAAATTAACAACATTAAGTTTCTCAATGTGTTGACAACTATGGAAAAAATAAAAAGTGGATTTAGAATGTCTTTATTTTCCTTCTATCTTGTAATACTTTCAACCAACATGTATGTGTAAAATATTATACAGACAACAAATGCTAGATTGACAACTCAATATCTCTAGCACATGGAACCCCAACGCTACTAAGCATTACAAACATGTGTAGTTTGACAAAAAACATGTAAATCAAATAGATATTAATGTATATCAAAGTGCTTGAATCTAGCACAATGCAAAATCAAGATCAAATCACTAATACATAACCTAGGCACATGGGGCTTTGGTTACAAATATAAATGATCATGTCTATCTCAATGTTCATTACCCAACCCAAAAACAATTCAAGCTCAAGGGTTAGACATGGATACAATTAAAGCTATAACAAAACAATAGAAAGCTATGTACATCACCCATGTAATGGATGTTACTTTAGGTGTTTCCACAATGAAGGATGTAAAATGCAAACCTCGACAAAGATGATTGACTAAATGTACATTAGAATATACATAGAGATGCAAAAAACAAGATACATGACCCATGTGCATGGGGCTTTGGTTACAAATATAAATGATCATGTGTATCTCAATGTTTGTTACCCAACCCAAAAACAATTCAAGCTCAAGGGGTAGACATGACTATAGTTAAAGCTAAAACACAACAATAAAAATATATGTGCATTATCCATGCAATGGATGTCACTTTAGGTGTTCCCAAAGTGAAAGATGTAAAATGCAAACCTTGGCAAAGATGATGGACTAAATATACATCATAATATACACATAGATGCAAAAAGCAAGACTACACTTGTTTATAAAGTTAGGGCCAATACTTGTACACAATTGCATGTCATGAATGTAATAAGGTGAGCTAGAATACCAAGTGTCAAACATCCTTCAACTCATATGATCAATGGCATAGACTATTCAATTTCCTAAACAATTACATTTAGATTTTTCTATTTAGTGTGTCTTCCTTTCTTTCATAATTTGCAAATACAAGATGTTTGAACAAATTGTCTAAATTGAAATACAAGAGGAATGTTTATGACAATATCCTATACTGTTTGCTTCAAAAAACCCACTTTGTGCATATCTTACGATCATTGTAGTCCTTGAGACCATATTTCTTTCTGGTATTTTGTCGGGCAGTTCACATGACTCGTGCATGCTTCCACATTTGCACATATCTACAAGGGCACTTGCAACTAAAATTTCTTTCAGGCATTTTTTCGAATAGTCAACATGGCTTGTGAATGCTTTGACATTTTACGCATTACTATAAGGGCACTTGCAACTAAAATAACTAACAAAACCCCTTCTCTATAATGCTTTAATGAATTTCCATACCTTGTTTCGAAGCTCGCACTTTTGCACAAGCTGGGAGTATACTAGCAAAGGTGAACTGGATGAGTTTGAAAATTGTTGGTTGCATTTGGTAAAATAGAGTAAACACTTTGTGAAGATGACAATGTCTTATGTTAGTTGCAATTATGATATTCCATGATAAAAAGAAACATGAGAGAAAAAAAATGTCTTATTGAATTTTCCACCTAGAATCAAATACCTAAAAGAACCCTGAAAATTCTTTCATCCATCGATTTCAAAATATAACAATGAGGGCATAGTTGAAAATGCTTAAAGATCAATTTTTTTGTGACGATAGAAGAAGAAAGCATAATGTTTTTTTTTTACATGAATACTTCTTCTTCTTCGCACTAGTCTCCTGTGATGAACACATCCTATTGAGACCTATCACGATTTTATGTCGGACCACATAGACTATGGGTACCTCAATATTGTCTTCTTTAGTTTGGCTCTAAACTATTGGTTTCAAATATCACTATAAACCCTCTCGGTTGTTGTAGCAGTGCGTTGTTGGGGGAAGACCTTTTCCCTACACCCTAGTAGTATTTAATCCTTTAACAAAACAACACAATTTTTGCTCGACTTTCCAGCGATACACGAATGGAGAGCAGGGACAGATGTGAAATAAATTGTCGAGACTAACCACTTCAAGGCTATTACTATCTTGATCCATGAGGCACTTCCCTAGGATGCGGATTTTATGGTGTACAATTCCAATATAGATAAGTGGATGTATATCTCCATCATCAACACCAACCCTACAACCGATATATCCTGCTCAGTTTCACACTCTTGGAGGAGCATGGTTCACAATGACATGGTGTCATGTACCAATTTGTTTGGTCTTCATTTGGGTTGTTGTCTCTAGAGATTGAAGGAGGGTCACTCCCGCAAATGGATTTCCATGATAATGCTAAGAACTTTGATGCTAACAACAAGAACGGTAACTTCTATTTTACTGTGGTATGATATGAGAGCTTTTAAATTGGGAGAAACAAAGTTAGAAAAAATCGAGAGTAAAAAGTTGTTGGAAAAATTAAAATAAAGATCCCATAAAGAATTTAACAAAAAACTTGACACTCTCTCACAAACTCTCACAAACTCTCCCACAACACGGAACACCTCCGACGTAAATATATTGGTTGCAACGTGCATATGTTTATTTATCCTTTAGAGATTTAACCGTCATGAAATGAAATTACTATTTGAGAGCGAGAGGGATGACATTGGTAGCCGTCAAATTTCAAGCTTTGGTGGAATCACATGAAACGCATTCTTTTAAATTTAATTTTTTTTATTGGAAGGGCAAATAATGTGGTCAAGGGCAGTCCCGGAAAACCGCACGACACAAAAATAGCATGTGCGGCAAATTAGTTACAAATTAAAATTAAAGGAAAGATGGCATACCGCGTGAAGAAGTTATTGGTCCAGGTAAGACTAAAAAAGAAATACGCAAGCGCCATCCATATGCTCACAACTGTGAAGATAAATAGGTATCCACAAAGGAATGTATTTCAATTTGAGGTCATAGGGGGGAGCATCCATGTGACCTGCTCAGGTAGTTGGCTCCTAATATTTCTGAGAGTAATTTTTGGTAAACCGCCTCCATGGGACCACAGCCTAACTTGTGCATGCCAAGTATCAGTACTTTACCGACCGAATCGGAAACAACGAGGCTCTTTTGCTGACGCCGCGACCGTCGGATAAGCCAAAAGTGCTCGCGTTTTAAGCTCCAATTCGTTCGTGCGGAACACGTCCGAAACACTCGGCAATGACGAGGAAATCGGAGGACTTCGGATGGCGTTCCCAGCGGTAACAGTAGCGCAGCAGCAGCCCGGGTTCGAATCCGAGGCAACGGCAGCAACTGTATTGGTGCCATGGTGGATTAAGGCACATGCAGAAAGAAGAAAAGCGCAGGGACAAGTGTGGCGTTCTATGGCATTAAATTCCCTGCGTCGACTCTTGGCAGTGGTTGTTGGCGTAACGTTGATGTTCACTCTCAGCACGGAGCTCACCTTCAGGCTGGGCGTGCACCAGATTGTGAACCAGACGCTGAACACCACACTGTTCATCTGGCCGGGCCACAAGGACTTGGTCTCCACTTCGAATGGTCCGGCGGTGAATTTTAACCAGACGCTCTTATCTTATGCTGCTATCCAGTTGGGGGAGGCGGAGGAGCGGCAGCGGATCACCCGTCTCCTCGACGCTTCTACCTCCTCTTTTAATGATATGGAGCGGCGCCATCAGGGACAGGGCCGCTCCATATCATATTACCGCAGGTCGGAACGTGACCTTGACTTACGCTCCGACCTGCGGGAAAGAGGATCTTTGCGGAACAGAATCCCTGTTCAGCTGTTTCATCCCAGGTATGCCAATTACTGGCCTGAGTTTCGCAGGGCGCTGCGTTCGTGGGTGCAAAACAAGCGCTTCGATCCCAGAGTTATGGTAGAGCTCTTTGATCTCGTAAAGGCCCCCCTGGACAGACACTACACGACTGCCAATCTAGCCAGACAACAGCAGGCCAATCTTATCGATCGACGGAACTATTTTGCCAATCGACAGCAGACCTTCCCGCTGGAGCAAAGAGATAATACGGGGCAACGGCAGGGCTACCGCAGTTGCGCAGTGGTAGGAAACAGTGGCATCTTGCTCCAGAAACCCCACGGCCCCCTCATCGACTCCCACGACATGGTCATCCGCCTCAACAATGCCCGGACTGCAGGGTTCGAACCCAGCGTTGGCTACAAAACAACCCTAGCCTTCGTCAATTCAAATATACTTCATTCATGCTCTAGGCGCGCAGGGTGCTTCTGCCATCCCTATGGTGAAACTGTTCCAATTATCATGTACATTTGCCAGGCTGTGCATTTCATGGACTACACCCTCTGCAATGCCTCCCATAAGGTACCACTGCTGATCACAGATGCCCGGTTTGATAACCTCTGTGCTAGAATTGTCAAGTACTATTCGCTGAAGAATTTTGTGGAGGCTACTGGGAAGCACCCCGAGGAATGGAGCTCGGTGCACGAGGGCTCCATGTTTCATTACTCGTCGGGGATGCAGGCGGTAATGCTGGCATTGGGGATTTGTGAGAAGGTGAGCATATTTGGGTTTGGTAAGAGCAATCAGGCAAAGCATCATTATCATACTAATCAGAAGATTGAGCTCAAGCTTCATGATTATGAGGCAGAGTATCAGTTCTATGCTGATTTGATCAATGGGTCGCAGTATATACCTTTTCTCAGCGAGGCCGGGATCAAGCTTCCTCTGGTACAGATGTATTTTTGATCATTATTTTTTCTGTTTCTTCTTCTTCTTCTTCTTTTTGGGTTCAAATGGGTTTTGGGATTCTTGAATTGTTTCAAAGTGTGCAGTGTTCATTGTATTCTTGGTAATGAAAAATGAATTCCAATAAAGAAACCCCCAATCCTTGTGAAACTTATCTCTGTAAACATCTTGCTTTGTTGATTATCTTCTTTGCCTTGGCGCGTCTGAATGTATTAGGATATTGCTACAATTCCACGTTGTTTGTCAATGTGCAATTGTAAGCGTTTGTGAGAAATTGCATTTCACAGATGTGATATTGTCTGTATTGCTATGAAGCTAAGGATTCCCGTGATGTACATTCATTTTCATCTACGTTTGCTGTGCACAACAGAATTGAAAGATCAATTCCAAGGAAGCGCTGATTTTGTGAACCTAATCTATGTAAGCATCTTGGTCTTTGGTAGCATGTTTTATCATGGTGCTTCTAAATGGATGGACGCATTGCTTTTCATGTTGCATTAAGCACTATTGATATAAAGAAATTATATCAGTGTACACAGAAGGCCAAAATATTTGAACGGGACTCAAAAGTGAAACCAGTAGATTGTGTATTTTCACACATTTGGCAAACTGTGAAGTGCTTTGAAGTCAAGGTTGACCGCAATGTAAATGTAAGAATGCATTTTCATCCTTATTGACCATCCACAAAAAAAAATTGAAAAACCAAATCCAAGGAAGCCTTGATCTCACGATCGACACTCTGATGATATATTTCTGCAATTATACATAACATTTCAACTTGTAAATGTAAGCATAAATGGAGAATTGCATCTTCACAAGTCAAAATGTCTGTATTGCAATGAAATTAAGGATGCCCATGTAGATGTAAGATTTTGTTTTCATGCACTTTGGCTTTCAAGAGCCAATATTGTGAAGCAATGCTACATTGTCTTAGCATCTTGGTTTGTGGCTCTCTCTTTTATCGCGGTGCTTCTAAATCCATGGAAATAATCCTTGCAATTATACATTGCTTGTCAAGTAAGAGCACTTTATGAAACATCTTTACACATGTAAGAAACGAAAAAGCATTCTCTCTTTACAAATGTGACAATTTCAGTATTGCTATGAAGTCGTGGCTCCACACTAAGTAAATGCAAGAATGTGTTAGGACAAGGCAGTTTGTCCACATTTTCTCCACAGGTCTAAACATGGATGGTAAGGTAAGGTCTACGAATTCATCTCTTGATGAAATATTGTAAGATGGATTATTTTCATCAAAATATACTTTTTCATCAATAGGGCAATGCTTTTGTTGTAAAGCAGCACATACTGTTTCTGATTGAAGCATTGGTGTTGGTATTGCTATGAAGTTAAGGCCGCCACTTGTGTAAAAGCTGGAATGATTTATGACAAGGTATTTCAGCTTGTAGTTGTCAGTGCTTGAAGTCTAAGCACTGAAAAAATCAGTGGCAAAACTACGTCTTTGTGAGTATGGCATCATGGATACTGAATTTTGATTTTTTAATTTGATCAAAGGTTGGCCAATGTTTCTACTGTAAGGCAACAATAACTATGCACATTGATGTTGAACTTAGAACATGGTTTTTGAATTATGGATTATCACTATTGGTGTGGTGTCTCGTTATTCCATAATTGGCAGGCCAGCAATATACATGTGCGATTCAGAATAATCGGCCATGCAGAATGTTCTGATGTAATTTGTCTAAACAGCTAAGTTACTTTGTAAATTACGAGTGAGTTGCAACATTCTATTGTCATTACTAAATTAGTAGCAAGGCCCACGAAAAGAATGTTAATTTGTCTAAACAGCCAAGCCACTTTGTAAATAATGAGTGAGTTGCAGCACTCCATCGTCATAATAAATTAGTAGCAAGGCCCACTAAAATAAATCAATAATTCCAAAAAGAATAATATGATTAACAGAGAAGTATCAAGCTTAATGAATGTCTAATATGTGTTGACTGTGGACCCAATACGAGACACAATTTGTTTTTGAAGCATTTGAAAAGATTTCTTGCATTGGCGTGGAACACATCTGCAAAACCATGAGTTACTTCAATTTTTTTGTAAACATGCTTCCAGTTTTTGTTGAAATGTTTTGTTTATTAGTCATTTTTTTTTACAAATAATTGGTCTTCTGTTGTTTATCTACGATTTCATTACCCAATTTTTTTTTTAAAACTAGTAACATTACATAGCATAAAGTGGGCAATCTGGACCCTTTAATTTCATTGTGTCATATCTGATGTGATATCAATTTTAGTGCTTCTATTTGCAGTACCTGCAAGGCCACCTATTGATGATTATTGTAAAATCCCGAGTCTTCTGAATGTACATGATAGATGCATGTACTGTTACAGTAACATTTCACCAAACAAAATAAAAGAAGGTATCAATGTAATTAACCCCCTTTTTTTAATTTCACCCTTTCTTCATCTGATCCATAAACGTTGCCAATTTTTCCAAGAAGTAGACTTGTCTCACACTTTCTTTTACTTGATAACAGAATGGCATGTGGAAATTAGAGTTATCTTTTTACTTGGAATTTGAGTGTAGTTTATGAAGTTCAGGTTGACTAACCTAATCTTATTTGGTTGGATAATTTTGTTAGGGTTCAATTTGGGTACTTTTCTTTTGTTTCAACTTTCACATAATTAACAGATATGGTTGATCATTCCAATTTCCAAGTATAGTCAATCGTTAGAAATATTCCAATTCTTGTTATTACTCTCATGGGTGAGTTGCTTATTAGGCTGTAATATGTTTGTTTATTGTTATGCGAGTTATAACAACTCACATAAACATAGTACTTTGTTGCACGATTGTAGCGCTTGACTCGTATTATTAAGGAGATATATGAGCTTACTTATATGTATTGTTCTCAGCATGGTAATTGATTAACATGAGATTATTGTGTGAAACTCCTACTCTGATTTCATTTGGTATCAGAGCAGGTCTCCGTATGAGAGTCTTGTGTGAGCACAATAGCCATGTTTGAAGGCACTTTGTTACTTTTAAGGTAGCTTGAAAAGGTTAAGGTTTCTTTTTATTCATCTGCACGAGCCCTTGTTGAATCTTTCATGGTTGACAAGATTCTTGGATTGAATTTATAGATGCACCATTGTGCATTGCATTAAATATTTTTTATTCACGTATCAAAGGCATCTCCTGATTTGTTGGCTGTTATCACCCTCTCGTGCATCTGCAGACTTGCTCAGTCTGTGAATCCTTTATCAGATCACTGGCACATGGAACCCGCACGCATGCATTGAAAATTACAGTCATTATGGCCTTTTTTGAATTGCAAGTTCAACTCATGTGATCGGGTATGTCAATACCATGCATTGCATCAAATTTTAAAGTTTTCAATGCACGTAGAGCTTTGTATTCTCTGTGTCACTGTTTTCTATGCAAGCAAGACATCACTCACCTGCAATCAAATTTGTTATCAGCTGCATACGCATTGCAGTATTAAAATTTTGAGGAGTCTGTGCTCCTTTTGACTTCTTCTACCTGCGCATCTCTCATCCCCACACTTGAATTCAATGACATACCTGTTTAATCTTCACATTGAGCCATCTCTTGATGAACCTGCAGATACACGTGTTTCTGAGAAAGCGTTGCAGGTCTATAAATGCAGACCCCTAGCAAATGATCAGTCAAATTCTAGCATAAATTGAATTGAATTTTTATAGAGTTCAACCAAGTTCCCCATGATATCAAACATCTTGGAAGTGAGATCCTACTCTATCAGGTCTATGAACTAATAATCACACTTCTTCAAGTAAACAAAACATACATGCATTGAGCGCATTTGATTTGACACAGCTGTAAAATCTCAACTTCTGCTCGCTACCACGTTGAAGTCAACCCACAGATTTTACGTCCCCAATCCCGTAGATATCTCAATTACTAAGGTGCGGTTTAATGTTTTTTTAAAAGAGTGTTTTAAATTTTTAATTGCAATTCAAATAGCAATGTTTAAATACTTACATCTTTAAATCTGTATAACTTAGGCGGTCAATAATGTTTGATAGAAATTATCAAACTATTTGGTGGAGTGGTTGAAACTTTAAAGTTCTAAATGTTTTAGCGGTGGTGTATAATATAACAATGGAATGAAAAAATAAATTATAGTTATGATGTTATGCTGGTGGGAAAATTATTAAGGTCCTATTTGATAGGACCGGAGTTGTATTTTAGGATCAGGGTCATTTTTACTCGTTGAGTGCCATTATACTTATATTTTGAAGTTGTTTTCTAATATCAATAAAATTGGTCTTGTGTGTAGTTGTCAATAATTTTCATGTCGTCAAAAATTCATTTTATTGTATGGATGCATTATCGGGCGAGTCGGATGTCCTTGTGTCAATTGTTTCACATTGTCTGGGGAGCTATATAAAAATAAACATAATGAGGAAACTATTAAGCTTTAAATTCCGCTTAGCTGAGTTAGCAACAACACATTAGAGGATGTAAGCAATAGAGACAGGAGGAAGATCAATGCCCTCGAGTTTGTCACTACCTCAAAGGTCGCAATCTGCTTTAGTGACACTTGGTTTGTTTTGTGTGTGATTAAGAATAAGAACAAAGGATAGCATCCCTGTTTGTGTGTGTAGTATGGTTTCTATAGTTCTCCTGTTGTGATGATGATGTGGAGATCTAAACCACAAATATTGAAGTAGGGAAGTGTTCTTGATATCTTGACTGGGTCGGTTGATGTGAATTGGTTGATGGATCCGAATTCATGTATTCCCTAGAATAGGTTGACGCGTCCTTATTCATGGTATATGTAGTTCCCACAGTCAATGTGAGTGTCAAGACCATGTGCAAGCTACCAAGTGGCATACTACTTAGTTGAAGGTGGTACTTTCTCCTATGTTTGTACTAAGGGGTGGAAAGTAAGAAATATTCCTATTCTTGTTATTACTCACATGGGTGAATTGATTATTAGGTTGTGATACATTTGTGTATTGTTATGTGAGTTATAACAACTCACATAAATATAGTACTTTGTTGCACTATTGTAGCACTTGAGTCCTACTATTAAGGAGATTACGAGTCTACTTATATGTATTGTTCCCAACATGATAATTGATTAACGTGAGATTATTGTATGAAACTCCTACTCTGATTTTATTAACAAGCTTGTACAATCTTTTACATTTTGTGTTTTCCATCACTTTGTATGGTGGCAGTGGTAAGGGTTTTGTGTTAGCTTATCGAAACTCTTGTTTAGTCTATGAACATTAGGTTACTTATCTTGACCTCTTATACTTTGCCCCTTGAAGTTTAGAGTCTGAACTTAGAGTGCTTCAGATGATAACTCTGTCTTGAGAAGGATATAAGTTGTAAGGAGGATGTTACAATCATGAATGTTAGGTGATATTATCCAACTGTCACTAGAAAGACAATGACAACCAGAGAGCATAACATAAAAACACTTTTATCAACATATGATGGGTATGCACTGACGCAGAATGGAATGTCACATGAATGATTAGTTTTTTAAGATACATAATGGATGGAGATGATGATCTTTGAACTCATGTGACATAAGTCCACAATGGTCGTTGCCAATTCAATTCTTGTTCCTTTTCATTTTCTGGGCCATTTCAGCTTTCAAGGTGCTTGTTTTGAAGCCAGAACTTTGTTGTAAAGGCTATTACTAGATTTTATAACACACAAGTTATTTTTGCTTGTCTATGCTTAGATTCTTCTAAAGTTGTGTCAAAGTTTGTGTCGTGTGCCATACAAGAATAACAAGGTAAATATAGTGTTGCTAAGAAGGTCACAAAATGACTTGGAGGCACCAAAGATAAGTCTGACACAAGCAGGGTTAGTATAGTAGCAGTGTGTGTGCAACGAATGCTCAAGGACCTATAAGTATAACACAAGGAAATTATCACAATATAACTTAAATTGAATTAGTAAGATATACAATCCTACTTAACACCCAAGATAATGCAATAGTTTCCTATGTGGGTGGTCACAAGCACTCTGATAGGGATGGGTGAGAAGGGCATTCACTCATTTCGACAGACAACAGCCTCGCATGATCATTGTCAAGTGCATCCCCACATCGACCCTTCCCCTAGTTCTCCCTCTGTGATTCTGACATAACTTGTCGTATGCTGGTTTTGCAGTCCATTGGTCTGATTACAACTACTGAAAGTGAGTGAGGTGACTATGACTAGAAGGGCATATCCACTTAGGACCTGTTTATGATAGCAATTTTATATACTATCCTTGAGGCTTGTATGCAAGAACATTAATTCTTGGTCCTAAAAAACATGAAACAAGAACTTATCATTGCATACTATTCTAGTGAGTCCTGCCATGGCTAGCCTACTCTTGGAAATTGTTTCTCCGTATGTGCTAAATGCTATGTATATTGATAGATTTGAAGAGGAGCATGTCAAGCTTTCAAGGCTGTGACTTTCAAGGAAACCATTTACCAAGTAGAAGCTTATTCAGGGATTGCAAGTGACAATGAAGAATTGTCAAAAGTTGAAGAATGACTAATCTTGAAAACAAAAAAGGGTAAACAATTTAGGTACTTTCCTTTCTTTCCATTGTAGGAACAACACAATATCAGATTCCAAGGGTAAAATTTAGGGTTGAAGGAAGAATCATACACTTGAGGCATTCTCTACCATGCTTGCTGTAACAAATTTTGATAGTCGGGCTTTGAGGAGTATCTATCATCTCCCTTTTGGTCCCAACCTAACACATCCCAGCCGCCCGCTAACACATTGTCTTCTTTTGAGAATTTTCTAAAACAACATGTGCTGGCTTTTGGGGTCGTTGGTGGCTAGTCTTTCTTCACTCAGTTGGTTTTCTTGCCAGTACAGGCACCTTGCTTCAGTGAAGACACGGCGAGCCCATCACATACCTGTTGTCACTCAGAAGTTGCACCTTGATAGAGAATGGTGTGTGTACTCTCTCTTTTGTTGACAAAATTGGAACACCTTAAGGCTGTGGGTAACTTATGTCTAAGGTGAACCTCCAATGAGGGCTGGTTCCCCTGTGAATCACCTAAAAACGAAAAACTTTAACAAGGAAAAGAGAAGAGGAATGCGGAAAATGGGAAATGGGGTGATACACCAAAATTTTGATACTTGCATGTAACTCTGCACACAGAGAATTTGAAGATCCACACACCTGCACAACTCTAGACATTTGTATAATAAATTCAAGGCTTTAGGAAAAAATGACAGCGGTAGAGGGAGTGAATTCCACACTAAGGAAAACACAATATCCTATGCAACACAATGAAAAATCTGAAAACAACTGTATAAGAGGGAAAAATGAACTTTTTTTATTTAGAGGTGCAAGTACAATAGTTGAAGATGCACAAGCAAATCAGCTGCTCCAAGTATTCTTTTTTTAACAAAATTCAATCGGCCAATATAGACTGTTGCTTTCTTTTATTATTTTTATTTGCCCATGCTCATGCTTGGCACAGACCCTAGGAGGAACAACAATTTGGTTTTATTTTATTTAATAACTTTCCACCTTATCCTTTGGCACCAAACTTCTGACTATAGACTGCTGTTATTATTTTAGTAATTTTTCTAATTACCCTTGCTGGCGCCAAACTAGGAGGAATGTCAGTGCTATTTTAACTATTCCTCATGCATTGGTGCCAATCTCTCACTGCGACAGCAGTTTGCTATTTATCTTTTTATTTTTGGCTCTAACTTCAAATGGAACAGGACAACAGTTCTTCTTTTCCTTCTATATTTATTTCCTTATGCTTGGTGCCAACCTTTAATTTTGGAAGAGCAGTTGTGTCTTTTATATTTATTTCCTTCTTCATGCTCTTTGCAAATTCTAAAAATAGAACAACAACATGCTTCTATTTCTATTTTAATCCTCCATTCAAACTCCTAAGAATAAAACAACTCCTGTTTTTAATTACTTCCATGCATCTCTCCTCTTTGCACCAAAAATAGGAGGTTCTTTTATTTATTCCCACCTCCATGCACCTCCTTATCTCTCCTTTGGTGCAGACTTCTTAAATTTATTCTATGCACCCCATGCAAAGTCTTTTTTTGGTGCAAATACCTTTTGGCGACATCACGGGATTGTTTGCCTGCTAAACAAGGAGATCAATAGCCTTCTGCATCGATTGGGTTATGGAGTTGCGTTCTTTAACAATTGCTGCACACAAGTTTGAAAACTTGTATCCTCTGAATCAATACAACTGAAATACTCTCTTTAACAAAAGGAAAACATGTGCATGCAAGCACCTATTGAAAAGGCAACTAACTAGGAAAACTGGAAAAACAATGTGCATGCAAACACCTATTGAAAAGACAACTAACTCGGAAAATTGGAAAAAACAATGTACATGCAAGCACTTATTGAAAATAAACTATTCTAATGATGCTGAATCCTCAATAGCAAGCTTTGAGGAAAATCCCAATAATTGGGATTTGTAGTTCTTCACCATTCAATCGAGATAATTGAAAAGCATTGTGAGGTTTGCAAGCTTAAATAACATATGACCCACTCCAAATAGCATCAAATTTGGCGTGGTTTCCGAGTTTTGCTTTGTTTACATCCCACTTAAGGACAAGATCACCTTCCCAGAAGACTCTTGCAATTGCTTTCTTATCAAAATTCTTCTTTACCTGAGTTTGGTGAGTTTCTATGGTGAGCATGGCTTCATGTCTTAATTCTTCCAACTGCATAACCCCTTTCTCATGTGGCTCATATTTGAGTCCTAGCTTGTCTGCTATTTGCTTATGCATGACTGTACTTAAGCACCACTGTCAACCATGCAATTATGGACCAAATTATCACCAATAATAAAAAAAAGTTAGAAAGGAGGAGGCTTACCAATTCTTTTTGTTTGAAATTCAGCCTTAGAGGGCTGATTTGTATTGGCAAGCACCGCACTAGCTCTCGCTGAATGATCCACTATAATTGGTAGTTTGGCCAACTCATCTTGTAGTAAGTTCTTTTGACCCGGAGTAGTCAATGTATCCCACATGGATAAGCTCACATGAGATTTCTTCACCTGATCTATAATATTAAGGGGAGAGGTGCCCCCTTTTGCTTGTCCTTTTGGAACACTTTCAACATCTTTTTCCTGATTCTTTTGTGCTTCCAAGCTGCCCTTCTGAATCTAATTTTTTCGTCTCTTTATCATTAGGGACAACAACCTTATTAGTATTGTCAAGAAATAAAGAAGATGAACTGTGCAAATTAGTTACCTCGGTGGGTTCTCCCGCCGCTCTTTTTTTATATACTCTTGTATTAGTTGCATGCTGATCTTCTTGTTGCCAATTTACCAAATTTGCCTTTGGTGGCCTTGGTGCTTCACTAGAATCCCCTCGAGGAGGAGCTTCTACTGCTGAAAGTTGTGGAATCATCCCTTGTGCAATCAAAACTTGATTTAACATTCCATTAGCACAAGAAAAATGATCATGCGAATGATTACATGGAGCACACTAAAAGAGTTCCGAAATTAGATTAGTCTGCACTAGAACAAGAGCCATAGATGTAGAATGAGCATTAGGATCAACTTTAATGGCTACTGGGTCTTGATATGGGAGTCTGCTTGCAGGGTATGTTGGGTATGAGGGTCTTGCAAATTGGGATGGGCCCCAATATGGTCTGTAAGGTTGAGCAAGTTGTCTCTCAATAGATACAAATTTATTTCCAAAAGCTTGCAAAATACATTTTATTTCACTCAACTCAATGGGTGATTGGATAGTATCGCTTGGCTAGCTATTACTGGAATTGAGTTTATAGTTGAAGTCGTTGGCTGAATAGTTGGAAAGATAGGCATGGGAGGTTGTAATGTCCCCAATTCCGAGTAGATGGCCTAGGAGTGTTTTTTCATTCGTCTTAGCCTTGGACATACCCAGGGGCTAAACACTCTGAGGCTATTGGTATAGATGACTTATTACCACATTGACTTTTTTGTTTATATTTTTGTCGTTGACATTAAGGGTCAACTTGGTGTACTAATTGTTATTTTTTGTCATTGGGGCTCATTGTAACTTTAGTATCATCTATTTCTTCGTTGGGTGGGTGACTTATGGTACTTTATTATTCTATTTCTTTGTTGGGGTCACTTTTAGTCCCACATGGAGCTCCCAACTTGGAAAAAGGTAATGAAAAGTTATATAAGGAGATTTGGGGTGTGTTAGAGGGGATTCTTGTATGCACACTTATGATTTTCATTGAGCAACTGCTGATTGCTATCATCTAGCTTGTGGAGTAAGATCCCACAAGATCCTTAGCTTCGGTGGTGAGAGATCCATTCCTAACTAGTAGGGCATTTTTCGGTGGTGAAAGATCCATCCGAGCTCATCATTTTGGAGCTGATTCAAGATTTGATTTTATGAGATTAATTTCAGAATTTTCAGAGAAGGGTTTTGGAAGATTTTTGGGGCTTTTTGTGGAGAAAAATCAAGGGTTTTGATATCTGATTTGTGGCAGTGATTAGAGCAGATTCTGGCGCCATATTTGGAGACACTTTTGAGGGTTTTGGGCCTCTTCCCAAGGGGAGCGACCCACTTTGGGATTTTGCAACGATTTTTGGGAGGGTTTCAGTGTGCAGTTTCTAGATCTAGAGGTTGGGATGTTTTCTATATCATTGGTAGATGTTATTTCCAGAAATTCAAATTTTTATCTATTTTCTAGGGTTTTATCTACTCAGTTCCAAATTTGTAGTAGTGTTTTTAAAGGCTTCTAGGTGTCATTTTTCAGATCTGGATGTTGGGTTTTTGTTCTCAATATTATTAGATGTTATTTCCCAAGTTTCATAATTTTTTCATGCATATTTGAGGAGATTCCTAGCTGCCTAGGACATTCTGTAATTTTCTGGCAGCAATATATTATTCCAAAAATTCCAAAAATATTTTTCTAGTGTTTATTATTATTATTGCAAGCTTCCCTCAAAATTTTATGCACTTTGGGCAAGTATTTTGTGAAATATCAATTAAATACCATTCGCTGCCCTAACTGGTCATTTTCTATAAAAATAAGAAATTTTACTTTGTTACAATTTTCATATATTTTGTGCATTTTCAAGTGGTATCCCACAAGGGATATTTCAGAGGTATAGGTGCAATTTTGCCAGCTTGTATGAGGTTATTTTCAGCTCTAATGGCTAAATCAAAAGCAACAAGGATTGTGTTACCCCTTATGGACTGAATTAGGACAACGATGTCACTGTTTAGGGATCTCAAATAGTACAACTTAATGGCATGGGGAATTTTCTTCCAAGTTCTCTGGAATCTCAAGTTAAAATCAACTATGAACTCTTGAGGGGCTCTTTTGATTGTACTCAATTGCTTAATCAAGCATAGGTGGTCAGATTTGTCCTCAAATTGGCTACACAAGGCTGTTCCTAACTTATCCCAAGAATTGATAGAATTAATAGGTAGATTTTTGGACAATTGCAAGGCTTTATCTTTAAAGGAAGCTGCAAGAAGTCTCATGGCTACATTCTCATGAGTGATATTATAAACAAAGCAAAGATTTGCAACATCTCTAATATGCTCTACAAGAGTAGTTTGAGTTTGACCGGTAAAGAATGGTAAACACTTTAATGGGGAAGTAGGGATATCATTGTATACAATAAGATTCAAGGGGCTGCCATCATTAAAGGTCACAAAAGCTTCATTCCTAAGAAGAGCCATTAGGAAATTTAGAGCGGGAAGCCATGGGATTTTGGGCATTTGTTTTAGCTTGTTAGCTCGGTAAGTATATGGAGAGGATTTATAAAATCTATTTCTTTTATAAGGATTTAAAGTAAATTCAAAAGGATTACCTTTAGCTTTTGACCTGGTGGTCACTTTTGGCATTAGTTTTGACTAGTCTGCAACTAGTATGTTTGTGAAAACCTGAGGAGTCGTCAGATGCTGATTTTTTTTAATATCTTTTGCTCTGCAAACTGCTGAACCAACATCAATTTCTTGAATACTTTGTCCCACTGGGCATGCTATAAACTATTGTCACCTAGAAGTTGCACCCTAATAGAGAATGGTGTGGGTATTCTCTCTCTTGTTGACAAAATTGGAACACCTCAAGGTTGTAGGTAACCTATGTTTGAGGTGAACCTCCACAGAGGATTGGTTCCCTTGTGAATCACCTAAAAATGAAAACTTTGACAAGGAAAAGGGAAGAGGAATGCAGAAAATGGGAAATAGGGTGATACACCAATAGTTTGACACCTTCATGTAACTCTACACAGAAAGAATTTGAAGATCCACACACATGCACAACTCTAGACTATTTGCATAATAAATTCAAGGGTTTAGGAAAATATGACAGCGGTAGAGGGAGTGAATTCCACACTAAGGCAAACACAATATTTTATGCAACACAATGAAAAATATGAAAACAATAGTATGAGAGGGCAAACTGAATCTATTTTATTTAGAGGTGCAAGTACAACTGAAGATGCACAAGCAAATCAGCTGCTCCAAGTATTCTTTTTTTTACAGTAATCAATCAGCTAATATAGATTGCTGAAGGTGCCCAGAATAGACTGCTGCTTTCTTTTATTATTTTTATTTACTCATGCTCATGCTTGGCGCAAACCCTAGGAGGAACCACAGTTTGGTTTTATTTTATTTAATTACTTTCCACCTTATCCTTTGGCACCAAGCTTCTAACTATAGAGTCATAGACTGCTGTTATTTATTTTATTTATTTCTAATTTTACCCTTGCTGGCGCCAAACGTAGGAGGAACATCAGTGCTATTTTTACCTATTCCTTAATGCACTTTGCGCCAATCTCCTCACTGGACAGCAGTTTGACTTATTTATTTCGTTTCTATTTTTTGTGCTAACTTCAAATGGAACAGGACAACAGTTCTTCTCTTCCTTTTATATTTATCTCGTTATGCTTGGTGCCAGCATTTAATTTTGGAACAGCAGTTCAGTGTTTTATACTTCTTTCCTTCTTCATGCTCCTTGCAAACTCTAACAATAGAACAGCAGCATGCCTCTATTTCTATTTTAATCCTCCATTCAAACTCTTAAGAATATAACAACAGCTCCTATTTTTAATTACTTCCATGCATCTCTCCGCTTTGCGCCAAAAATAGGAGACTCTTTTATTTATTCTATTTATTCCCACCTCCATGCACCTTCCTATCTCTCCGCTTTGCGCCAAAAATAGGAGACTCTTTTATTTATTCTATTTATTCCCACCTCCATGCACCTTCTTATCTCTCCTTTGGCGCAGACTTCTATAGGTCAGCAGCTTATTTTATTAAATTTATTCCATGCACCCCATGCAAAGTCTTTTTTTGGCGCAAATACCTTTGGCTATGAAATATGGTAACAATACCTAGACCTCCTGGTTCTTTGGGGAGGGTGACATGCTGCCAGTTGAGTAAGTTCCATTTCATAGCCCCCCTATGGACCTTGCCAAAGGAACCTTTTGTGTAGTTTTATGAAGCTCTTCAAAGACATTTCTTGAAGCAGTAATAGTCATAAACAAGGATAACAAGGATGGAGTATTCATATCAATTTGCGATATAGGTGTAGGTCTAATAATATCATATGGTCAATTCTTTTTACATTTTATCTTTGGAGGATAATTAAGGAACTTTTGTGTAATTTTATGAAGCTCTTTGAAGACATTCGTAGAAGCCGTAATAGTCATAAACAAGTAGACGGGCATCACCTGGATCACCGGCTTTAATGAGACTGACATTATATAAAATGAAAGTTGATCTAATGGAGGGTGAGAAATATATGTGCTTTTTATGCATATTGCCTTTTATACTCTCGTCTTTGTGTGAGAGTCATGGTGGGATAGATCTATCCCAATGAATGGAGAAACTTCCTGTTTACATTTTGTTCCAGTATTAATACAATCTAATACTTTTTTCCGTGTTGATGTTGTATCCCCTTCATCTATGCACTGATATAACACTAGCAAGAGGTTTGCATCATCAAACTGATGTAAATGGTAACCAATGAAATCAGGCATCGTGAATACAAGTTTGGTCACTTAGATTTCAGATATTAATTTTCGCTATCCAGGTGCGAAATGTTATAACATGGAACCGAAGTAACTTAGCCATCGTGGCAAATACAGCTTGTTCAGGATGGTTTATTAAAGAAAATCAGCAAATGGAAACAGTGATTAACATGAAAAAAGCACATGAAAACAGAAAAAATGTGGCTTGAGGCGGAATGGTTTAAATAGGTACACAAGCAATCTATAAAGAAAGTTTCGAGGTAGAATAAGGGCAGGTATTAGATCCTATTTGGAGGCTTTACTTTCATAGATTATATATATGCACAGAAATTGTTATCTTTTAACTGATAACTAGAACACAATTATATGGACAGAAGACTGCATCGGATTTAATAAGTTGAATAAAGAAATTAGTAAAAAGGCCAAATGGGATCGCCAGAGATTATGAACACAAAAACATGCTACAGGTTATTTCTACATAATAAGAAGCTGGAGTAAATAGAAAACCTTTGTTTCTAATTGAAAAAACCAGAGGGAATGAATATAAATGACTTAAGCATGGAAATGAAAATTGCAGCAGCAGAATCTTAATAACTATTTGAGATGAGCATAAGCTGTCTTTTCTAAAATTTGATGAATGAAATCCTTTCTGCTGTCATGTAACTAAACTGGTATTTCCCTTAAAAAACCTGACAATCTACCATGGATACTGTAGACTTGATATATGTGACATAAAATCTGAAAAGAGGCTGTCTGCTGTAATTCATAATGCCCAATCTCTCCACTAAGGTGGGTTCTTGACAATGATTCCTGATGGCTTGTAAATTTGTTTTTCAAGGAACCAATTTATTTGTATTATCCTATTGAGCCACAAATTGGTGTCTCGCTTGTTGGTGACCTAAAAAACCATATTTAACTTCATTAAAAAAAGAAGCTTCTCATTTTTTAAAGTTCTATTACTTACAAGATCAATGATTATCTAATGATTCTAATCAATATGAAAAAATGAATATCTAGACTGTGATGATAAGAACTCAATAAAATGGAAACAAACAAGTTTTTAATTGATGAATGTACTTGTTTCTTTGGTTTGGATTTGTAGAATCATATTTGCTTACTACCAAGAAATATCTCCACAACATCTAAATCTTGGTCATATTGATGATAACGAAATAAACTCAATTTAATGAATAAAAGGCCTTGCAAAATTTCTTATCATCATATCCATGGCTTGAAAGCTTGTACAAAGCATTGCTGGTAAGGGAAGACAAAGAAAACCTGAAAATTTGGTAGGTAGCTAGCAGGTCATAGTACAAATTCTACATCAAGGTCTACGATCAGAACAACTGTCCATAAGCTACCCATACTCGAGCTCGAGCTCGAGCTCAACATGCCAAGATGGCATGTAGTAACCAAAGTTTGTAGACCTTATGGGCTGGAAAAGAATGACTGCAAGAGACATTCCTCTAGCTCAAAGGAGAAGTCCAGGGAAACTCTATTCATTAAGCCAACAACTATTGTGGCACATACCTTGTGAACTTCTTGTAATTAAAATATCATAAATGGAGTTAATCTTAGTAGGATATTGCAATCAAGTGTATTAAGATAATCTAGAACACTAAACACATAAATTATTGTAAATATGACAGTCCTAGATTACAAAAGGATGAAATATTCGATCAACACACTTCTAGAAAGTATATAACAAAAATTAGGGTTAGGGTTTGGAACATATTTACCACAAACAAGGCTTCAAGTCTGTGTGACAGTGATTTAAAACTGGATGTGTATGAGGATGTTGTGTAGGGTGTTGTAAATCTTCCTATGAAATTTGGGAGCCTAGAAATGGGTGGAGAACAAGTTTTCCAGATGGTGTCCTAGACTCTTAGGGCTAACACATGTGTCAACTTTGATCTGCACTCCTCCTTCGACACCTGTTTCATTTGTCTCTGGATGCGTTTCCTATGTTTGGATCTCTATGTTGAATCTTTTGTACATGTATGTGACTTATTTTGTTGTTAAGACCTTATTGACTTGCAAGAGGGTCTTTCATCATATGCATTGAACTGATCTCAACATGCCCCTACTAACACGAACAGTGTTGCACTACGTACCAATATGCCAAAGCAGGATTAAGCCACGTATTTCTCCAAGTCCTATGGTGGAGCGGAGGTTAGAAAAGTGCAAACAAAGATGGAGGCCCAACTCGGCCCTCAACACTTGACAATCACACTTGGCTTGATATTAGCGCGTAGATGTGATCTAAGGCAACGATGATGATGCTTTCAGATTTGCATATATGTGTTGCAATGTCCTCAAAGGGAGAGATGCTTCAATGTTCATCTTGAAGACCATCTTAGAGTGTGCTTGGATATGGGATCTCTAGATGTCCCTAATGAGTTAAGGTGTGCATGACTTGTGCGAATGACTTCCCATTCAACTGACCTTAAGCTAACTACGATAACTTGTGCATTTAAAATGATGACCGTTGCAAGTACAACAAACAAGTTTGTCGGCCTTGGGACAATTTTTTCGGATGATCTTGTCTTGAGTCCATGAACTTGTCTAGGTGATCTGAAACATGAGATGGATTCCAGAGTTTGAAGGTGTGTTCTGTATAAGGTGCATTGATTCTTGAGGTGTTAAGTTGAAGAACAAGTCATAACCTAGTGGATTCAGAGTGCAAGATTGAGTAGGATGCTTTAAGTTTAGCCAGTAAATGTGTAATTGAGATAATGTTGGGATAAATGTCAAAGGATTATTGCCAAGTGCTACACGACCAAATTTTGAGTACTATAGTAGTCATCAAGTGACTTGTTAGCACCACCTAGTGCAAAACAACTATGTAGTCATTGTTGTCTGTCATTTCCACATCCAGTGATTGTTAGTTGATCAAGGATTTGATCTTAGAGAAACATGGAGTTGATCAGTGATTGTCATTTCCACCCTGGAGATTCTAACCTTAATTGGTGGGATCAATATTGGTGGAGCTATCATTAGCTATTTTATGTTGCTCGGTATCTCTAGTGGGGAGGAGCTTCAGAAACCAAGTCCTGCTACTGGTTGTTCTATTAGGCTTGAACTTGGAGTCAAGGGGTGATTCCTGAAGACTGCACTTGCCTTTGAGCCGGCTTGAATTACGGGACTCTTTCAATTCACGAAAATTAGGAAAAAAAAAAGTAGAAACCTATTTAACCACGAAGAATTTAATTCCAAAATCTCTGATGTTCTTTACGTTCTGAAAGGTTGAGCCACCAAACTTGTAAAATAGTGAAATGATTTTCAATTGGATGAACTCACTTAAAATTTTATGATATGGTCCCCTCATTGTAATCATTCGATTATTACTTCGGCATGACAAGAGGTGGTTGTGAAAGCTTGTTGCTCCATCTGGGTGTAAACCAATTGACAATAACCATTGGTACTTAAGTTAAATGCCTCATTTGCTTGTTGCATGATGAGAGATGGTTGTGAAAGCATGTTGCTCCATTTGGGCATAGAACAGTAGACAATGAGGCTTGTTGCTTCCTTCAAATGCCTCACATTCTTGTTGTATGTAGCTCCACGTTGTGTTGGCATTGTCCTTACAATGTCTGTGGTAACGAGGTCTACTATCATGAAGACCATGAGACCCCACACGACATGGACAGGGATGATGGTCATTGCAAAGAGTGAGAAGTTAGAGGGCCTGATAAGAGTGGCACACTTAAGAGGGCCTCATAGGATCAGCACACCTAGAGAGAGATGGGACTTATAGAACATTACAAGGGCATCAAAATAGAATGGATGCAAATGATAATACTTAGTAGAAGCCAGGCCAGGTTGGAAGAACCATTAGAGGATTAATAGTAGGGGAATCACACTAGTTAGAGCATAAAATGCCAAGGATGTGAAGGGGTATTGTCCATGGCTGGAAAACATGTCATGAAGAAAAGCTTCTTGCATATAACTGCTCACTTAACAACACAAATTGCTGTCCCATTGTTTTATAACAAATCTCATGTTCCAAAATGAAGAGTAAAATGAAGTTTCCAAACAGATCTCAATGGATAACCTTTGAAAATTAAAATCGTTAGCAATGTACATATAATAAGCCATTTCCATGTTTATTTTTGACAAAAAAAATTGGTGGTATGAAGTAAACAACAGTAAAACTTCCATTTGGCCAAAGGGCGGTTGTTTAGGGAACCAATCATCAAGCTCAATCCAGTTGATATAGGTTAGAAGGTGTAAGATTATCTTAGTGAACCCTTATTTGCAAATTTGTGTGTACTTGGTCGAACGAGGATCCATTGGCATGGGCAAAATCTCATTGGTCAATTTGTGAATCAATTTGGATCCAAAGATTTATGTTTGGAGATTTTTAATCGATTACTTTTTCCCCTCTTCTTTTGGATTAATTGGATTGGATGTAGGAGATAATTAAAATTATTAAATCATTAATTTTTCTTTTTGGGTAAGGTCCTACCACCTCATGCACTTGTTAGGAGTTAACTATATAAGGAGCACTAGGTATATAATCTCCATTTTTCAATCATGTGGGTCATGAAGTATGATCTGAAATTTCGATTCTTTGACTGTTTTGTAGACATGTTCATATATTTTATCCAAAGCTTTTTCTTCAAACTATGGGGTCTATGGAAGCATAACATCTTGAACTTCTACTTTTGAAGAAAACTTTGAGGATGGGGCCACGGTTTGATGGGAATTACGGGTTGCTCATGAAGCCTTAGCGCCCACCATTCGACTACTCAAAGGAAGATCCAAAGAAAATACTGTCAAGGTTCACCTCGTTAATTTTCTCTATAAAACAAAGTGAAAGATCCCCAATAGATCTCTTACCCTAAATCAATTTTTTAATGAATGGAAAATGATAAATAACAGTTTTGAAACCCTCAGCAAACAACCTAGGGCAAAACTGAATTTATTACAGCAAATGCGACTTGGGTTTTTAATGGATCTCCATGCAAATGATACCAAAAATATTATAAACTCTATCCCAAATGATTGCCAACAATTTTAAAACCCAAAATATGATAAAAATCAGATTTAGTTGCAGCCAGATAATTCAGAAAATTCAGATCTAAATCTGATTACAAACTCCCTGAAAAACCCTCCAAACTTGCTCAGAAAATTATGAAATTGCAGCTCCTTTATTTATAAAAATTCAGAGATATATGGCAATATTTTTCAGAAGTAAATACCTCTAGAATCATACCCATATAGCCCCAAACTGGGTCGATCCAACTGCTGCAATATGCTACCAAAAAGATCACCAAAACACTGCTGAAATTTGACTGGAAAATCAGATTTAAACTGCTGGAACTTTCTGAGTGAAATCCCCTCTCAATCCCTTGGGGTTTTCGTCCACAAGAGGTAGAATTCACAAGGGTTTTCGTCCCTGGAATTTCTGATAAAAGCAAGAGCTCTTAACAATGCAAAATCTGATAATAAAAATCTGGATTGATAAAATGATCATATGATGTCCCTCCTCTAAGTCGACCCTTCATTTTAAAGGGAAAATTGGCCCAAAGGGACCTCCAACTCAACCAATCACAACAAGTGATTTCTTCTAGACATGTGCCCCAAATTTTCCTTGGACTAGGTCGCATTTTCTTGGGAGGAGTAATATTTTTTATTCTTTCGAAACTCTATTCTTCCTCCTTTGTCCAAGTTGCATTTTTCTAAGGAAGCTAATGTCACATTTCCCTATTTTCCCATTACATGGACAAGTTGTACCTCCCTATGGTAAATACAATTAAAAATAATTGTATTTTTACATTTGACTCTTTTATTTTATTAATAAGCTTATTATTTATTATATGTGCAACTTATAATATTTTATTTTAATATTTGCACAATATAATAAAATAATAAAACTTAGTCACCCTTGACACATCCTTTGGCCGTCGGGTAGACAAAAAGGACCAGAGGTATTCAATGAGATTTATTCGAAAAGAGGGGCATTACAGTCCTCCCTTCCCGGGATTGCTTGCCCCCAAGCAATCATAAACTGCAATTCTGCATTCTTATCAGTTCCTGGATCCCAGATCAGCCGAAGCTTTTTTAATAGCTTCATATGCACTATACAAAGCTGCTCAAAACACTGCAAAAAAAATCTTATGCAACTTACTTGTCACTAGTGAAACCAACCTCCTCATGTATGCTTCAAATTTGCCGCACTCTTCATCACATCCTTGCTGGTCCGTGCTGATATGCAGTGAAAAATCTTCGTGGATGTCCTCACGAGATGTTTCCTTATCCCAAACTATCATAGACTTAGCTGCCATTTGATGGGGCAGCGTGTACTTGAGTGCTCTCAACGTGACTTGTTTCCCTTTGTGTTGGAAACTCAGCTCCATAGTTTCCACATCTTGGGTGACTCTTCCCAATGAATGAAGCCATTGCATGCCAAGCACAACATTGTTATCTTTCAAATCCATGACATAGAAGTCATCACAAAGTGTATACTCACCAAATAAAATGCTAACTTGATTGACCTTTTTCTTGCACGGGAGAGTGAGACCTCCTGCTATAGTCACATCCAAGCCTTCAAAGTTATCACATTGCAAACCTTTTTGGTCTACCAAACCTGCATCTAGGAAGTTATGTGTAGATCCACTATCCAGAAGTGCCATGATCCTACACCCGAACATTGTGCCTTCAAACATGAATGGATTATACTTGGGTGCTCCTGAAAGATAGGTGAGTCTACTCTCATCTGCAATGCCCGGTGTTGGCTGCTCCCGTTCATCCTCGGACTCTTCATCCTCAACCTTTATGAGATGTATTTTGCCTTTCCCAAGACACCTATGCCCCGGTTCCCACGGATCATTGCAATGAAAGCATAAATTTTTCCAACGAAGCTCATTCTTTGAAACAGTCTCCATCTTGGGTGTAAACTCAACCTTCGAAGAAGTGGGCTGCTCTTGTTGTTCTAATTTTTCCTCCTTGACGTTCTTCCTTTGGGGCTGCATTTGAGTAGTGTCTAAGTCCAAGGCTGTCCGAATAGCCTCATGCAAAGTCGTAGGCTTAAGAGCCTTGACCAATCCCCTAAGCCTGTCATGAAGTCCTTCAATGAACAACATCACCACTCGCCTCTCGGGCATCTCTGGCACCATCACTGCTATACGCTGAAATTCGTTGATGTATGCATCAACGTGTCCACTTTGTCGAAGTTGTGCCAAGTCTCTATAGTAAAGCTCTACATCCTTGCGATCAAATCTCACAATCAACTTCTCACTAAACTCCCTGTATGATTGCAGAAGATCATGATTCTGTGTGACTAGCCCATGGTGCCACCAATCATACGCTACTCCCTCAAGGTGCAACGTGGCATATTGGATAGCCTCCTGCTCCTGCATAGGTTTGAGAGTGAGGTATGTGTCGAGCTTGTGAATCCATGCTCTGGCACTAATCTTTCCACTACCATCAAATGTGGAAAGGGTCACCTTGTTGGTGGCCTGCTTCAACTCCCTGTTCTGCTGTTCTCTAGGCCTCTGTACCTGTCTAGCTCTCAAGCTTTCCCTCCTTTGAACACAATACTGGTGGAGGGGAAAGGCATTCCGTACCTCCTGTGGTAGAGCTCTCCACTCATCATGCGCTGCCATCACAATATCCTGAAAGACTGTGCCCTCAAGTGGGTCCTCAACTAATGGTGGCTCCTCCCTTTGTAGGAATCTAGGCTGCAAAGGTCTATCCATTGTCCTCGTGGGTCTCCTCTCCTCTGTATGTCTCCTATCACGTGGAGGGGAACCTCTCACGCTACCCACCTCTGTTGGTGCCCTGCTGTGCCTTCTGTGGCTGCTGGCTATGGATGCAGATCTTTCCCTTCTATCATGTCGATTTCTTGTCCTATCCATAGTCAGAATTCTCCATCAGCTGTCTCATGGTTTGAATCATTTCCTGATGGGAATCGATCATATCGCTGAAAAGAATATCTGGGTCAACTCGCTCACATCGTGGGGGACTGTGTGATCCATCTCTTCTGTCCATGATTCCAGCACTGCTTCTTGTATCTAAATCTGTGAGAATACGTGCCTGACTCCTTGTATAATATCTGTGTGGCCTAACTTCTCTAGGCTGCATCAAACAAAACCCTCCAGGTGGGAGGATTGCTGCTCTGATACCACTGAAAGATCCCCAATAGATCTCTTACCCTAAATCAAATTTTTAATGAATGGCAAATGATAAAAAATAGTTTTGAAACCCTCGGCAAACAACCTAGGGCAAAGCTGAATTTATTACAGCAAATGCGACTAGGGTTTTTAATGGATCTCCATGCAAATGATACCAAAAAAATTATACTCTATCCCAAATGATTGCCAGCAATTTTAAACCCAAAATATAATAAAAATCAGATTTATTTGCAGCCAGATAGTTCAGAAAATTCAGATCTAAATCTGATTACAAATTGCTTGAAAAACCCTCCAAACTTGCTCAAAAAATTATGAAATTGCAGCTCCTTTATTTATAAAAATTCAGAGATATATGGCAATATTTTTCAGAAGTAAATACCTCTAGAATCATACCCAAATAGCCCCAAACTGGGTCGATCCAACTGCTGCAATATGCTACCAAAAAGATCACCAAAACATTGCTGGAATTTGATTGGAAAATCAGAATTAAACTGCTGGAAATTTCTGAGTGAAATCCTCTCTCAATCCCTTGGGGTTTTCGTCCACGAGGTAGAATTCACAAGGGTTTTCGTCCCTGGAATTTCTGATAAAAGCAAGAGCTCTTAACAATGCAAAATTTGATAATAAAAATCTGGATTGATAAAATGATCATATGATGTCCCTCCTCTAAGTCGACCCTTCATTTTAAAGGGAAAATTGGCCCAAAGGGACCTCCAACTCAACCAATCACAACAAGTGATTTCTTCTAGACATGTGCCCCAAATTTTCCTTGGACCAAGTCGCATTTTCTTGGGAGGAGTAATAATTTTTATTCTTTTAAAACTCCATTCTTCCTCCTTTGTCCAAGTTGCATTTTTCTAAGGAAGCTAATGTCACATTTCCCTATTTTCCCATTACATGGACAAGTTGTACCTCCCTATGGTAAATACAATTAAAAATAATTGTATTTTTACATTTGACTCTTTTATTTTATTAATAAGCTTATTATTTATTATATGTGCAACTTATAATATTTTATTTTAATATTTGCACAATATAATAAAATAATAAAACTTAGTCACCCTTGACACATCCTTTGGCTGTCGGGTAGACAAAAAGGACCAAAGGTCTTCAATGAGATCTATTCGAAAAGAGGGACATTACACAAAGCCAGGAAACTTTGCCCATGATTAGTGAAAGATTGAGTTAGTTCATATGTATTTCTACAGCCACAAGAACCAATTTTGTGTTCTCGTTCGCCCCAGATTTTTGTTCAGCTGAATTTGAGCAAACAGCTCCAAAATAAAGTCTGTCTTAAAGCTCATCAGAGAGAAGGGGAGGGGATACTGGAACACAATGTGTGGATTGTGTATTATCATATGTATTTCTTCAACCACAAGAAGCAAACATTTTCTCTTTCATTCGTATTTGTGTCACTTGCATTGGGCAATCCACTCCAAAAGAAAATATGGCTTAAAATGTGTTTGGGAGATGGGAAGAGGGTTTACACCAGAACACAATGTGTGAATTATGAATGTCTTCCTTTCTGGTGCATTCTTCATCATGAGCATGGCCATTGGCTATAGAGTGCCCCCTTGTGGCTAAAGAGAGCTCTGGTGACGAAAGCCTTGGTTTCCAACAAACAAAGAAAAGCATGATATTACAAGAAAAGAAATCATAATAGAACCCTATCGGACTCAAAACCCACAATCCCTATCAAGAAACTAATTCATGCGCTTGAGTTGATCTAAAAAACTAGACAAGCACCTCGGTCCCCCTAGAAAGCCTATTTAGAATAAAAATTCCGAGGTACTTGATGATAGTGAAATTAACCTGATAGCCCCCACTCCCATTCTAGGGTATGAACTAAGCCCAACCAATTTTTTTGAGGAAATTGCAGAAGATGAGGATCAAGACCCCCGAGAGAATCAAGATTGCATTGAGAGAACCATTAACAAAAAATATCCTCCATAAGATGGTCTATAAATATTTGGAAGAGCCCAATGATGGGGCATGAATAAATAGGTTGAGAATTGGCAGCAAAAAATGTTTCTTCAAGAAGGCCTCAATCTGTTCAATTCTTTACTGAACCTCAGATCAAGGAGGCCTTGAACAGTGCCAAAAGGTCTTGGAGGAGGACTCTTGGAATATCAGTGGGCCCCAATCTAAGCGGAGACTAGTTAGAAGGCTCATTCAAAATGATAAACAAGATATTTATATAAGAAAGGAAGTGCTTTATCAACACATTCTCCCATTGTTTCCAAAGTCTTTGGAAAGGGCCAGGATTTTTAGCTGGGAGCTAAGGGAAACTCTGGTAGTTTGATCATGCTTCAGAAAGCAGATTTCATGAATCTCTAGGGGTCGGCAAGAAAGAAGTGGTTGTTTCATCAGATCACTGCTGTCTGAGGTTTATATGGATTGACTTGATGCTCAAACCGATAGGATTAAGTTCATTCCAGGACCCTTGTCACCTCAGAACAAATAATGCAGCCCTAACTCCATTTAGAGGGGAGAAATTCGAAATGCTCTTTTTCCTTGAAAAAGGACGAATCTTCTGAAATTTCTGGTTTTCCTACAGGTAAAATTCTTTGAGGCCTTTTGGGAAACATAATTGGAAGCAAGAATGCTTCTTCAAGAAGGCCTTGATCTGTTCAATTCTTTAGTGAACCTCAGATCAAGAAGGCCTTCAACAATAATGTCTTGAAAGAGAAAATAATTATGCTCTCTCTCTTGGAATATCCGGGGTTTGAATGTCCCATTTAATTGGAGACTGGTCAGAAGGCTTATTCAACATGATAAATATGACATTTATTCAAGAAACGAAGTGTTTTAACTTTTATCGACACCTTCTCCCTTTGATTCCAATGGTCTTTGGTTAGGGTCAGAATTTTCAGTTGTAGGATCTACAGGCAACTCTGGTGGCTTGGCCATACTTTGGATGGCAGATTTCATGATTCTTGAGGGTTTATCAAGAAAGTAGTGGTTGTTTCATCATATCACCGCTGTCTGAGGTTGATATGGATTGATTTGATGCTCAGACTAATATGTTGATGTTCATTCCAGGACCCTTGTCACCCCAGAACAAAATAATGCAGACCTAGCCCAATTCATAGAGAAAGAAATTCGAAAGGCTCTCTTTCCATGAAAAAGAATAAATCTTCAGAGCTTTCTGGTTTCCCTACAGGTTTCTTTCAGGCCTTTTGGAAAAACATAAATGAGGATATTATCTCTGTTATGGAAGAATTGAGGTGTATCAACTTTCTTAAAAGTTAAACCAATAAAGACTACTTTCAGAGCTCTAATCCCCAAAACTAACCTAGTGATCCCATGGAAAAGGGCATTCAAAAATTATTCTACAGTTACCGCTCAAAAAATTGAGGATCATTGTGCAGGTAAATCGATTCCATTTAATGTAAAACTTTCTGCTTTGCAGCAGAATCTTCGGGGCCTTCACCTCAAAACAGTCATTGCATATTTTCAAAAATATCTGTAAAAAAATTAACCTTTGTTTTATTGACATTTGGCAATAAAATCCCTTTGAATTTAGCAGGCACTGTAAACTCCCAGCTGCACGAATCTCCCCTTACAAAAGTTGACACCCTGAAAATTTTGGCTAAGTTTCTAATTTTTTTTGAAATTTTTGGCCAAGTATCTAAATTTTTTTGCACATCCACCTGATATATTTCATGGGTTCACCTGCAGAGCGGAAACAGGAGCTGCAGCCCCCTCCATGGGACCCCACCCTAAGGACGTTGAGTATTCGGACTCCTTCAGGTTACTCTCTTTGCAATACCAATTACAAGATTAACTCCAAGGTTCCAACCAATAGCAAATTCAAAGAAGGTAAATGGCGACACCTTGGAGCTGCCATTTGGAAGTTCAAAGCTGACCCATGGCTAAGATACTTGAAAGCTTCTCTTCCTCAAGCTGCCTATTGGTGTAACTTACGGTTTCTTGCAAGTAACTCCCTTTAAATGTCCAATTTGCAATCTCTTAGAGACTGTTATTCACACCTTTTGGAGATGTAAATCTGCTATAAGGACTTGGGCTACTGTTCACAATAGTCTTCCTGCTATTTTTGAGAAATTTCCTTCGTAGAAACAAGCTGTGTTGGGCCTTAATACCTCTCATAATGTGATTGCAAAAACTTTTAGACAGCTGGTTAAGTTGGGGAAGAATAGACATACTGTTGTTATCAATCCCTCTTGTACTCCGTTTGAAGTGGCAAAGTAAATGCTATAGTCCAAATTTATTTTACAATTACATAACCTTTTCAGGTTACCCCAAAAAGAGCTTACTTTTAATGCAGTGTTACATGAGGAAGTGTTCCCTATATTTTGGTGACATCTCAGATGTCTCTAACGTTTTGGGGATTTGGAGGGGACATCTCCAATTTTTAAAAAATATTTCATTTTTTTTTTTACGCTTTTACTTTATGAAAGCTATTATATTTACCAAAAGCATTGAATTACAATCTTGAAAGTACCTAAAATACATTAAATACAGTTTAAATCCCTAAATTTCATTGAATAAATTTAAATATTTAAAAATTAATTTTTATATATTATTTTAATAGCCATCCCCCTGCCATCCTCAAAATTTGGGAATTGTTTTACCTTCCTGGGAACCCTGTCCCTTCGGCCCCCGGTGCCCCCATCGCCAAGACTGAGGTAACTTTGTTTTAATGTTGATTTAGCCCGGCAAATGACGAAGATTAAAGATCAAATGGAAAAGCTTGAAGATGATCAAGGATTATGCTTTTAGAAGAATGAAATTGTAATGATATTGTATTGTTCTTCTAGTTAGTGTATGCCTCTTTGTTTGTGCTGTTATAACTTATGACAGCTGTTGTAACTCAGTAATATTTTCAATATAAAAAAAGGTTCCAACAAATAGGCTAAATGTATTCATCCCTTATCTTATTTCAAATGAGAAATGAGGCTTCGTGGAGTGTCTCAAATATGGATGGGATTATCTTAGCTCATTAAATTTTTAAACCATATATTCAACAAATAAAAGTAAGATACCTTGCATGATTATCAAATCGGACATTTTCTTGAGTTTTTGACAGCTCTGTCAACGAGGGGTTCCATGTCTAGGACTTGTGTAGATTTGGCTTATCAACCACCTGGAGAACTTGGGGAACAATATCCAATCACCTCGATGTGATTAAAAATTTAAATATGATTTTTGACTCAAAAATATTGTTGTGTCTTGAGGTATATATAAAAGAATAAATTTTAAATTTGACATTCACAAGCATTTAGGTTATAGACAATTTTTGTTCATTTGCTGAAGTTCCTTTGCTCTATGAAACATGGGAAGGAAAAAATTCCCATTAAAACATTTTATTTTTTCGAATAAATGCTTTGGCAAAAGAAAAATATTTTGCAGATATTTGCAGTAAAAAACTTCAGCTTGCCTCTCCTGCTCTTCCAGGCGCTTTAAGAAATAGTAGATCAGTATAACATCGAAAATTTAAATCAATGCAAAACTGCTTGGATCTTGTAAATCTCGTGTAAGGAAATTCAAACTGTAATGTTTCAGCTCGGCAACATCACTTTGCTGCTATAAGTTTTGGGCCCTGAGTATATGATCTGAAAGTAGCTTTGCCTGAAATAATTCTCTTCACAAATAGATTTCTTTATCTAGTTGTCTGCATCATAGTAGTTATAGAGATCATGGTGTCATAGGATGTTCTGTATTTAACCTCCTTTTCTGGAGTAAAGCTAAGCGTTGGTCGTATGAAATCACTCCCCGATTCCTAACATTCTGAATATATTGCCTTTTTAACTGCTTATAATGCTCGGGCAAATTAGTTTTTCCTGTCAATATGTGGCCATCTGTCACTGATACTGTTCCAGTAGATATATCTTTTCCCTTAAACACAAGCAAATAACGTATTGCAATATCATTTTCATTTTTGGGTGGAACAACCAGGTATTTTTCTTCAACAAGATACTTTTGCCCTGACAAAATTTCGCAAACAGCTAACACAGTATATTCTTTTGTTTTCCCATGTATTCTCCAAGGAATAGATTTGGAATACGCTAATGCAACACTTATGTCAGTTGAGAAGTAAATGCCATCCCCATATACCTTTCCAGTAGACATGTACCTTGTCTTACTCAAGCACCTTAAGCCATTCCTGCAAAATTCAAAAATGCCATTCATTTTCATGTATGAGGAAGATGAATATTACTTGCACATTTATGCAAATCTATGGATTCTCATACCTGGTTTATATTTATAGTATAATCTATCTGCACAGATACTCAAAATAAATTTTCAAATCGAGGTAAAATAGATATAAAAGGACATTTTGAAGCAGGCAGTATTGTTTTTGAAATTTCAAGTAAAAAAGAAGACCAAGTTGCCGATACATTTTGGACACGGGTACAGATACGGCGTTAAAAAAATTTGACCCCGGATATGGCGTTAAATTTTTTTGACCCCGGATATGGTGTTGGATACGGCTGTACAATACATACATACATATATATATATATATATATATATAAAAAAAAAAATTCCAGCCTATTAAATGGGAATTAACCACATATTATGCATATGAAAAACAAAACAAGTTAAATAACCACAACAAACTACTCATAATTTCAGTGAACATGCGTACAAGCATCATCCCTACAACATCTAGTCGAGGTGATTATTACATTTATCTCATATATGCTATTTTTGTTTTTGATGGTTTCTATCTGGTACCTTCCGTAGAATAATGCTGCTGCAAAAACTGTAATTTCTGCTGTATTGATATATTAAATTTAAAGTGTAAGAAAAAACAAACTGTTTCAGGCCTGGAAATGCCCTGGAAATGGCTGGGCAGGTCTGTGTACGGCAGACGTACCTGGCCGTACCCAGACCTGCCCAGCCATTTTCAGGGCGTTTCCGGGCATGTATCAGGGCCATATCCATACCAGGTGCCCCAGGGTGGCATTTCGGTAACTTAGAAGAAAGATATAACAACCTGAAAATTTATTAAGTGAAACGCTGCTGAGGTTGCAGGTTCCATTAAGAATATCTTAATCTAAGTCAAAAGTTTTCAGTGGGATATTTTGCTAACAAGTGGGAGAGGTTAAAATGAAGAATTATCAGTAATGTATGCTACCTAAATTGCAATGCATATATACAGGCTCAAAGAGAACTTGCCTATAATATTTCGAGGGTTTAACATTGCCTAAGCAAATGTTAAGAGTTCAAAGCATGGATCCAGAAATAACAAGAGCTAATACAGTGAAATATGCCCTTTAATGATTAGATGTCCAACCTATGACACAAATGGCTAAGCACTTCAATCAAAAGATTTGGCATAGAATCAAACTGGCAAGCCCAGCAATATCACCATTACCATTTGGCTTATGGGAGGCTAAAAATATAAATGGATTCATTGAAAATCTAATTTTTTCGTAACATGCTAGTCTATTAGAAATGAAAGCATTGTCCTATTCAGAATTTAGATTCATTGAAAAGCTAAGAAAAAATTGTAACATGCTTCTCTATATTAGAGATTGAAAGCATTGGTCCAAATTAGGGCAACGCATGCACCAGTTAGATGTTGGGGAAGAATTGAAGTTACAGACTGTAAACCTCAATCTATAAACATATTTCTCTGTGACAATGAAGGTGTCTGTTGCTCACTAACCTTCTCTGTTTAAAGAAATTATAGCAGGTTCTAATCCACCTACAAAAACCTTTCAATCCCTTTGAAGTGGTATACATAGAAATTTCACTCCAAAATGGATGCTGGAAAAGATTGGAATGATGCCCATGTCCGTAGTGAATATAATATGAACATATGATATTCTAGCTGAGAGAACATACTTTGATCTGTTGTTTTATGGGTCTATGGCAATCCAATGCCTGTTGGAGAACTGATCTCAGAAAACTGAAATAAATCACTGTGAGATGTATGATGGAATTTGGGATGTTTTTAGATGCCCTAAATTTACGGTCCTTTGTTTCATACATAAGGATATTCTGGAACCTGGGTATTTTTATAACTAAAGATATTGAGAGCATGGAGAATCCTTAACAGTTGTAATTCTCAGTTGTGTAATAATCCTGTCTTATAGTTCTGTCCCCAAATCAGGCTACCTCTTGTCTGATAGGGTTTCCAAGAGCATATAGAAGGAAGTCATGATGCTATAACATTTGTAATTCATGCTGAAAGACTATCTTCAACAAGAAACAAGATATATTTTTCTGTTGGAACGCTTTTTCCCACATATTGATGTAAACATAAAATGCAAAGTAATAGTACAAAAAAGTGAGTGGACGAATCACACTCCGAGCGTCACATCGGCCAACACCAAGAAAGCTAATGACTTAGCAACTTAAACAAGTTTTTCAATCAAAAAGAGAGAAATAACAGCAAGGAACAAAAGACATTAAGTCATGGGGCCCACAACCAGTATTGACGGAGGTGGCGTGGGATCATTAGGCTTATGCCTCCACAAGAAACAAGATTTCACTGACACTGCAAAATATCAGTAGTAGTAGTACTGGAATCACATACCTTATGATAGAGTACCAGTTTGATAAAGAACTTCCATGGAAGGCAAAAAACGATCCTTCTGTTTTCCTACGCTGCTCAAACTTTTGCTCGCTCTCAGCATTATAGAAAACTGCAAACTGGTAAAGAGGTCCATGCAGATCTAACCTGTGACCGTCCTGAAGAAGTCGAAGTGACAATCTATTTGTAAACAACACATATCTGAGGATTTTGTATGGAAGCCATATAATTTGTGCATACTCTTCTTGAGATGAGCTGATTTTATTGACACTACTGGGATTACGGTTTTTTTGCACCCATGGGATCCCTAGCTTCAGAACTAATTCAATTTCGTTGGAACATTGTTGCATCTCTGAAAGTGGGGGAAATGAATCTATCAACCGCTTTATAATATCCAGATTTTTATTTACTAAATGGTCCACTGTTTCATTGGAAATATCCTCCCCTGATCTGATTTCTTTATTGCTAAAGAATCCAGAACGTTTTCGGATCTCCTGTCTTTTCAATAGAAAAGCTGGAAATGGCTCAAAAACATCACGATTTGTACTTCTCGTTGCAGCAGCAGCAAGGGTAAGTTCCAAATCAATCAACTCTGAATTTTGCAGTTCCTGTAGCACTGATGCTCCAATGCATAGCTCTTCAAACCTGTACAAGCTGAGGACAAAAGAAATTTTATAATTAAGCTAAATCAAGGCCCTAGGACTAAAGAAAACAATTGACATATTATTTGACTACTTTCCTGTAAAACAAGGTTATTGATTTTTCTTAATTGGCAAACTTTACTCCTGCAGCCTATGGCTGGGGTCCTGGCAATGTGAATTTAAAAGACACCATAACTGCCAGCACTTTCAGATAATAGATCAGGGTTTCAAGCAGAAGTGATTGCTTGAGCTTGGCCACTGGATTGCCCTATCAGGGCTGATAAGGGATATGAGTTTAGTAGTCACCGTAGTACGCTGGTTTATCTCAAGACAAAATGATAATCTATTCGTTTGTGCAAATTTGTATTTTAGCTTGATAGAAATGCTTCCAATACTAAAGAATTGATCACATCCTGCTGCTGGGCTTGGTTGGAGTAATGTTAATAAGACATCTGCAAGTGTCCTGACTCAGATGCAAGTCTGAACCCTCAAAATCCCTTATTTTCCTGTTTTTGTTTTTTTTAGTCAGAGGAAAAAGGAAATAGGCCATGTTTCTTGTACCATTAGTTTGTTTTACATTTTTAGCTAAGTTTTCTCTGTGGCCTTGGTTCATTTGAAGGTTTGCCAAAGTTTTGTACTTAAGTCCCATTCTAAATGAGGTTCACCCCATCCAAATGGCCTGTTAAAAAAAGATAAGGCTCTGCCACTCCCTTATTTGATAAATATACACCCTAACTGAGTGGATAATCTTTTAATACTTCTGTCATATGGACCATAGTTCAGCCATTATACGTTAAGAAGAGCTGAAAAATATGATATACTGTAGGACCATTTCACTGCAAAAGGCTCCTATATTTACTTAGTAATTCCTGCTTAAAGAATTTAGGATGTCTCTACATGGGATTGCTGTGCAAGACAGTCTACCCCCTATGAATGACAAGGTAAAAGGGATTAGTCCAGCTGAAAATTTTGGCCAACACTCTGGCAACAAAGGAGCAAGAAAGGAGAGTATTAGCATGGAACAAAATCTCACAATAACTAGCTTTTAAAGTAAGGACATCATATAAATTGTAACCACAAGAAGCTAGAGAGACTTGAGGAAAAAATTAGTTTGATTTTGACATGGTGAAGCTCAGGTCTCAAACCCAAACCCACACATAATAGTCTCCCAAGTTCATCACAAGGTTGCTGGAGAAGAACTCCAAGCCAAGTGGTCACAGATTGCATCTCATAGTGGGAAGGATTAGCACAGCGCTGCAAACTGTAAACGCTGGCAGTCTTAGCTCTGGTTTCAGGTAAGAAAGCACGCCTCACCAAATGGGTGTTGGCTCAAAGACATAATACGTGAGCACGGATTCAAGTCCTGGTAAGATTGGCGAAATAAATACCTCGATGTCTAAGCAAAAACATAGCAATGATGATGATCCAGGTTCAAGGTCCACTAGTCGTGCTCTCCTTTAAAACAAGGGATACACTGACTAGGTGGGTGGGTCTGAGCCATTGCCAATTTACCAATAAAAGAGGCAAAATTTTCTTTTTCAAAAACAAACAGAGGGTGAAAGAAACAAGTACCATAATTCTGATTCGCAGTACCACAACCTCGAGAGTTCTGGAATCTGCTTTCTACAAACAACACACCAGTTCCTGAGATTCTTCAGCCAAGTTCCAAGGAAGATAAGGAGAGCAACAAAAATGTTATCCGACTCTGCAACTCGTCCCATTACATGCAACGAGCAATTTTCTCCAATTTGGCAACAATGAAAGAATTCCTTGACGAATTTCCTCACCAAAACATTAGGCCCATATTGCCACATTCTGCTAGCGGAGAAGGTATCAGTAATGTAATTCTTAATTTTTTCATCCAGTTTATCCACCACCTTTTCTATTGAAGCCCCAATCTGCACACCCTCAGTTGGGCTTGTCTCCACCAAAACTTCAACACATCCAAAGAAATCTACACATCCGCTAGCCTCTTTTGCAGACCATGTAGTGCTGCCAAATGTTAAATGAATTACCAGGGGATGATCAATGCAAAATCCAAGAGCTGTGGTCACATGGTCCCTAGCCATTATACCTTGAATTTCAACTTCTAGTTCAATATCTTCTAAGGCTGGATTTACTTTAACAGAACACCACGGTAATATTTCATCAAGGATGGAGCTCTCAACTGGTTTGGACAATGCCCTGTCACATGCCACTCTGGCACCTTCAGCTGACTTGTACAGATATGACTCGGAATATATTCTCTCTCCTGTTTTCTGCTCAACACCATGATTTGGTTTTTCAGACTTGCTGCAGTTATATTTGTCAAATATTTTGGTAAGGGCACCTGGTGAAATTTTCATATTTTTAAGTTTCTTGTGGAAGGCTAAGAGAGTTTCCATTAAATCTACGACAGCGCACTCAGAGTTAACATTACCTAAGCATCTACCTTCAAAAACACAATCACGTCTGTAAATATTTTTTTTGGAGAAAATTGGGTAATGGATGTTAAATCTCCTTCCAGACCTACCATCACTTTTTTTTTTAGGTGACGAATTAAATCGACATGCTGGTAGAGCGCAGTGCATGCAATTGAATTTAATTTTTTAAATGTATTTAAAGGTTTTATGCTATCACTTTCCCATATATAGGATTAGATGGAGATGATTTCTCTTTCTTTCTTTTTTTAATTAAAAGTTGCATGATTTGATAAACCCCTTTTTATTGGAAAATTTAACATCTTAGATTTTAGTTTATAGATTTGTTTTACTATTTTAAACCGTACTTACATAAAAGTTTAACTATTTTGCCATTAACAATATTAAATTAATTAAAATACACACTAATTTATAATACTTTAGTTTTCTAAGTTGCATGATTTGATAAGTCTTTTTTTTAGGAAAATTTAATGTCTTAGATTTTAGTTTATAGATTCACTTTACTATTTTAAACTGTAGTTTTATAAAGGTTTAAGTATTTTACCATTAACAATATTAAATTAATTAAAATACACACCAATTTATAATGTCTATGTAGGAATGGAGATGATTTCCGTCTTTTTATTTTCTAAGTTGCATGATTTGATAAGTCCTTTTTATAGGAAAATTTAACGCCTTAGATTTTAATTTGTAGATTTGTTTTACTATTTTAAACAACAGTTATATAAAGGTTTAACTATTTTACCATTAACAATATTAAATTAATTAAAATACACAACAATTTATAACGCTTATGTGGAGGAATGTAGAATGGGGAATCGATGGCTATATATATTTAAAACAATTAAATATTCATTAATTGAATTTAACAATAATAAAATGTTGTTAGTTTAATTATAAACAATTAAAAATTAATTATCAAAATATGTTTAATTAATTTAAACACTTTATTGAGAGCTAAGGAGTATCCCTCATAATGGGGTTGGACTAAAAAAAAAAAGCAATTCACAAATTAAATGGTGTCCTCCTCCTCATAATTTCATCAAACTCAATTTTGATGGTGCTTCCAAGGGTAATCTGGGAAGAGCTAGCACTGGCAGTTTATTTAGAGACTCCACTGGGTTGCCTATTCTTGGTTTCACTGAAGCTTTGGGCATTTGCTCAAATAATCTTGTTGAAGCTAAAGCCCTTTGGTGAGGGCTCAAAATTGCCTGCGATAGACAATGGAACAATTTATTGGTGGAAGGAGACTCCCTAATGATTATTAATGTTGTTAAGAAAGGAAATGTTAATCATTGGAACCTACAACATATTGTAAAAAACTACTCTCAACTACTTAGGGATAAAAGTATATCTCATATTCCTAGGATCACCAATAAGGTTGCCGACAAGCTTGCAAATATGGGGGCTGAAATAAAGGATAATGTGACACTAAAGTTTATCACTCCAGTTGAAGTTTTGGACAAATTGGGGGATATAATTAAATCTGATGGGCTATCCTCGTTAGCACAAGTGGCTGACGTGGAGTACCCCACATCCTTCAATAATTATTAATGAGGAGACATTGACTTTATTCCCTGCGAAAGGTATTGATAGCAATATCTACCGAATGCATGTGGGAAGATCGTCTTCGCTGGAAAAAAAGGCTATATAATCATGCAGGGGCTGAGCCATTTTCATCCCACATCTCTGTCAAAATTATGGAAAGGGGAGGCAACAATGACAAAATGGAGAGGAAATATAGGGTCGGAATGGGAAAAGCTACCGCCAGTAACACAATTAAGGAGATGCAAGACAATTTGACCCACACTTACATTATCGATGATGTGCATTACTCTTTCCTTGGCCTCGCCAACGACTTGAAGCTGAGGCAACTTCTCAACTCAAGGTATTTTCTTGACAAGGGTACAAGGATTATGACAAAATAGGCTATGGAGTATTGGCAACAAGTGCTCATACTTGGGGTCAAAGATCCCAAGCTCTTAAGGTGGATGGCCACTAACTTGTTAAGCGCCCAACTGTCTACTTGTCTCGGTGACATGACTACCATAGAAGAAGTAGTTAAGACCATGAATGACCCTGGCTTGTCTAATCCACGACTGAATACCTTGAAAGTGACTCAAATCATTGAGGTTCAAACTGTTCTTTTCGGTGCCAAAAATGCCTTCGTAATTCATGAGGATATGGACAACAGCTCAGCTTCGACATCCGGCTTCGTTCGGACCAATTTTAGTAGCTTGTTAAAGACCCGGCCTTGGAGAGCTTGCAGCAGGGGAAAAAGCTCAATGTCATTTGTTCAGCTCTCCAGATTAATGTGGAACAATTCGAAGCACCCAATCTGGGCAACTTGTTGGCGGCCCTTACGATGGAAGATGAAGCCAGGAATGTGGACACTGCTACAATCATGGTTACCAGCTCTTCAGAGGATGATGGCAAATAAGTTTTCAGTGGCTTAGTATATATCTAGTTTTATATTTAGTATATTTCTTGCTGGTTGTACCATCTTTGATGGCTTTTGTAAAGACTTAACTGTTCCTGATTTATCATTATCAGTTTTTTTTCATATTATAATATAAATAGTGAGGCCTTGAGCCTATTTTTTTGGCCAATAAAATTTTTTTTGGTATGGAGTAGTTAGTTGTTATGGTGCTAATGTATTTATGTGTTTATTGATTATTGGTCTAGATAAAGTTTTATTATTATTATTGGTAAATAGTTTTTTGAAAGGGACTATACCCTTGTACAAAAAGGTTCAGTAGCCGGATTCTACAATTGTATCAGATCAAAAAGTGATCAAAATCAATATTTTACAAAAAAACCCAAAAAATAGTCTGCTAAGAAGAGTACCACAGTCTACAGCCAACAATGTAAAAATAACAAAAAAACAATGATAATACAACTTAGCAGCAAGATTAGATGCCAAAATTTGAGACAGTGGGATCCTTTTCACTTGAATGTCTTTTCAATTATCTGCTTCATCTCCTGAAGGGCAGTGAATAACACCAATGCTGTAACTTGTGAAGGACTAGTCTTGTCTACTTGACTAAAGACTTGTTCTCGAACAGGCCCATCCCTCCAAATATTTTCAAAAATGTTTCTCAACAAACAAACATTCTTGACTTGGGTTTCTAGAAAATTTATAACTGCTTTAAAAGTTGAGAGAGTATCATCTTGTATGTATCTAACTCCATGTAGCCTAGTGTCTAGGGAATGAAGCTTCTTGTAGATCTTTGCAATCTGATTGTCTTCTAGGCCGGGTCTATCATCCAATTTCCTTTTCCCCTTCTTGTTGGACAGTTGTCTTACCTCTCCCTTCAGAGCACCAATTTCCTTCTCCAAATTCTCAATTCTCTTCTTCAAATCTCCTTTCTTTGGCTCCCTCATAGACATGAAGCCTTGGATAACTTCAAGTTCATTATTTTTGCTACTGCGAAGAACTCTCTTCGATGGGGAAGGGGGATTGGGGGAATAAAAGGGGTTTTTTGACCAAAATTTCCTCTACCCCATTGGGTTGGTAGGTGTAGGCATAAAAGCTTGAGGGAGAGGGCTAGGGCTAGGGTTAGGGTTAGGGTTATGAGAAACATGAGGGGTTTGGAGGAGAAAATATTGATGAAGTAAAAAGATGATCACCTGATGCAGGGGAAGGGCCCTTAAGTGTTTCTACACCTTCAAAATGGATTGTTCCAGGGAGTTTAAAATGTAATGTAGAAAGCAAACTTTGAAATTTCTCTTGAAATGGTTGAGAAAAACAAGGTGCTTCAAAGGAATAGTGATATACCTACCTTTCAAGGTAACTTATCTCACCATCATTTTGGCGATTTCATCAAAAGGGGCTGGAATAGACCACTTTAACTCTATCAGTGAAAAATTTGAGCTCTTCATCTTCCTCAAGAAACTTCTTAGTTTCCGCAGCTTTTTCAATCCTTTTGCTGAAGAAATGATTCCCCTCCATATCCAGCCCAGTTACCTCAGCGATCAACTCTTTTGTGAATGTGAACAATATGCCCTCATATGCCATGGTCCTATCCTTACATCCCTTAGCAAAGTGCAAGGAAATATGTTGGTCATACCCATTAATCCGCTCGATCAAATTAACAACCCCTCCTATATGCAAATATCCCCATAGCTCCTCCTCCTTCCATGATGGGTCACATGTTGGCTCTACTTGACATGATGCACCTCTCATTTTGTCTATGAAATTGCCTGTCTTTCTATTTTGCTTAACAATGGCAATAAAAGTGCCTCTAAATCGCTTCTTGTTAGCCTTATTGCCCACCCAGAAAGAGTGAGGCTTAATGAAAGGGTAAAGACACTTAAAGTTGATAGTATGTTGACAAACCATTGTTGTAATTATCCTTTCTTTCACCTGTGCGAAGGACATCTTACCTTTATGCTTTTGTTGCATTGTTATGTTGATCATTGTAAATAGCGCTCTATACATTATTAGGTAACTCCTCATGATTATACGAAAATTCTAATTGCTGATTGAGTACACCATAATTAGCTAGAGTGTCTGCTACCTTATCCCCCTCCATATAGGAATGTAAGCTTAGGTATAACTTTATATAACTTTCTAACCCCAAGCGTGTCGACCTATCACCCAGCAAGCGCTATGAGCTCACCCAAGGCACGCGCGGGCACTGAGCCCCTCCTTTATGTGAGCATTGTGAGAAGGTTTTGCCATTGATGGAGGATGATTTGCAGAATGAGAAATACATTCACTCTAGTTAATAAGGTAAAAGCAACATCCATAAGATCACACATTAATACATTACATAAACCAAGTAATAAACATGCTAAATTAGGTCTGAACCATGATAGCCATTTAACACGAGGGTTTATACCCTTAAACATGATATACAAAACAAACACCTTTATATATTTATTCAGAACAGTTCTGGTAGCCATATTATAATCAAAAGAGGTCATCTTAGACCATACATGTTAAATGACAAAGACTTAACCCCTATAAATCTTCCCTGATGAGAGATCCTAGCTATACCCTCCCATTTGAATCCTTGTTACAGACCCTAGTGCCATAGAGAGGTCTATTCCTTCAGAACCTTTAGCACTAAGTACTCTAAACACTAGCACTACTACAACCCTCTATTCCTCAACACTTGTGTCTATTCTTCTTCTGTCTTCTCTTTATCTTAGTGTGTTTTCCTCACTTTCGAGCATATATTTTTATAGGATCAACACCCACCGCCATGCCTTCTCTCATGAATAGATCACATACCAAGTGTCAATGTCATCCTCTAATGGTGAGTGATTATCCCTTTGCAAGCCCTCCACTCTTTGCAATGATGTTTTCTAGGAATATTCCTTATGTGGAATATCCTTTTCTTGACCTCCAAGGTTCCAGGATGGCACCTTATCCACTCAACACACCTAGTTGGGTCACATTTTTCCTCAAGTGCCTCCATAATGCCGAATATGGCTAAGTTCGTTGCACCCAATGCTCTGCCTTCCGTGCACACCCTAGTTTCTCCTAAAGCCTTCTTAAACCTCTCAGTCCCGCGTGCTTCTCCCTACGCGCCCTTCTCCTTATTGGTCCCGTGCGTGCATGTGCCCTTTGGTACTTAGCCAGTATTCCAAGGCCCAATAGAAACAAATACAAGAGGCCAAAGACAATTGTCAATTAATAATTTTGTGGATTAGGAACCATATGAATGTCAGTATGTATTTAGGACCTATAAATGCACCCAATTGCATGGTTTAGTGTCTACATTCCCCCCCACTTTATGTTGTTGATTGAATACTTAATGACATAAAGTAGATTATAGATGGGTACCTGATAACCATGTAGAGTGTGTGATAAAGAACATGCTAAGTAGAAAAGTGAAGCTTAGAACGATGTAAAAATGAAGCTAGAAACTAAAAAGAGAAAGTAGCCCTAGGGGTGAAGTGTATGCGTTGTATCGTGTGGTACCTATTATTGTGCTTGTGATTACTACTTCTTATAAGGAAAAACTTGTAAAAAGAAGAGCAATAATTTAGTCAAATTCGTGTATATGATAAATAACAGAAAAATGTGTATATGTATGTAAAAATGTGTAAAAGGAAAGTGTGCACTTCATGTAGAAGAGTATAAAAGGATATAAAAGTGTCTTGAAAATGATTTGTAGAGTGAGTTTTTTGGGTAATCTCATGCCAAGAGTGAGTTTTTTGGGTGATCCCAAGCCAAGAGAAAGTTTTTTGGTTGATCTCATGCCAAATCTGAGTTTTATGGGTGATCTCGCGCCAAATGCGAGTTTTTTGGGTGATCTCACACCAAGAGTGTGTGTTGGGGAGAGAGGTCTAGTGTTACTCTCCTTATATGAATCTTCTCGATATAAACCATTGTAGATGGTGTGTTCCTTCTTTGTTCATGTTTTTTCTAATTTATTTTGAATGTATAGTTTGTTTCAATTAAAAATTGAGATAAAATACATTTTGCTTACTGGAGGACTATGCCTATATTGTGAAAACTGCTCTATAAAATGTTGTGAAGTGTGTTGATCTAAAAACTCATCGTGTGCACCACTAGTACATTAGTGCCTATGGGAGGACATAGGTGCCCATGTGCTCCTTTATGAGCCCAGGCATTAGTGTTTGTGTTGTGCTAAGGACCCAATTCAGATTTTGGGTCGTTCTATAACTGTGTTTCTATTCTGATTATGTATTGTACTATACTGAATTATAGCTTTGAGCTACTGTATGGGGTAATTTTTTCACCCAATGTATACCCCTTTGTTTGGGGTGCATACAATGTCACACAAGTCATATTCTAGGTCATTCTGTAAATGTGTTGTTGTTTTGATTTTTTATTTTGTTAGAGTGAACTGTAGCTCTGAGCTGTTGTATAGGGTTATTTTTTCAGCCAGTGTATGCCCCCTGGTTTGGGGTGCATGCGACATTGCTAGGAGAATGCGGCCCAAAGGAGAGGACTTAATGCTCATATTAAGTTGATACCTGCAGGGGGTAGGGGATGTACATGGTAGAAACCAAGGGACATGCAAACAAAGTGGCTAATAACACGTGTTAGTAGAAAAAATAGCAAGCATGTAATATAAGACAATATAAAAAGCAACTGGGAAAACAAAGATAGACTGGAGGGTTTTAAACATGGGACATTGCTCACAATGTCATAAGAAAATTAGGGCCGAAATGGTCATAAGAAATAAAAAAATGATCAAGTAATATATAGAGAATAGCCCACAAATAATGTCATACAATAACAAACAATGTCAAGAAAAGTGTATTTGATAACCATGGTGGCATATAGTCTTGCAAAGAAAATTCTACACATGAAGCACTCGTTAGAATGTTAGAAAGATAAAAAGTATGTCAAGGCATGTATGTATCAGTGAAAATTAATGTGCCAAAAAGTAGAAGTATTAAAGAATGAAACAATAACACCTATAATGTGTGAGAAAGTAGATGCCCCTAGGCTCCTCAGTGGAACTGGTAAAAGGTATAATTCTAATCATCATTACAACGTGTAAGGATATATAAGAAGTCTACATTCACAACTAGAGAACAAGTGAAAGTGTATGCGTATATAAAAAAGATAATGACATACTGGATATCCAACTAATATAGTAAGCAAAGTGCAACATGTAACTAGGATAGGAAATCAAGAGTATGTGCAACCAAGATGTGTAATATGCAATGTATGATTGTAATGGAATGGTATGCAATGTGAAAGTGATAGGAACAACATGCCCCCATTGGATGTGAATGCGTATGAGATGAGTTTAATTTATAAAATACCCTTCAACAATCAAGAATGAACCATAGAAAAAGAGTGCGTCATCGGGAAATGGTTTTAAATCATGCACTAGAAAGATAAATCATGAAGCATATATCATAAAAAGTGAATGTGGTGAGGTTCATTTCAGATTTAAACCCTAAGCAGTCGAGTATGAACCATGGAACTAGAGGGTTTCATAGGTTAATGGTTTGAAAATGTTTGCTAGAAAGATAGATCATGAAGTGTAGAGCGTAAAGAGTGAATGTGGTGAGGTTCATTTGACATTTAGACCCTTAAAAATCGAGTATGAACTATGGAACTAGAGTGCGTCATAGGTTAATGATGATAAAAGTTATGTATCAAGATGTGTAAAAATGCCTATATGTAGAGCACAGAGCGTATTGTGTATTTGTAAAGACTAGAAAGAAATAGTAATGATGGAAGGGGGGATAAAGTGCAATGCCCCCAAGTGTGTGATATGGAAAAGAATCAAGTATAATAATCTAGAATGTCATCATTGTCAATATCATAACCAATTGGAGTTGGATAGGAGAATTAGTAAGAAATAGTGCTATGTAGATCATGCAGAGAGTTTGTGCGGCATAAATTGTATATGACCATAACATATTCTTCATTAGTGAAAGGTGGTTATCGAAAATTGTGTGCATACTAATGAGTAAGATTCTGTGTCTAGCCAAGAAATGACTCATTGCAAATAGAAATGTCACCAAAGGGCATTAGAAATGTGATATCAGTGTGATTTGGATCTAGTGTGCCACCAATGTAATTAATCCAGGACTATCCAAGTATGAGTGGAGAGTTGTGAGAAGTGTGTACAAGAAAGACTGATAAATGGAAGACACGGAGGTCATAAGCAGCAATGGCACAAACATATTCGTGATAGAGGTGAGGAGAGTGAGGGCGAATAAGGAGATTAAAAAGTGTGAATCCTAACTGAGCCAAGCCATCATGTGTGTAAAGATTATATGAGAAAGTGGGATCGAAAAGAGTCATGGCCAATAAGAATCCTGTATGAAAAGAGTGCATGTGAAAGGATGAGGTGCCGACACAGGGTATTCTTGGAGAGATGAAACAAATGATGCAATTTTAAATGCAAAAATATATTCTTGGAGAAGAATCATGTCGGTGGTAGGGGAAGGATATTATGTGAGTTGATAATCACTAGTGAGGTATGTAGGAGTATGGGGATGACCGAAATCGTGATAAAGAAGTGGATTAAGTAGATTAGATAGTGTTTTTAAATCAACCTCTATCTATTGTTGAATCACGTATGAGTCCACTCAGTTTTGATATGGAGAATGTAGGCTCATGTGAATTGGATAGTTTTGTTTTGCATGCTTTCAACAATGAAAAACTATGTAGGGTAATTTTTTGGATTTCTGGTGTATGCAGAAGGAATAATTCACATGTATTTTTTTAATTACCTTAAAATTGAAAATTGGGGTCACTTGTAAGAGGATCTGGGAGACAGGTTCAAAATGCTCGGATTAACTTCTTACTTTTTAAAGGATGACAATATACAACTTTCTATTTTTAGCAGCAGTTATGTAGTTTCAGTAGGCATATGGTGAATGATGTCTAATATTGGAATGCATTTTGAGTACTATTGTTAAATGTCATTGTGCAAATTTGTGACACCTTTTTTATTTTGTAGGTAATAAAAAAATCAATTGTGTCTTCATAGGGTAATTGCACATTCATGCCAACCCTTGTTTTTAGGGTGTTTATTGTGACTACTATGTGTAGTTACAATTGAAGTGTACATTCTTTTCAGTAACAAGCTGGTGTGCAAGTATGCCTAGTGATCATTTGTAGCATTGAGCAGTTCACCATTTTAGGTAAGCACAATTATAGTTTGATCTATCCTTTTATAGTTAAATGTATGGATATAATATATGCAGATTCACGTTGATTCAGATTCTAACTATAGCCATTTTTGGTCGTTGATGGTTTAATTATTCTAGATAGTGAATATTTGCAGTTGTAATCGACATAATCACAAGATGTCAGTTGAACACTTGCGTTCATTATATATGGGTGTTATTATCTGACTTGATGGTGTTATTATCTGACTTAATTTTTGTGATGGCATTATAGTTTTTTGGGAAGATTCACATGGATTCAGTTTTGTGACTATAACTATTTTGGCATTGATGGTCTAACTATAATGGATAATGAATATTTTTATTTTTATAGTTTCAGATAGATAATGGACACTAGCCTAATTAGGGGCAATTTAGATGTTTTATATACTGATATGTTTTATGGAATTGTAACTTTAAGTAATTATTCATATCAAAAAGTGACAATCGAACACTAGATTAATTGGGTGTTATTATTTGGTCAGTTGTTTGTGATGACATTACAGGGGATTTGATAGTTCACAGTTATGTGAAGAGTTGATAGGGTTGCAGTGTTTCAGTTGGAAACTAGCTTAAATGGGTGTTATTATCTGATCAGTTATGTGACTAGCTAATCAAATTTTTGCATTTGATTAACCTATGATGTTATTTTGGGTTCTTGTATGTGTTTGTGTAGTTGTAGGAAGAGATAACACATTTTGAGGGTTGATACACAACTTTTTGTGGAAAAAAAGAATTCCCAGTTGGGAGGAGTGATCTAGAGGGATTTTTAGGTGTTCGAGTTTTCCTAAACCTCTCTAAACCATTACCACACTGTAGAGTGTTTTGAGACCATTCTTACGGTATGCAGGACTCCAAAAATAGATTCCAGGTGCAAAATCTATCGTAGGTCAAAGATTGGGTTTGAAAACGGTCCAATTCAGTCAGCTGGCGAATCACATGTTAACATATGGTAGTTTTTTTGGAAAAAGGTTAAAATTTGGTTTTTACCTCTACTCTTTGACATACGAGGAAAAATTTGTTGGACCCCGCTATTTGCTGGCTGGGGGCCCTCAGGAAAGTTTGACACACTCTTTTGTAGGAGGGGTGCCTTTGCCGCCTTTTTATTGCTATTATCATTTTTACGATTTTATATGCCACATATTCTCTAACATTGCCCATGTGGGATTATTGTTATTGGAGAATTATATTGTGCATTGCAAGTTGATATTGGCTTGGGCGAGCTATTTATAGCTCGGTGGGGTGATCAACTCCCCACCGAGTTGATCACATGGATTTCCACATTGTTTGAGCTTATCGCCTATTATCTCAGTGGATCCACAATGATATGCCAACTTAGCCATATAATTTAGTGGGTTTTGTTTTAGCTCAGAACCTATATACATTGGCACAACGAATGGCTAAACCCAATAACTCGGCCCTTATCACGGGAAATCCAAACTATTCACAACAAACAATGCACAACCCACCTCATTGGGCAATCAAACCAACACCGTACACCTCGGTAGCATGAGACAATGACAACTCGACAGAGGGAGTTGGGTCGCCAAAAACAAGAGATGACATGTGTGGCCATATACATGTGAATAAAGGGAAGAGTTTCTATTTTTAAATGCCGATTAACCTCCTCCCATGATACATGTGGGATAATTCCCATGGGAAGGATAAACAAAGTGGTGGTAAAGGAGTACGAGGCAGGATTTGAACTCCCAACCTCGTGGAAACCAACAAGTCACCCAAACCAAATTGCCCAAAGGTTTCAATGGGATAAAAGATGAATCATTGGCTTTTAAAGACACACAGTGAGTTGACTGTGTGTAGGAAGCCATGATAGATTAGGAATGGTTTTGGAAAAGTGCAATTTTAAAGCACTTTTTCTCACATCCAGGTCTCGAGTTATATATGAAAGTTGTTCATAATTTTGATACGATCGCAATAATGTGATGAATTTTATTTTTTGGATTTTTTTGACCTATTTATTCGATGTTGAAGCCATATGAAGGTGTAGGACCATCAGGGGAAGATTGGAAGATACTCATTTTTGAGGCCCTTAGAGCTCGAATATCATCATGGTGTAAAAAGGGAAGTTGCTCAAAATTTCGTAAGGATTCCAGAAATGTAATTTTTTTCATGTAGTGTTTATAAATATCCATTTGTAGGTGTTTTTAGGAATAGTTGCAGAGGGATCACACTGTGAAGACACTGTAGGGGCCACATATGTATTTGGGAACGTTTCTGGTAAATTACAGAGTTTCATGAGGTATGGTATCAACCCAATTGCAGGTATAAAGGTCTATTTGTCATTATGGAAGGGTTGATTGTACTTATTTGGGTAATAATAGATTGATTCTCTTTTCAAGAATCTAGAGACATAGCCTTTAGGTGAACTCCATTATCAAATTGTGTTGTGGATTTTATTTCAGTTTTTGGATGAAGCTTTTAATCAGATAAAATTCAGATTCGAATGTTAATAATTTGATTAAGCAATCATCATTAGAAATGAGAAAAATTACTTAAGATTTCATTTCAGTATCCATAATCCACCCATGCACATTTCAGTGTTGTGAATGAAATTCAAGCTGAGTTGCAAATATTTAAAAGGAATTAATCAATTTTGGAGTGAAAGAGCCATAAAATTGATGTTGAGTTCCTAGTACCCGAAAAAAAAGGTACCATTTTCAGATCAAGGTGGTAGTATTTGAATGGGTTGTGGTCAGCAACAATATTCATATCCACCATGTAGGAATTTAATGCACCGATGAACTGTAGAAGGCACTACCTTCATAACATGAAGTCATGGCCTACTAAGTAAGAAATTATACTAGAGTTTCGTGTTGATGAAAAAGAATACCATATGAATGGTTTTAGGCACAAATGTGAGGGGCAGGGTGACAATGCCCATGCATAAACACATATAAGAATCATAACTACAAATAGAAATGGATGAGGGACTGACATTAGCCGAGGAAAGGATAAGATGTTGAATAAATGTGAGATTGCAAATATTAAGATTGGATCCGTTATCGACTATTATTCACCTAATTCCTATGCTATAGATACGAGAAAAGATATAAAGAGGAGGGTCATTGCCATAAACAGAAAGAGAGGTAACTGTATTAGATGGAAAAATAATTTGTGTAAAAATTGTGGCTACAAATTATTGATATACATGATCTGGAGGAGCATTAGGAAAAATGTGAGCATTGACCAAGAAAGAGTTGATTATAGCCTTACAATCAAGATGAGCCTATAAGAAGGCATGGATGGAGATATTCATGGTGAGAAGAAAATGAGGATCTAAGAGTGCTTGAATGATGGGTTCGCCAAATGATTTAACAAAACATTTTTTTTAAACCCTAATTGTGAAGTAATTAACGTAAAAAATTATATACAACTACTAAGTACTAAATTACGCAAACAATAAACATGTAAAGTACAAAATCCTAAGAAATAGGTATAGGAAGAGTGACTTAGCTAATTAATTCTTGATCTAGGAGTGTTATGGACTGGGAAAATTGTTGAATAGGAGGTGAAAAATGTTGTTAATGCTTAGAATGAATTCCGTAGGTCACGAAATAGGTTGGATATGGGCACCCATTGTGGGACAGGGGCACCTGGGTGCTAATTACCTCTACTAGGAGCCTGTGATTGTGAAAAATAGTTAGAATTTGATCTTCATTATGTCACACAAGTGTCACAAATATTCCGCTTCGATCTCCCATGTATTGCAATATGATCACCGAGGTACCTATAATTTGGAAAAAAAGATTCACCTGTAAAACCCACAACGCCACATCAAATCCAAAAAAAGAAAGATGTAATATAGGGAGTCAGATTGACCCTGGTTGTCACCCTGAGAGTGAACTTACAACCGAGTGTTGCACTATATCTCAGACTCCATGTAGTTCTAATATGTGTGTGTAAGAATCATTCCCTAGGATGCCCTTGTACAAGTGCATTTGATAGCGGGTTGTAGATAGATATAGTAATGTAAATAGATATGTGGATGGAATAAAGAAACTTCCCCTTCCTATGTAGTGTATGTAGAAAATGCAGTCCCTTGTCCCTTAATTGAATGCCAAATGAATTCTTTGAAGTTCTTTAGGTGCATTGGTATGCAAGATTAGGTGATGATAATATATTCTTAGAGCTTGGTCCTTATTTTTGAACAAATCACTATATATTTATATGATTCCCTTGTTTGAATTTCATAATTGACAACTGGAAGGCCAACCCATAAGTGAAAAAGATGCCTTAAAGATAAAAGAGATCCAAAAGAAGCGAGTAAGGTGGAAGAGGGCCATGGGTGCCCAGAGGGGATAGGGGCACCTAAGCACGCCTTTCCTGGTTGGGCGATGGTGTCTGAAGCCATAAAATTTAAACAAGTAAAGTTTTGACTAGGATGTGGGGTATGAAGTACCAAATAGAAAGCAAGAAACAAAAACAAGATTCCAAAAATAGTTGTCAATTAATATTTTTCTTTCTTAGGAATCATATGAATGCTAGTATTTATTTAGGACCTAGAAATATACCCAAGTGCGTGATTTAGTGTCTACACATAATGTCTTCCACTATTATTGAGCCTTATTTTTCCTCTATATTTAAATTTTGTAGATATTCTTATTCTTCATTGTGTAATTATTTGTTTGCTTACAAAGTTTCAATGTGGTTAGGCTCAAAAATTCCTACAAGCTCCATATCTTCCTCCTTATTTGACTGATCCCCCGTTTCCTTGTTGTCTTCTTCTTAGTGGCATACTTCCAATTTGAATTGTGTATCTTATTTAGCTATTTATCTCTTGCTCATGTTGGTTGCGTAATTACCCTAGTTCGTGTCTTTTAAATATCATAATTTATTTCATCCTTCTGAATCTATATTGTCACAACATATGAATGTTTTGAAGTGTGATATATACCATATAATTTTTGTCTTTAAATGTGAATGTTTAAATGAAATATTCCTAAAATTGTCTCCAAGTGTGTGTTTCTCTTTTCTTCTCTTGACGGAATTACAATGCTTTTTATAATGGGGTTATTTTATCTAGGAAAATGTGAACCCACCATTTAGGATATATTCCCTATATTTTATAAGCCTCAATACACCCTTGAATGTAGATTTATATAAAATGATTTGTGCAATACCTAGGCCAATATTTAGTTAGTCTGAAGGGTAAAACAATTATTTTATATAAGATACCTATTGCTTTAGTCCATGTAAGATTATTTGTTCTATGCACAACCCACCATGTAGATGTTATTCCTTTCAATGCATAATCTAATGCACTTATCCTCATATATTTCTATGGCACATGTTCCTAAAATTTGAATAGAAATGTATCCAAACTATAAGTCCTAAAGAATTATGGAATTCATTTTTCTTCCACTTGAACTATTCTCATAGGTATGATCTCATTTTATTTGTGTATATAATCATTCTATACTATATTTGAATCTATGTCAATTTAATATGCTACTTCCAATGGAATATGACCATCTCTATTGGTCTTGGTATAGTCCTAGTCATTTTGTGTAAATGAAAATAACTTCTCTATTTCAGATTTGGTAGGAGATCTAATTGTGTACTCATGTATTCTTCTACAAATGGATTATTCAAATGTGTCTTGACATGAATATCCTAATTGTTATAATATGTTTTATAATTTTATTTCCTGGATTGTCTATATTTGGACTTTTCTTTATATCATTATTGGAACCAAAGTTCAATATCATGCAAAAGGGGAGACATGAGATCTTTAGGGATTGTATATAGATTTTTCTCATTCCTATTCATCAGGATGATGATGATAGAGTCTTCTAGGCGCGGTTCCATACAATTTGTCACTACATTTCTTATCATATTCCGATCATATGCCCATTTATTTCCAATTTATATGTGATAATTCATTTCATTTTTATTCATATCAAATAATTCAAAATTTACTTTTAGGTTTAGATTCACCACCTAAATTTCTACATCATGTACCAGCTCAATTAGTTGTACTCTTCCATAATCTATGAGACTTAAGGTAAAATGATTATATTCCAAATACATTTTTATATTTGAATATATATATCAAGTTAATTGTAAAACCATTCCATATATAAATTAATATTTAAATATGGATATGATAATAATTAAAATGAACTTTAAAACCATCACAGATATCTTTTTGTTTTTTTTGCTATTGATATCTAGGGAGAAGGCCCTATCCTACAAAAAAATTACATGAGGCTTTAGTCCATGTTATCAACAATTATCAATGGACACTCATAAAGTGAGAAGGCACATTATCATGTAAATTTCATAAAAAAAATTCATGGGGGAAGATCTGTAACATTTTGACATCTCTATTCCTATTCTATTTCCTAAATACAAAATATAAATTCTCCAGAATTATATGCCATATATAAATTACCAAGTAGACCTTGGATTCATGTTGGTATTATTTCAAAAATCAAATACCATATCTTTTAATCCATATCCTCCTAGAATGATAATCAATTTAATGTCTGCTTCTTTATTTTGACATACTAGATAGTCTTCTTATACTACACCATGTTGGACATTGTTTGTTAGTGTTGTCATTGATGTCAATTGCATTGATGGAAAAGGGTTTCATGAGGTTATGTGAGTATCCATGTGGTGTTAGTCAATGGTCAAACATGAAGGTTTATTGGTAGTGTCAAGATTTGGTGAGTTCAGTGTTGTCTTGGTGCATGGTTGAGTGAGCTAAGTCATTGTATGAGCTCTTTTGAGTGGGTTGAATGTTTTCATGTGGTCAAATATGGTTGGTATGATGTCTCATGGATGTATAAGAGTATTCATGAGGTCAAAATGGTCATTTCATGGTTTTTCATAGTCGAGTTAGGTCATTCCAGGCGTATTCCTAGCCATGGAGCATACAGAATGGAAAGGACGTATGAGATTTAGAGCTGATAAATATTGTTGGAGTATGGTAGTAATATGGTGATAGTTTACCTGAGGTGTATATTGATTTTCAGGTTAGAACTTAGAGATATGATGCATGTATGATGTATTTGGGAAGCAAGCAGGTGACAACATGAATTTTAACACAAGTAAGTCTTAATGATTGGAGATTTTTAGAGATATTGGGGATAGATAGTGAGTATGGAGAGTTATAGTATGTTTTCATGATGTTTCATGTAAATTTCATGTCAAAGTGAAGAATAATTTGCAAGATATGTCAGTTTTTGTGAAATTGGGTAAGTTTTTTATCGCAAAAGTGAACATTTTGATGTTTGTTGTGAATTTATGCTTTGCATGAGGACCTGATATATTTGGAATATCTTGTTAGGTAAATTATGAAGGTTTCAAAATAATAATGAGGTGGTTTGATCATCACATTTTTATGAACGATCGTTAAGAAGATAAGTTTAAACCCTAGCTAAGAGTGAATTGGAGAAGAAGAGGTATACTAAGAATATACTGATTGGTTTTTCAAGTGTGATAATTGGATGTTGTATAAGAATATTCCATATTTCTAGAAAGGTAAGATAGAGCATGTGACAGTATGTGGGCCCCACCTGAAATTGTTTGTTTATGAAGAAGTTTAGTTTGTGGAAAAGTTCTCCAAATAAGGTGAAGAATAAATTAAAAAAATATCGCATGATCTATTATAGATGCTCATTAAAGTTTTAGATCATGACGGTTCTTCCAAATATCAAAGTGTGCCCTATTTATGAAGACTATTTTTTGGGGTAGTTTGGAGTAGCTTGCACTAAAAGTGAAATTGCAAGAGTTATAGGAAGAGTTAGGAATCCAATCAAGTTGTGTTATGATCCTATTTCATATACCTTTCCAATTATATATCATTATTGTGTTTTTTATGTTATATGAGTAAGTTATGAGCTGTTATTTGAGGGTAAAATATGGAGGATGCTTGATCAAGCATGGAACCAAGTGACTTCATGAAGTAAGGTGATTATTATGAGTTTTTAATGATTGGTGAAGGTTACTAAGTACTTATAAATACTGTATAAGGGTGTTCCATAATTTTTTCAAGTGTGGAAGTGATTTTTGAGGTGATGGAGGAAGTTGAGCTCAAGGTCAATTCTCGAGTCCTAGAATGCTTAAGGAGCAATTTTTAGAGATGGTCTTGGTTGAAGGCCTTCCAATTAGATTTGTAAGAATCTATACTATGTTATGGAAATAGGATTCAAAGGGATTTCTAGTGATGTATGGTTTGTCTCATGATGATGGGATTTTATTGGTCTTTCATGTTAGTTTGTGAGGAAGAAGGTTGTTTGGATTTTAGGAAAGGTTTTCTCAAGCTAAAAGATTGAAGTGATTAATGAATGATATGGATTATTTGATGATTTATATTAGTTGGAAATTTAATATGTATTAATTTTTTTCCTATTTAATGCCTTTGGATGTTTTGGAAGTGACAATAATGGTGAAAATTAGTTGAGTTTTCAAAACTAGTTTCTGGTCAACATGATTTGGAAAAGAGGAAAGTTGTTGTGGTTTGAATCTATGGATGTTTCATGAGATATAAATTACATGTATGTGTCCTAAATATCTTGAGGATTCCATTGAGTGGATACATGTAATATTTTATTTGATCATGGGTTGTCTTGAGGCCCAAAGGTGAAGGTAAGGTGTTGGAAGCAGTTGTTTGGTGAATGATATGAGGCCTTTGAGTTGTGTTATGATTTATTTGATTGGTAAAATATAATTGATGAAAATGTATGTTATTTTTATGTTATATTACACATGTGTGAAGAATTTTAGAGAATTAATAATCATGGTTCTGGTGTTATTGGATTTTTCTCATCCTAGTGATGAGGTTTTGAGCCTGTTTTGTGCAAGTTGAGTGGTTTTGGGCATGAACGACCTATATGGGTCCAGTGTGAAAGTTGTAATGAATTTAATGGGATTTTATTAAATTGTGTTTTTATAAATTATTATAGAGGGATGATCTCTCTTGTGTTTGAAGAAAGAGAATCCTATAAAGCAAGTGTTTTGAGTTCATTTTGAACTACTGTTCCTAGAGGGAAAATGCGGGCTACATGAGAGTGTAAAGGTTGATCAAGGAGATGAATTCAGAGGTGAATAAAAGCTTGAAAATATTAATAGTGTTGAGTAACATGTGTGAAAGGTTTTAGAGCCAAGATAGGTACAAGAAGAAGAAGATAAAGTAGGTTAGAGGAATGAGGGTTTGATTGTGTTTGTGTGAGCTGGATTAGAGATCTCCATTAGTTGTGGCAGAAAAAGAATTCAAATATTATCATATCCAGGTGGATAATTTTGTGCTTATTAATATTAGGGGGTTTTAGCCTCCTTGTCTAATGGGTGCTTCAATAAATTAGGGGTTGGTTCTCTACTAAACTAGGGGTTGGTGCTCCTTGTGAAGTTGGTGCTTCACTAAATTTCTTTATTGTGAGTAATATTAGCAAATTTTTAGTGGGTTTTCTTCCCTTTTAGGGTTTTCCACTTGTTTATGGTGTTCATGTGTCTTCTTCTTTGCTTCATGTACTTGTGAATGGTTAATACACACTTAATTTGCACATATGGTTATGAATGTTAAATGAATGAATGTAATGATAAATGTAAGTGATGGTAAATGAAATAAAATTTTTGTAGGAATGACTCAAACCCCCCCTACTCTTATCAATCCATTATGCTTCCAACACACCACTCCACTAGTTGTGTTTTCTAATAGAGTATTCAACAAATTGGAAATATTTTGTAAGGTATATTCATCAGGTAATATGTTTACTATTGTGAGAAGGTCTTGTAATGAAATAACCATTCCCTCTTAATATAAAATTCACATCATTTGGCCATATATACATGCTTCCAATTCACTATATTTTTTCCCTTAACATCTTTATTAATTAAATGCAATAATCCTTTAGCTTATTCTAGCAATGATTTATATTTCCTAAGATCATGGTGGGTTTTCTTATATGTTGGATAGGCTCAGGGCTTACTGGTAATATCCACATATTCTAAGCCTTGCTCCTTTCTTTTTGCTTTAGTGAAAGGATTGAGACTACTCATATATCTGGGTGCCATATTTATCATTTTAACATTGCACATTTATTTTTATTATATATGCTTCTCAAATACAAGAAAATATTTTATATTGTGTTTCACGTGCACCCTAAAATATGCACAAAATACTTTCTACTTTGGGGTTGAAGGAAAATTTTATGTAATGTGATTTGTCTCTTTACAAAGGTAGGATATTATCCCCTTCCACTGAGGTCAGGGTCCCATCCTTCTTTATTGATAACTTCCCTAGTATCCTCATTGTTGTGCACCATATTGTCTATGTGGAGCATTCCATCCTTGATTTTGGATTTGATATCCTCCATAGAGAACTTACGGTGGATGCACATTCATCACAAATGATTATTATGGTGAAGGAGGTGCTTAACCCATTTTTTTTTGGAGAGGTAAGATCCCAACAATGATATGGTTTTGGAGATTTTAGAGTCCACAATGTATTTTATTATGGCAATGAAATATCCTATTGTGAGATTGGTCAAGGAGATTAGAAATTTTATTTCTGGAACAATTAGATATGATCTTGTGCCCGATTATGTTTGGACTATGAATAATTTATGGTAACCTCCTCTTTTAGATCCATAAACAGTTTGTAATATTTGGATTCACGCACATTTTCTATGTAAAAAGTACATAATACATTTTTTCACTATAGGATGTAATGTTGTAACAAAGAGGATTTACTAAGAGAATGCCCCTATACCCTACATATTTCACAGTATTATCCTCTCCCCATATCTATGTGTTTTTGCAATCATTCTTGTGATGTCCCTCATCCCCGTGCTCTATGCACCATATACTTAGCTTGGGTTTCTTTCCTTCTTGCATTTCCTCCAGTGTGTGTATTAGTGCATCCAATTTTGCTTCTATATTATGAATAGACATGACACTATCTCCATAATATTCAATATTTTCCACTCTGATGGCTAACTCAATTTCCTTTACTTTGGTATTTAGTTTTTTCTACGTAATTAAAAACATATCTTACTACACAATCCTTCTAAAAATCAAGATTATTTACTTGGATCTTCGACGCTGAATATATTTTTATTCATTACGTCAGAAAAATGCATATCATATTCCATGATAGACTCTAATAGTTTCTATTTTATTTCTTTTAGATGTTGGATAGTTTATCTGACACAATTATTTCTTTTAAAACCCTACGTTATCACATTACATACTTCCTTAAGAGTCTTCTTATTGGATCATCAAAATTGAAGCTAGTTTTATTTATTACGTTAGATAACCACAAATCGTATTCCATGATAGACTCTATTGGTTTCTATTTTATTTATTTTAGATTTAGAATAGTTTTTCCAAAACATTTCTTTATTTTAAACTCATGCGTGAGTACATCACATACTTCTTTAAGAGTCTTCTTGCTAAGATTCCTTGAATATATGAATCATAAGGCCCTTTCATATAACACTCCTATGATTTTACATTTTTTTAATAATATCATTTATTATTCCTATTTTCATGAGACCTAAACTATGGAAATTTATAAAAAAAATTAGTTTTGGTTAAGTGTCTTTCTTTTTTTTCACACTTGACTTATGTTAGTTTAGTTTTAAGAGGAAAAAATATGGAGTTAGCTAAATTTTGTGTTTTGGGAGCTTGATCAGATAAATCTAACATATGAGGAATACGAGGATTTATTACTTTGTTTATCCTCTTCCCTATTTTACCACCTGTACTGCTTCCACAAGCCATATAAAGCATATTGGCCTTATCGGGAACCGCTGAAACTTCCATCTATGTTCCCCGCTTCCCTTCATTCCCCACCTCTCTACTTGCCCCATAATGTTAGACACTTCGGTGAAAGTAGGAACCTTTTCCCTCATTCCTTCTAGTCTCCAGTTCCTCGATTCCCCACTCCTCCCAACTCCTCCCTTTTTAGCGGATGTGGCCATTGTAGGCATTTAGGGAACTAAGGGAAGTGTTCTTGAGTTCCATCGGTTCCCCACATAACCAATTCACTTGTAATAATGCAAAAATTACACATGGGGAGTGGGGATTTTGTTCCATTGGGCATTATTTCACCCGATTTACCATTTTAACAAGCTTAAGTGAGAGTTTAATGGGGTATACAGTCAAAATTGGTAATATAAACTCTCCCAATCTAGGTTATCCCTCACATTTTCTAAATTCACTCCTCATGTGTCATTTTGTGTCCTTCACCTTCTCACATGTCCAAAGGCTCTCTTTTGATTATTTCTGCCTCATCTGGAAACCAAATTCAAAAATTTAAGTTGCAATATGAACATTGGAAGGTCACCTTCATCTGCATCCATCAAGTGAGTAATATCATCCTTATTTCACATGTTTTTGCAATTCTGCTAGTTTTGGTGCCCTTCCCTTCAAGTCCTTTCAAAGAACCTTTATAAAACCAAATTATTCCCTGATTTGTATCCAATTTTCCAAGATGAAGTTTGAGTATGTAGGATACGATCACATTTCCTCCCTTGAGACATAGTTTCCTAAAATAGGGGACATTGATATCAAACACATGAACTTAGATGACTTCTAGGTCATAATGAATGATAATATCCCAACCATTTTAGCCTATAGTGGGTTAGCCAGTGCAGGGGGAATTCCCACATTTGTCTAATGTGATGACATAGTTCTAGCCTATGCTTCCTAATTTGATCCCCAAACTAAGGAATTAAAAGACCCACAGGGACAAGTTATTGCACATGTAGATGCCCACCACATCAATTTAACTTTGGGAATTCCTACTTTTGAAAGCTGTAACTTATTAACTAAATTTGATGCTTTAAAGGAATATGACCTCACTCCTAACAAATACCAATCCATGATTTCCAAGTTTTGGCTTAGATTTAAAAGGAAAGGGCCATCAAAAATGCCTAAAATTCTATAAAGGATTGAGTTTGTTGTGAAATTTTCAGAAATGATAACTTTATTTCCAAGAGTACTCATGGGTGGGGTGGCTCACCATCCACTCAAAACTATAAGAAATTAAATGTAAAAAACTATATCAATTTAACCTCCTGATGGATCACAGCCATTAAATTATTTTTTGAAGTTTTTTATGAAACATTCATACATCAGAAAACTCACCCTTTTTTGCCCTAGTTTCCAAGATCTAGTTTGAAATGGCCTCGTAACTCATGTTACACCATACTCCATTTGCTCACAAAATTTTAACCATATATCTCCTTATTAATAAATCCAGGATTTACCGAGATAATTAGGTAATTTAAAATTACCTCCATTCATGCCCTCGTGTATTTTTTATATCCGCACCTAGAAGTTTGAGCACCATCAAAAAATATGCTCAAAAATTGGAACAAACCCTTGAAATGAAATATGTAAACTTCTGTAATTGGTTTCGTTCTGACACTGAAACACTAGATTGAACAATTTATGCCACGTTTTATTAATTCCCTACCATTGAGATTACTGAAATGGAAATATTAGATTCCAAGGAAAATATGGTTTCCATTACTTCAAGATCATTCCTTCATAAGTGCATCTAGTATGCCATGGTCAAGCAATGAAATAACCCATTGAGAAAGATTGCAAAAAATAGGTACCCATAGTGAATCAATGCTAATAAATAGTAAATGATCTAAGATTTGAACTCAAGATGACCACAGTATTTTCCTCTTCTCCACGTCTCAAGGAAATATAAATCTTCCACAGATTTATGAAGTGAGTCAAATTGCAAACATTTGTTTTTAAAATCCCCACCTTCACTTGATGCGGTGATTACATATGGTGTGTCAAAGAGTTCAATGATCAATTCCTTGGAAATTCCTATAAATCTCCACCCACTCACTAAGTGGTGGCCATCTTGCTGGAGAATTTCTTCATGAGAATAGTAATGAAAAATTCATGCTTGCGGAGGAGTGAAAAATGAATTTTTACTCATAGAGAAGAGAATCCATTGTCTCAAGACTTATAACATGTTGTTGGACATCTTTCTTTAGATATCTATACAAAATACATTCATTTCAAAATGGAACCCATGTTGTTAAACATCTTTATTTCTCTCTCTTCCCTGATATCTCTCTCTCTCGCTCTCTCTTTCTTTCTATCTTTCTCTCTCTATCCATCTCTCTCTCTCTCTCTCTCTCTATCTTTCTCTCTTGGGAGTAAAAATTTCAAGTTTATGAAATGAGTAAATGAAAGCATTCATTTTTTCATTTATACATATTTCTTTGGAGCTTTATACAAAATAAATTCATTTCAAAATGGAACCCATGTTGTTAAACATTGTTCTCTCTCTCTCTCTCTCTCCCTCTTCTCTCTCTTTCTCTTCTCTCCTCTATCTCACTTTCTCTTCCCTCCTCTCTCTTGATATCTTCCTCCCACTTCTATATATATATATATATATATATATATATATATATCTCACACTCTCTTTTCCCTCCTCTATCTCTCACAATATATCTTCCCCCTCCTTTGATCTCCTGGGAAACGTAGGTATGAAACACATGAAAGAGTGTGTTATAGTTTATAGGGGGTTATGTTTAGTAAGAGAATGCATAACACCTCTTTTAACAAACCACCTCTACATAGTGTTGTGAGAATGATATTGAGATTTCAAGAAGTGGATGACATTGGCATTGACATTATATGATTATAATTGATGGTATTGAATGATTATAATAGCGTCTGAATTGTATGTTGCATATATTTTAATACCTATGTTCTAAAAACAAAAAATAAAACTAGTAATACATGTTAGCATAACATATATATGGAATCATATTAATCTACTTAGATACATATAAATAGTGCTTGATCCACTATATAAAGTTTGAATGGAATTTTTTAATCTCAGTTTATTACATTAATTTCTAAAATTCATGATGTCATACAAAATTTGAACAAAATGAATGTATATATATATATATATATATATATATATATATATATATATATATATACATATATATATATATATATATATATATATATATATATATACGTGTATAACGATATACAATAACAAAATACAAATATATGTGTACATGTCATGAAGGCATACAAAATAATGTGAATAAATCAAAACTATGGGGTATCATTGAAACAATCTAATTATCCTGGCCCTACGAAGAAGATGTAGAACCAATTTCATAAGTGGGAGGTCCCTTCCGCTAATCATACCTCCTACACTCAAGAAATGATTGTAGCTCCACCTATTAATACAAATAAACAATATACACATTAGTATACAACTAATGACATATAAAATGATATTACTTACAAATAAATATTGCAATCTCATAATCACTTTGAATCATCCTCTTCCTCTCAACATTGACCTCAGGGGAAACAACCTCAATGGTAGGTACACGAATTGGAGTTGTCACATCCTTATATATCAACCATGATGAAGAAAATTAGAATACTTATGAATGTCATTTATTTGTACTAAATGATGTTATTTAATAGAATAAATTCATTGTGAAAATTACATTACTGGTTTATACATGTGTAAGAGGCATAATAGACGTTATGCTCATAGTAAATCTAGTATCTAATGATCATTGAATGTTAGGAGGACACTCTAATGATGTCATCAAATAAAAATAAGAACAAGGTTACGCAGCCAAAATAATGAAACTTACACACATACAAGTTACATGACATTATTTGCATACATTAAATATAGCTCATTATCTTCATAAATGATGATTAAAAATGCTAAAACTCACATTAGTAAATTCCCCAACATGAACACTCATACCAAAATCCCTGGATGCTGAAGGTCTAGAGGCTTCCTATTCAACATCAAAATTTCATTTTTAGATAGCATTTCTATATGGAAAACAAATTAACACATAAAATATTTACTAATTTATAACAAATTTAGACATGGGAGGTTGTCATGCCTGCAAACAAATGTGAGAAAGTGGAATGTGATACTGAATGTGTTATTTGACCCTAAAAGTTTATAAAAATACACATGACTCATTAATTTTTGTTCATAATGAATTAATAATGTTAATTACAAAATTGAGTATGAAAAATATATACTAAATTGCATTTAACTTCATATGAAATCACCTTATTTTCAACACAAAAGGTCAAATATAGTAGATAATTTGTGATGATGATAGTGTCCAAAATACAATCATGAAGTGTATCCTCTAATTGAACACCCTGCTCAACCTATGACACTACCTCACTAGGCTTTAGAGAAGGCTGATCAACCACATAGGTGTCTAGATTCCCACAAACATGGAACACTATGATATATGGTGCTTGATACCTTGAAGGAGCAACCTCATTATCCTAGGAGAGATAGATGTCATTCTGAAGTAATGAATGTGTCAAAGGACTAATATATTTTAGTGTCTTAACCTACATGGTATCCTTCACAACTGAAGGGAATGAAACATGCTGAATAAATGGGCGAGTAAGGGGTCTAAGTGGTCAGTTTTGTAAATTTTGTGCCCCCAATTTATCCAATGTAGAGCCTTTGTGTTGGAATCACAATTGACTTGGGGGGGGGGGGGGTGAATCATTCCTATAATGATTTTTACTTCAATTACCAAACCATACATTTATCAATTAGATTGTCCATTTAACATACATAACCATGTATGCTTATTAAGATGTACACAATCAATCACAAGAGCATGAAATAAAATACACAAAAAAATAACACCATATGTAAGTGGGAAACCCTCATGGGGAAGAAAACCCACAAAAACTATGGTTATATTACATAAAGCAAAGAGATTTAGTGAAGCAATAACTTCATAAGGAGCACCAACCCTACAAGGAGCACCAACCCCTAATTTAGTGAAGCAAAAACTCAACAAGGAAACTACAAGCCCCTAGGATGACTAAGCACCAACTCAACCTCATGAATATATTTGATCTCTAGGTTTTCTACTGTCACAATTGATGGAGATCAATTATTTAGCTCACAAACCCTAGCTCAAGTAATAGGTCTTCAATCTTGCATGATATTCTTCCTTCTCACCTTGTGTTTCCTCTAACTATTGAAAACATGTTGTCAAACCTTCCTAAAACTGAAACACATGTTACGATAATTAATTATGCATTGTATAATTAATTATTTAACTATTGTTATTATTTAATTATTGTTTTTATATGGTTTTATTAAACCATATTTGTCTTATTATATTCACAAATATAATTGTTATGTTGTTATAACAATTATATCATTATTCATTTGTGCTTCCCATATGTTTCGTTGGGAGATGATTCTTCATATACAGTCCAGGGGATTGGGAACATTTCTCTACCCCTTGGTTCACACAACTACAGACTCTCAGATGTCTTATATGTCCCTGGGTTGACAAAGAATTTTCTTTCATTCAGTCAACTCCTTGATCACAACCTTAAAATTGACTTTGATAGTCATTCTGGCAAGAAAAAATGTTTAATTCAAGATAAATCATGAGGCTCGAAAATAGTTGTAAAAGCCTCCAATGCGGGACACATGTTCCATCTTGATTTTGTCCATAGATATGATCAAGGACACTTGTGGCTAAGAACTCTACCTTAGCATAGTTGTGGCATCGGAGACTTGGTCATGTAAGTTTCAAGTATCTCAAGACACTTCATCGACGTGCAATATGGTACATGGGCTACCATCTCTTCAGAAGGATACAGATAAGTGTCCTTATTGTCTAGCAGGAAAAACAACATAGAAGCTTCATTCCATAAGAGTACATATCGAGCTCATGGTCATCTTAATCTGGTTCATACTGATATTTACTGTCTGATGCAACAAAAGTCATTTTGGATTTTTAGTACTTCATGCTATGTCTTGATGACTATTCAAGGAAAATGAGGATTTTTTATCTTCGCAAGAAAAGTGAAGCGTTTGAAACTTTCAAGAAGTTCAAAGTAGCAGTTGAGAATGAAACTGGTCGACACATCAGAACTCTCTGCTCAGATCGAGGGGGGGAATTCAATGAGTAATGAGTTCAAAGAATACTTACAAAATCATGGGATTCGTCAACAAATGCCTCCTCCACACACACACTGCAGACAGAATGGTGTTGTGGAGAGAATAAATCATACTACCATGGAAATGGTGTGATGCATGATCGATGATTATGGACTAGCAAATACATTCTGGGAAGAAGTAGTAAAGATAGTAGTGTATTTTTTGAACAGAGTGCCCACAATTGATCTCTTGATAGAGTAATACCACATGAAGCATGGTAAAAGCAGAAACCATCTATTGTACACCTTAAAGTATTTAGGTGCAAAGCAAGCATGCACATACCCAAGTAGAACAGAAAGAAATTGGACATGAAGTCATAGAAACTTGTATTCATTGGGTATAATGAAGAGACTCTTGGGTAGAGAGTAATGGATCCTAAGACCAAAAAATTCTAACCTAGCAGAGATGTTGATTTTTTTGAGAAGAAGGAAGTAGAGATTCTCCTCCTATAAACTCACCAGATGTAGATTTTTCACCAGTTGTAAAAATTGAAGTATGATGTTTCCTCAAGAATGATGAAAGTGACGATGAGGATGATGGTGTTGATCAGATAGAACCACGACCCATGGGAACAGTCTCAACGTATGCCCAAGTGGTTTACTATCACATTACGAGATGCAAGAATGGATGCTCCACCAGATACATCCACCCCTTAGACCATGGAATTGTAGTAAAACAAGCAGAAGAATTTAACTTTACTTTGATGAGTAGAGTTATTGAATCTGATGAGCCCTCTACAGTCCAGGAATCCCTACAACCAAAATCTTAGAAAGATGCCATGGATTATGAATATTAATTAGTGATGAATAATAACACTTGAGAAGCTTGTCAATCTTCCACCAGGAAAGAAACCCATTGGATGCATATGGATATTTAAAACAAAGTACAAATTAGATGGGATAGTGGACAAGTATAAATTGAGACTAGTAGCAAATGGGTATGCACAAAAAGAAGGCATATACTATGAGGAGACATTTTCTCCCACAACTAGGATAAAAATAATCATAATGATCTTTTCTCTAGCTACTCAATTTGGTTGGAAAGTCCACCAGATGGACGTAAAAAGTGCCTTCCTAAATGGAGATTTACAAGAAGAAGGCTACATGACTCAACCTGATAGGATATGTAGTAACCTAATCAAGAAGCAAAGGTATGCAGACTTGGGAAATATCTGTATGGCCTTAAAAAGGCACCCCTGGGCATGGTACATCAAGATTGATGAGCATCTCGTACAACATGGATTTGTTATAAATCCATACGATCCCAATACTTTACCTCAAAAAATCAAAGGGGGGGAGATTATGATTGTTGTTGTCTATGTTGACGATCTTGTCATCACTGACAGTTCAGTGAAGATGATCAATTCAACGAAGAAAAGATCTTAATCGATCGTTCGACATGATAGATCTCAGGCTAATGTACTATTACCTTGGATCAGAAGTATGGTAGAAAGAGAATCACATATTTTGTTTCTCAAATGAAATATAACAAGACAACGCTCGAGAAATTTAGGATGATGGATTGCACACCAATTGCTACACCTATGGAGAACATATTGCAGTTATCTCGTTCAAATCCATCTCTTGCTCGGTAAATGCCACTCTCTATCGGTAGTTGATTGGGAGTCTTATTTACTTGACCTACACTAGACAAGATATCAGATTTGCAGTGAGCTATCTATCCAGGTTCATACAGGAACCCCAAAGTTTGTCATTAGAAAGCAACAAGGTGCATTTTGAGATATCTCAAAGGATCAGTGGATCTTGGTCTAGAATACAAGAAGAACGACAACTTCTTCTTGACTGGATATTCAGAATTTAGATCATGCATGGTAACATTGATGATAGAACATCCACTTCTGGATTTGTATTCTTTATGGGGTCTAGACCAATATCATGGGGAAGCAAGAAACAACACTTCGTTTCTCACTCTTCCACAAAAGAATGAGTATCGTTCTGCAGGAGAAGCTTTCTGTGAAGTGATTTAGCTACATCGCATACTAGAAGGAATCAGAATACCACATGAAAAATCGACCACACATGTATGTTGATAATGAAGGTGTTCTCAAACTTGTTTGTAATCCAGTGTTTCATGAAAAAACAAAGCACATTGAGGTACATATGTTCATTTCATATGACGAGCAATGTGTTGAAGCACAACATCCAGCTTCAATTTTGTCCAACAGCTGAACAATGAGTAGATATCTTCACAAAGTCACTTGCACATGACAAGTTTGAGTTGTTCAAAGAATTCCTCTCCTCATCCCTTGAGACAATGTACAATTAAGGGGGGGGAGGGAATTTTAGGATAATTAAATATGCATTATTATCCCAATTAATTATTTTGCTATTGTTATTATTTAGTTATTGTTATTATATGGTTTTATTAAACCATCTTATTGTTTGTATTATGATTCATGGATACGAGAGTTGTTATATTGTTTTAACAATATAATATGTTTGGTTGTATTTTTGTGCTTCATGGATGTATATATTGGAAGCTTGTGTATTCAAGCATATTGGTTTTACCTGTGTAACCTATTTGTTTGTTCTGCACATGGCTGTTCAATATCCTATAAGATATTACAGCACTCCATTGTAATGGTTTATTAATTTCACATTAATAAAATATACAGGCTTCTATCCCTATTTGTCAAATTACAACACATCTGACCATCCTTAAAATCATTCCTTCATACCTGCAAAACACTCTCCTCTAGGACGCACTTTTCCCCTATGTAATAATAGCTCTCAAATGAGCACAAACTTTACTTTTATATGCAATTATTTTCTTCACCCCAAGTAATTTCAGTAACTCATGATAAAATTAGACCCATACACCTTAAAAAAATTCAAATAAATCAATTACAATGGTCACATATGACCCATATAGGTCGGTTATGCCAAAAACCTTCATTTTTGCACCAATAAGCCTAAAAACCTTGCCATTGGAATGGAAAAAATACTCTTAACACCAAATATATTTTTATCCAAGATCTAAAACTCACAAAAATGAGAAATATGAAATTTAAAAATGATCCATGGTCATAATTAACTTGAACTAATCATATTATTTCCTTCAATGGTCCCACTGGCTCATTACCTTCTCAAAATAATTGTTTCCAACAACCTAAATCTACATTTAGGCCTCAAGAATACCCAAGAACACCTCAACTATGGAATGTGACCACTTCCTATAAATATAATAACTTTAAAAACACTCCTAAACAAGTTAAATCTCATCAAACAATCACCTGATCAAACCAAAACCACATTAATCTTCACCAAATCAAGCTTCCCAAAAACTAGTTTTCCAAAATCAACTGATAAACACCCTTTATGTCACTTATAAGACCTTAAAATGGATTAAATAGGTGAAAAATTTATCCCTCTTCACTTTCTAGTTGTTATCAAACATCAAATCAACCATTTGATGCTTCAACCAACTCAATCTTTCACCAAGAACTACCTTGTCCTAAAAATGCCACTACAAACTTATTCACAAATTGACCTGAATGAATGACCAAAATAGTTCATCCTGAGAAAATAAATACCTCAATATAAATATATCTTAATTAAATTTCCATAACATATAATAAATCCTTCCAACTAAAATTTTAAGGCCTTCAACCAAGCCAATCTATAAAAACTATTTTTTATCCTTTCTTGGAGTCAAGAACTAATAACTAGCTCAACATACTCCATCATACAAAAAACCACTTTCAAGATTAACCAAAGTATATAACATACTTATAAATGATTTCTAAGCCATTAAAAAGTAAATGTTCATGCACTCATTATGAAAGCATCAAATGAGCTATTACATCTATATATCCATGCGAATAACAAGAGCAATATCATATAAAGGATAGTTCCGATTCATAATCCAAAAATGCTTCTTCCTCAATGCCCAGTTACCTGAAGTGAGTTATGCACTAAGGAGAGCTAACCTTGCAACTCTAGAGGCTGATCAACAGTTAGCTATCGGTGTTGATCCTTCTCCTAAAATTACACCTAAATCTATCACTCATAACACATCTTCCACATCCCTTCCTCTTACAATAGTCATGGAAGTTCAAGCCATGGATGAGGAGCATAAGTCTCTCATGGAGAACTAGACTTGGGATTTGGTGAAGCTACCAGAAGGCAAAAGAGAATTGCAAAACAAGTGGGTGTATAGAGTTAAAGACGAAGAAGGAGGAAAGAAAAGATATCAAGCTTGATCAAAATAGAATCAAAATCTTACCTCATGTAGATGCACACACCCTAGTAGAATGAGCATCCTTTAATATTGACACTCAAATAACGAGTCATAAATTATGTTCAAAATGTTCAAACCTTGATTTTTATACACCATTGGAATGATATCTAAACTAGATTCACAAAAAAACTTGAATGGAGTCCTAACTCATCCTATAGCTCCTGCAATGTCCATTTTACTACAAGCTACTCCAAACTACCCCAAAAATAACTCTTTATAAAAAGGGCACACTTTGTAATTTTTCAGCATAACCATGACCCAAAAATTTCATGGGCACCAAGAAAAACTCCTGGGATATCATAAATTACAGTTTAGTAATTACCTTCTTTGGAAAATTTTGCTACAAACTAGAAATTTTCAGAAAATAGAAAATTTAGGTGGGGCCCACATATCACCACGTGCTCTAACATACCTTTATGGAAATATGGAAGAGTCATATACAACATAAAATCATAATTCTTTTATAACCAATCAAAATATATTTTATATACTCACTTTTCTGCAATCTACTCCTAGCTAGGGTTTAATTAGGGTTTCAAAACACTTTAGCTTCTTAACGATTGTTCATAAAAACGTGACAATCAAAACACCTAATTATTATTTTTAAATATGAATATATGAACTTACAAGATATTCTAAATATCTCAGGTCCCCATGCAAATCATACAATCCATAACGAGGCTCATGTCCATCTTTTCTCTAAAAACACATTGAAACTTACTCGGTTTCACCAAAACTTGCATAACTTGAGATTCCCTCAACATTTTAACCCAAAAATTTTCATGAAACATCATGAAAACATCCTATAACTATACATACTCACCATATATACCAAATATCTCTTAAAATATCTATCCAATCTCATTTTCATGTGCCAAACTGCTTATTTCTCACCTGTTGCTTCCCAAGGACGTCATAGAAGCATCATACCTATGAGTTATGACCTGAAACTCACCATACATCTCAGTTACACTACTAAATTTTTTTTCCCATGATTGTAAATTAATGAAAATCTCCATTTCTCACTTCTATACCTCAATCTACATGCTTTAGGGCTAGAAACAAGCCTGAAATGACCTGACACACCATGAGCTAGCCATGTCAACTCAATGTATACCCATATATATTTGTAATACACCTCTATGACCATGTATGACCTCATGACACACTCTAACTCACTTGTGAGGAGTCAAACCATGATATAACACACTCAACCATGCACCTGGACATTTTAGAACTCACCAAATCTTGACACTACCAATCAAATTTCATGTTTGACCACTAAATAACATAACATAGAGACTCACACAACCCCATTAAACCATTTTCCATCAATGGAGTTGACATCAATGATAATACAAACACAATGCTAACAATCTAACCCTTTGTCATTGATGGAAACCATCATGACCAACACCTACATGACCATTTTTTACATGTTTTTAATGTTTCTCTCCCCCTTTGCCATCTATGAAAAATACTAGAATGCTACTAAAACATGGAAAAGGATAATATGAGAAAATAACAATGATAACAATACTCAAAACCAAATTACTTACACAAGTGGCTCCCCCTGGTACTTTAAAAAATCTCATCTTTGACTCCATTAGTAGCAAAAAAAAGATCCTGTGGAACTTGAATGAGCTTCAAACTAGCTCCCCTTGAACATATGCTTTTCCATTTTGGATTTCACCCATGCTTTACATCAAATTATAGGTCAAGATCAAGCACAAATCATGAAATTTGTTCCCAATACTAGTGTATTCACTTTTAGGACTATAATCCCTGAACCTCATCTTCAACACCTTTTAGACCAAATTCTAACAATCATAACACGACATCAAGCATAAAAAATTACCTTCAAATTCTCCCCTTGAGTTTGTAACTCCATATTAGTAGGAAATACAAAAAAATTGTTTCTTACCTTGATTCCATGTCTTTGAGAGGGATCAAACACTTCTTAGCAGTCCTGAAGCTCATTCTCAGTCAAATTCGGTCTTCTTTTGGATGAAGTTGTTCATAGTTGAGAAAAAAAACTTGTTTATTCGTGAAGTAGACCAGCACACTTTGTTTCATAAACACCCTTCATACTTGATTTCAAGTTTGAAACATACTCCCTCTGTCTTAGAACCTCTTTTGACCTATAGGAGACTTATCACAATCTTACTTGTTACTAACAAAATGCATTCATCTAGTCATAATGCTAAAAACCAAAACCAAAAACCTTGTAATATGTTACTCCTTACATTTCAATTTGTTTCTCAAGGGAAAAAATCTCTTTTCATTAATAACTTGATGAAAACCTCATGAGACCATCACATGAGGACTTAAACAATATATACTTTTCATTATACAATTGTTTCAATTTAGATATACTGCTATCAAGAACTATAAAATTTTCTACATAGCTAAGATCAAAAGATCACAAAAACACTAAGCTCCCATAAGAACCAAGAATTTATCTTCTAGATATGATAACTGCAATTTATAGGCAATGTATCTCTTCACAATAATACCCTTTAGACCTGTAGGTGCATCTCCATAACATTGTACTCTACAACATGAAATGTCCACAAACCTTCATATTGACATCCCTAATTCCTGCAGATTATCATTTTCTACACACAAACTTGTAAATCACTAGCACCTATAGGTGGAAATTCACAGTCCTTCTCATTTAAATGGTGATATTTACATTTAGGTTCGAGAAGCCTCTTAATCTTCATAGTTGCTCCAAGATCCTTCTTTCACTGAAGTCCATCTAAATACATTAGTAATACTGACACATGTCTATCACACAAAACTTTTTCTTATCTTCTTTTTGACACTTTTCCAAACCTTGATACCTTCATGACCAAGTAGACATCTTTTTACATTCTTACAAATTCAACCTTTTGAGCCATCACTCTGTATCATGCTTTAATAAGGCGTTCAATTCATCAACCTAGTTAGCACTCATTGTACCATGATATCAGTGAATCCTTTTGGAATCTAAAACATCTTTAATTCATGATGAAAAATTACATAGTTCCTCAACTGAGCATGATACTTCTATGAAGCCTTGACACCTAGACCTATGCACTTTGTAAGTATAAGTAAACACAAAACTTTACTTATGACATGAACATTGAAGTCAAGAATGAGACATTTATCACCATTTGAAGCATGAATACCACCTATATGCCTTTTGATAGAGAAAAATCATCACTAGACACATGTATCTACATGAATTTTATATTCATAGTCATGTACCATACCTTTAAAACTTGATACATTGTAAAGATTCACCACTTGAGTATAACATACTAGAGATATCAAATTGAAATTCTTTATGAACCTTCTCACCATCATGGCTCTAACTTACACATGAAGATGACAACACCTTGTTCAAGTACCAATAAGGTATGACCTAAAACCTTGCATCCTTTAACAGAATTGGATATCTTCATAACTATTCTTTTATCTATGTAAACTTCTAAGATACTTCTTCCATTAAAATTTACATGATATAGAATCATGTGAAGACATCCACACATTAAGAGCATGAAATTGTGTGGACTTTGGACAAAAAACAAATACTCTTTGTGACTCAACACACATATGACATCTTGAGAGGATCTTTAGTATGAGTCATGCCTTATATTCATTGACCTTTAAACTTTACACAAGAAAAAATTTAGACATTTTCTAATGGATACAAAAACATTGATGAAAATTCCACACTTCAAAGACATCATAGTCTTCTTTGACATCATAAACCTCACATTCTTTAAGCTAGTCAAGCTCCCCCTTGACGAAACACATAATTATTAGCCTTATTAATCCAAGACCTTATGAAATGTGTACAAGTAGAGTTTCATATTCAGACCAAAACAAAGACTCATTGAATCAAACATTCCCAGATTGTACAACTCATAATAGTGTGTACTCTTGACACTTTTGCTCAATCACATGTTATGGAACACAACCTTGCAACACAAGATCTAATTCTAACACAGAGATTATTTTTGACTTCATGATATCATAACATACTTGTAACAATAGAGAAACACTACTTTGAGACTTTAGAGGTACTCACATATTATTGAAACATAACACATTAAGTATTCATGGTCTAAAGTATATTTTTCCACAAACTAAGTCTTGTAGATTGTGATTTATTCTTTACAAAAACAAATTGAGACCTCATAGACATCAAGAATATCAACTTAGGTTTGATGAAACATTTCCACACACTCAGATATATTTGAACAAAAAATTCAAGGTTTTGATCTATTTAATGGATTAATAACATACTTAGACACTTTGATGACACACACATCCCTTAATTTTATTTTCAACAAGACAATGATGACACTTTTTCATTATAATGACTTTAAGACATGAATACAGATCCTAAGACCCTCTGAAATGACACCACAGACTCTTCAACCTTTGTGGAGGCATATTTCCAATTGGACTTTATGATGATATTAACAAGAAACTATAACAAGAGCACACCCATACAATACTCTTTTCACAAACTATGATGACACTCGACACATTACACATTTTTCCAATATTTAAACTCAGATTTACATCATAAACAAAAACCATACACACTCTTAGACTAATGAGAATTGATATATTGTTAAGTAACCACAAAGGACACACAAAAACTTAGACACCTAACAAGTGCAAGAACTCAAAGATACATGGGAAAAGTCACTTTCCATATCTTATCATTTTAGAGGTATCCCAAAGACCCAGTTTCTTAAACTTGTCTTGTACGAGATATTGAAAGACATTCAAACACATATGATCTTCTTCAAAAAGTGCAAACACACTTCCTTGACTTAATTTGGGTTTGTTTACTATGTTTCCAACCTTGATAGCACTATAAAATTCTTTGACTGACTTCGTACACCGCATGATGGTCTGAGAATCTGATTTCTTGACCTCCTTGACATGATTAACCATATTCTTTGCCATAGGAGAAGACCTTGCAATGAACCTATTCTTGTTTTGGAAATTTTTTGTTAAATGACGTACTTGTTGACAATTAAAACAAACAACACCATTTTTTTTTTGTTTAAACACACTTAAGCTCCGTCCACAATCCTTGGCCCTATGGCCATACTCATAAAATGAATGGAATTTACCATTGAAGAACCCTACGCCATTCCTAGGAGACCTTCTCTTGAAATCTCTAGCTTTATGACCAAAATCATGACATATATAACAATAAACATAAAATGAAGAACCGTACCTCATACCATTAGGTTGTCTTACTGAGTTAGACCACCTCAATTCATTCTTCTTGTTCAACATCAAATTGTATTTTGAACTTAGACCAAATTCATCATCATTCTTTCCTTTAAATCCTAGGCCTATTTTGTCACTAATCACATTTTGGAATTCTAAAATCCCATCAATAACATGGTAGATCTTCTCAATATTCTCATACAACTTCAACCTACTTGATGCACTCTTTAAATCTGATTCTAGGGATTTCAATATTTCCTCATACTTCAAACAAGCATCCTTTTTCTCCCTTAGTGAATTAGGAAAAAATTCCACTTGAGATTTCAAACCCTTGATGGATTGATCATGCTCTATTTCCATTATCTTGACCCTATTTTAGTAGGCATCAATAAATGACTGAGCTATCTCATTCCTTCTTCTTAATATATATTCAATATTTGAAACATTACTCAGTGCTTGTGCTTTTAGGATCTCCTTCAAGCTGTTAGACTCACTTCTAAAGGACCTTCTCTGATACCAAGTTTTAGAATCACAATGGAATAAGAGGGGTGGTGAATCAGTCCTACAATGATTTTAACTTTAATTACTAAACCATACATTCATTAATTATATATTCCATTCAACTCTCATAACCAAGTGCGCTTATTAAGATATACAACATTAATCACAAGAGCATGAAACAAAGTACACAACACAAGAACACCTTATGTAAGTGGGAAACCCTCATGGGTAAGAAGACCCATTCAAACTTTGATTATATTAAACAAAGTAGAGAGATTTAGTGAAGCACCAACTTCACAAGGAGTACCAACCCCTATTTTAGTAGAGCACCAACCCTATAATGAGCACTCAACCTTAGATTAGTGAAGAAAAAAATCCACACGGAGGCTAAAACCCCCTAGGATGACTAAGTACAAACTAAGCCTTTTTAAGAGGTTTTATATCTGATTCTAATCCTGCCACAACTAATGGAGATCACTTATTCATCTCACAAACCCTAGCTCAAAACCTAGGTCTTCAATCTTGCACAATATTATTCCTTCTCACCAAGCTTTATGAAATCAAAATCAATATCTTACCTCATGTACCTACATGCACCCTATTAGAATGAGCAACCTACAATATTGACCCTTAAAGAATAAGTCATAACATCTACATAGCATGTCTAAACCTCAATTTTGTACACTATTAGAAAGGTCTCTAAACTAGATTCACAAAAAAACTTTAATGGAGTCCTAACTCACCATGTAGCTCTTACAATGTCCATTTTACTACAAATAGTTCCAAACTACCCCAAAAACTAGTCTTCATAAATAGGGCACACTTTGTTTTCTTTAGTATAACCATTACCTGAAACCTTAATGGAAATCAATAAAAACTCTTGGGCTATAATAAATACTAATTTAGGCATTACCTTCTTTAGACAAACTTTCCATAAACTAGAACTTTGTAGAAACTAGCATATGTAGGTGGGGGCCACATATCACCACATGTTATAACATACCTTTATGGAAATCTGGAAGAGTCCTATACAACATTCAATCATCAATTTTATATATAAAATCAAAACAAATCTGATATACTCACTTTTCTACAAGTTGATCATAGCTAGGGTTTCAAACCACTTTAGATTCTTAACAATCATTCATAAAAACATGACAATCAAACCACCTAATTCTTTTTTTGAAAGTTTCATAACTGACCTTGAAAGTTATGCCAATGATATTAGTCCCTCATGCAAAGCATATAATCCACAATGAGCATTAGAAGGTCCAACTTTGTATAAAAACACACTTAAACTTACCTGGTTTCACCAAAATTTACATAACTTAATATTCCTTTGTATTTTGACCTGAAACTTATTATCAAACATCATGACAACATCCTCTAACTGTCTATGATCACCATATATCACAATTTTTTTGGCCATTGTGTGGTTGTGTTGTCATTGATTTCAACTCCCATTGATGGAGAAGGGTGTCATAGTGATGTATGAGTCTCCATGTGATTTTATCTAGTGGTCAAACATGAAGGTTGTTTGGTAGTATCTAGTTTTGGTGAGTTCATCAATGTCTTGGTGCATGTTTGAGTATGATGAGTCATTTTATGAGGTATCCCAAGTGAGTTGGAGTGTGTCATGATGGCATACATCTTGTATGAGGTGTGTTTAAAGTGTGTATAGGTTGATATGAGGTCAGCATGGCCACTTCATGGATAAGTTAGGTCATTCTAAGCTTGTTTCTAGCCTTAGAGCATGCAGAATGGTAAGGAGATATGGGATTTGGAACTAATAACTTTTGGTGAAGTATGGTAACAACATGGTGATAATATATAGGGAATGTATGGTGGGTTTTAGGTCTGTATTCAGTGGTTTGATGCATTTATAGGGTTATTGGGAAGCATGCAATTGAGAACATGCAGTCTAACACAAGTAAGTCGTTATGGCTAGAGAGTTTGAGATCTATCTGAGTTGGATGGTGAACATGGAAATTTAAAATATTTTTTCATTGTGCTTCATGCCAAATTTTAGGTTAGTATGCTAATTTTTTTTGAAGATATGTAAGTTTTGGTGAAATTGGGTAAGTAACAATGTGTTTTTAGAGAAAATGTTGACCTTCTGATGCTCGTTGTGAACTATATGCTTTGCATGGGAACCTGAGATAATTGGAATATCTTCTTAGGTCATGTATGCAGCTTTTAAAAAAATAATGAGGTGGTTTGATCATCACATTATGAACGATCGTTAAGAAGATAAAGTGGTTTGAAACCCTAACTAAACCCTAGTTAGGAGAAGCTTGTAGAAAAGTGAGTATATTGAAAATGTTTTAATTCATTTTGAAAAATTGATTATTGAATTTTTTAGATGACTCTTCTATCTTTCCAGAAATTTATGTTTGAGCATGTGGCCATATGTGGGCCCCACATGAAAATGTAAGTTTATGAATAGTTTTAGTTTTTGGAAAAGTTGTCCAAATGAAGTATGAACTAGATTGTTGTTGTGTGATTTATGAGAGTTTTAATTGATTTATATGAATGTTTCAGATCATGTTTGTGATGAAAAAGTCCAAGTTGAGCCCCATTCAGGTGACTAGTTAAAGGGTATTTTGAGGCCATAAAAAGCAATGTTTAGTAAAATGGGCATAATAGGAGCTACACATGAAATATGAAGATGATTCAAGTCATGTTGGAAAGAGGATTCAGATATATATCCATTGATATAATTTTTGTATCATGATTAGGGGTTTGGGTGAGGTTTCCATGTCATTATTTGGATAGGAATGTATTTACCAGTACACGACATGATGTGTTTTGCTGAATGTTTTGAGTTGATTGAATCATGACATGGATTAGGTGATACTTTATATCACCTAGAATATGAAGAGGGATGAATTATAAATCCAATTAATCCATTTATAGTTATTTAATGTTCATATAAATGTTTTTATGAGATAACCTTTGGAAACAACATTTTCGGCAGGTTGATTTAGTAAAGACAAAAGTGGTTGTGGTTTGAGCAGGTGGTTGATTAAAGGATTATAAATTGATTATAAGTGTTATAAAATATTTGAAATTTCCAATAATTTTTCATATGGCATGGTTTATTTTAGTATAACTGGTTTGGTGGCATAATGAAGTTTCTAGGGTGTTGAAGGGTGTAGGAATCATTAGTTTTGAGAAATACAAAGAGTACTTGGCCCATTAAATGAAATAATTTGATTGGTTGAGATAAATTGAGACCATGTATGAATGTTAAATGATATTTTAATCATGTGTAATGATATATGGGTCATGACTGATCAGGGGATCATTTCAAAAGTTCCCTAAACATCTCTAAATGGTGTCAGTGCATAAGATCATCTCGAGAGCTTTCCAACGACTATGAGAACGTGAAAAACGGATATCGGGAGTTCTAGATGTGTTCGGTCAAAGTTCAGTCGACGGGAAAGTCAACTCTGGTCAACTGGTCAATATTGGACCGAATCGCACTGTGACACGTGGCTTGCCAACACTCGTCGAATTCACTCGATTTGCCTATCAGGAGACGACAAGTGGACTACAAAATTATTTCTATTCCACATCGTATGGGTCGAAATAATATTATTTGGTAAGGCCATTTTCCAAAAGCCACATGTAAATATATTAATGTTTAAAACATTAGTATTAAACCCTAACTGCCAAATGTCTACGTGGAGGAGGGATGAAGCAGTGGTATGGGGGCATTAGACCCATGCGTAGAGACTGTTCCACGTGGTAGAAGGAGGTTTGAAGCGGTGGTAAGGGGGGCGGTTTATATCCTAAGGTGGTCTTTGACCACTTCATGCGCATGTATAGGCTTAATAAAGCCTAAAACCTTATCATGCCGCGCCAAATTTGGGTTTTAACCCATTTCAAACCAAAAGCCGCTCCAATGGGGATTTAATCCCATTTTATATGCAAATCGGCCCTATTTGGGAATTTAATCCCAAATTTCATGTACGGGTAAGGCTAGGCTAATATTAGCCTAAGGATAATATTTTATTCCATTATTTTGGGGCCTTATTTTTGTATAAATAGGGGACCCCTCTCCTTTGTAACGGGACACACATTCCCCACACCGAAGCCACGGAGAAGCTCATTGCTAGAGCACGGAAAAGGTGGATACACGGGACACAACACGAGCTTATTATTTGTTAAGCTTGTTGTGGACATTGGTGCACATGGAGACATCGATCCCGAGCTTATTATTTGTTGAGCTTATTTGTGAGATGTGTCGACAGGTATTGTCTATTGGCCTATTATTTTAGGCAATATTAGATGAAATATTTGTGATTGGGAGTAAATTGTAAACTACCCAATAGGCCCATTGAGCCACACCAAGTACTTACAAATCCTGGATTGTCGACCGGAGTGCTAGCTTCGCATTGTTTGCATCGGGAAGGCCGATCACAGCCGAAGGAGATTGTGCATCAAGAAGGTGGAAGTCGGGTGCTATTTCTCACCCTTGTCATCCGAAGGTTTGGTGTACTGGTAGGTAAGTAAAATTCCATTAGGTTTTCTTGTGAAAGTACTATTGTAACTTACAAGTTTTGACTAGTGGAATGGTTCGATCACGAACCCGGAGACGTAGGCAGTTGCCGAACTCCATAATCAATCTGTGTGCAATTGTCGTTATTGTCTTGCATTCTTTTAAATTGATTACTTAAAAGGAGTAAATTATCGGCAAATAATTAAAGCCTATAAGGGTCCGCTATCAGGTCGTAATAATCTGGTTATTTTCAGATCAATGACTAAGTATGGTTTTTATGTAAGGGCATTTTTATCTTTGTGCCCATGGGGTTTTGAGCCATTTTTGGGACATGTAATGAGGTTTTTAGCTAGGCCAATCTATTTGGGTCATATGTAACCATTGTAATGAATTTATTTTAATGTAATTAGTCTATATGGATTGAATTTATCATGATGGACCTACATCCCGTGGGTTAGAAAGAAGAATTGCATAGAAAAGTGATGTTTACCTCATTTTGAGAGCTAGTCTTGCATGGGGGAGTAGTGTGACATAGAGGAGAGTTATTTATAGGTATGAATACATTAATTGAAGGATAATAGACTGATTTTAATATTGAGGAATTAATGACATGATGAGAGTAATATTTTAGAGGCAAGACAAGTTGGGAATGAAGAAGATAGAGCAAGTTTGATTCCCTCGGGTATAAGATAGGGTTTGTGAGTTGAACATGCGATCTCCATCAGTTGTGGCAAAAAAAAAAAGAGATAATATATATATATATATAGGTGGCTGAGTTGGTGTTTGGTCATCCTAGGGGGTTATAGACTCCTTATGGAGTGGGTACTTCACTAAATTAGGGGTTGGTGCTCCTTGTAGGGATAGTGATCCTTGTGGGGTTAGTGCCTCAATAAATCAGGGGTTGGTGCTTTAATAAAATTATTTTATTTTTGTAATATAAGAATATTTTTAGTGGTTTTTCTTCCCCATGAGGGTTTCCCACTTATATATGGTGTTCTTGTGTTGTGTACTTTGTTTCATGCTCTTTTGATTGATGTTATATATCTAATGCAAACATATGGTTATGGATGGATAATGGATGAATGAATCAATGAAGGTGAGTGAAGGTAAATGAATTGAAAAGTAATTTATAGGAATAATTCATCCCCCCTCTTAGTCCATTATGCTTTCAAAAATTGGTATTGGAGTAGGTCCTTGAGAAGAAAGTCTAATAGATTGAAGGAGATCCTAGAAGAACAAGCTATGGGTAAATATCCAATCATTGAGGATATCTTGAGGAGAATGAATGAAATATATTAGTCATGCATTAAATCTTACCAAATTTAGTTCAAGGATATGGAGATGAAGCATAATAGAGCCATCATGGATTTGAAATCTCAAGTGGAAAGTTTAATTAAAACCCTTAAGGTCAAAGAAGAAGATTACAGAAAATATGAAGCTGAGTTGAGATCCTCAAAATCAGATTTGGAGTAGGCACATAGTAAGTTGAATACCTATGAAAAGTTAGAGAAAATTTCAGAATCCCTAAATGAAATTTTGGAAATCCAAAGAGGCACAAATGATAAAACATTCCTAGGGTTTAAAGGAGAGAAAAATAAGGATGATGATGGAGCTAGTCAGAGTTTTAAATCGATTGTGAAGGTGAATAAGAGAACTAATTTGAGAATTTATAACTTAGTTAAACAACCTAATGCTATGAGGTATGGTTCTTTATTCAATGGATATTGTTTTAATTTTCATGAGTTTGGTCATAGAGCTAGAGATTACAAAAGGAGGGCTCCAAGGAATGAGGTAGGTTTCTTCAAAGGTGAATGATTTTAAAGTTGTGGATATGGGCATAAAGCAAAGGATTATGGATGGAGCCTAAGTGTGTTTTAACCAAGAATAATCAAGAATTGTGTTGTATGTCATAAATGTCACAAGAAAGGGAAGGTTGTAGGATGATGTCACCAAATGGGATCATCAAGGTAATCTAGTATATTTAAAGCTCAAAATGGAAGTGTTTTCAAGAAGAAGAATCTCATGAATGAGTCTAAGGATTTTTTATAGATCTTAAGGTAAAAAAGTTTGTTTCTCAATTAAGGAATGCTAAGGGATCATATTCTTAGTCTTAAATTGCAGACGAATATAATGAAGTTTGTCAAAGAAAGTGCTTGTGGCATCAAGGAAGGGTCTAAACTAGTTCAAGGAGGTTTATTTGCTTTAGTGGAAAGGCTCAAAAGTGAAGAAAATAATTTTTTTCTTTCATCCATTCACTCTCTTGTACATGAGAATTGAATACATAAAAGGGTATAAGGTTTGTGAAGTAATGCCTTCATGTGTCTTTGAGTCTTAGTTTCTTTAGTAGGTGTCTGATCACATCAGATAGTATAGCTGCATACAAACAAGCTTCCTAAAGGCTTAGTGACACTAGAATCTATTTTCAATCCTAATGATCAGTTTAGAAAGGAAAAGGCTAACATGCAGATCAAAGGAGAAGATTCAGAGTCAATACCAGTTGGAGAAGACAAAACAATTCAAATTGGCAAAGGTGGCTATCGAGCAAGAAAGGTATGAATTAATACAACTTTGCCAATAATTTTCTGATGTGTTTTCTTGGAGTTATGAAGACCTAAGAGGGTTCAAACCAAAGCTAGCACAACACACAATTCGAATTAGATCTAGCTGCTCTAGCCCATCAGGTAGAAGCAGATACCAGTCAACCCACATATAGAGCCTCTGATGAAGAAGGACCTGAACAAGCTGATAGATGAAAGCATCATATTTCCAATAAAACACTCAAGCTGGTTTATAAATCTAGTCCCAGTCAGGAAGAAAAATGGAGAAATCAGGCTGTTTGTTGACTTTAGGGATTTGAACAGAGCCTCCCTCAAAGACCACTACCCACTCGCGTTCAATGGAGTAGATCTTGCAAGTAGTGTTTAGGTCAGAAAGGTTCTCCCTCCTAGATGGCTACTCAGGGTATAACCAGATCATGGTGAAAGAAGATGATCAATTCAAAACAACTTTCACCACCAAATGGGGCACCTACGCCTATGAGAAAATCCCATTTGGATTATCCAATGTCTAGAGCCACTTTTCAAATGGAAATGGATATGGCATTCAAGGGGCTGATCAACAAAAAAGTGTTGATCTATCCGGATGACATCACTATGGTGTTTTCCAAGAATGCAGCAGACCACCTTTTCCATCTAAGGAAGGTGTTCCAGAGAAATGTAGGAGTTTTGGGGTATCTTTGAACCCTAAAAAATGCATATTCTTGGCCCATGAGGGCAGATATTTTAGGCCATATTGTGTCTAATGGAGGGTCTGGCAATTGACCCATAGAGAGTTCGAAGCAATAAAAGCACTTGCCATTACCAAGTCACAAGAAGGCTCTTCAAATATTCTTGGGAAAAATCAAAATTTGTCTGCACAGGTTTGTTCCAAACTTTGCTTCCCTTGTTAAGCCAATAACATTGATGCTGAAGAAGAGATTAACATTTAGGTGGACAGCTGCAGGAAAAGCAGGTTTTGAGGCTATCAAAGAAGCCATATCATGAGCCCCAACTCTTGTGAACCTAGATTTTTCCAAAGATTTCATACTGTATGCCTTTTGTGGCAGCGACACAATTTTTGCAATCTTGGTGCAGCAGAACAAAGAAAGTACATAACAACCAATTTCCTTCTTTAGCCAGAGTCTGGAAGATTATGAGGTGAGGTACTCCTTCATTAAGAAGCAGGTCTTAGCAGTAATTAGAGGATTGAATAAGTTTAAGCATTTGGTTTCAAACAACAAAATCCAACTATTGGTCTCCCATGCGGGAGTTAAAGAAATCCTTATCAGCAAGGACCTGAATGAAAAATACGCAGGATGGATCACCCATGTCATGGAATATGACATTGAGATCAAGGTCACCAAGCTGGTCCGTGGGAAGGGGTTGTGTGAACAACTAGCCTCGGGTCAACAAGATGAAACAAACAGTGAAAAGGAGGTTGTTCTTGTTCTACAAGATAATCAAGAAGAAGGGAGAGATGATGTACGTGATCCTTGTTGGACCCAAGACATGGTGCACTTCCTTTGAATAAGGATTGTGTTCTCATGGGATGGGTAAAGCAAAAAGGAGACATTTAAGGTTACATGGCCATCCCATATGTTCTTATCGATGCCGTGTTTTGTTCAAAAGAGACATCAATGGCATTCTATGCTGAGATGCATTGAGACAGATCAGGTGGAGAGAGTGCTACAAGAATTCCATGTTGAAGCAGCTGGAGGCCATGTTGCTCAAAGAGTGACAACACTCAAAATCATGAAAGTAGGATATTATTGGCCTAGAGTGTTTAGTGACTGCTACACATGGATCAAAAGGTGCAAGAATTGTGCATTCTTCAAAGGCAAGGAAAGGCTAGCAACACTTCTATTGCACCTAATCTTAGTTGACCAACCTTTTATGCAATGGGGATTGGACTTCATTGGAGTCATCAATCCAAACTCAAGCCAAGGTCACAAATGGATCCTGACAACGACATATTATTTTACCAAATGGACCGAGGCAGTGGCACTCAAGGAAGTAAATGAGTCTAGTATCCTAGATTTCTATAAAGGGATAGTGACCAAATTCGGAGTGCCAACCACTATCATATTAGACAATGCATTAGCATTCATAGGTTCCAAAATCATAGGATGGGCTATTAATAATGGGACTTATTTGAGTACTTCATCAAACTATTACCCTCAAGGTAATGGCTAGGCTGAGTCCACAAACAAAAACTTGCTAAATATCATCAGAAGAACTCTTGATAAGAATAAGAGGACCTGGCACAAAAATCTCAAAACGGCCTTATGGGCTGATAGAATAACACCCAAGAGATCTATAGGTTGCTCTCTATTCAAGCTTTTCTATGGGAAAGAGGCAGTGTTGCCTATATCACTTGAGTTGCCAACATTGGAGCTCGTGAAGCAACTAGAGATGTCTGAATTTGGACCAATGGAGGTTAGGTATGTTGAAGCTGATAGAATTAGAAGAAACTAGAGAGCATGCTCTCCAAGTAATAGAGAAGAATCAGGCTTCAATCAAGAAATGCATTGACAAGAAGAAGCAAAAGCAAGGACCTTCCAAGAAGGAGACATGGTTTTGAAATGGAATGCAGATCGAGCAAAACCAGGAAAGTGCACTCCAAATTTGACACCATTTGGAGTGGCCCCTATATGATCACAAGATGCAAAAGTAGCAATGCTTTCCAATTGTCTACATTGGAGGGTGAAGAGTTCTAGATTTCAGTAAATGGGATCTATCTTAAACACTAATACTAAAAAGGGGAGTTCTCACCCTGTACATATTAGTTTAGTTTTCTCTTTCCTCTAAGTGCTTATGCACATTGTCTTGTTGTAGTGTAGATTACTTTTCTCCTAAGTGCTTTGAACGCTCTGCATGTTCCATTTAGAGCATGTATGATTTCAAATTTTGTATATAGTGTGGTGTTGTTTTGTTTCTCTTATGCAGTGTTTCCACTTAACATTTGGTCAAGATCAATTGAGAGTTGTAATGGGTTTCCAAGTGGCCTAGGGCTCAGTGAATCAGAGTTCAGAATCAGTATCAGACTATCTTTCTCATGACTCCATGCCCAATGGATATGACAAAGCAATTGGTATTTTCATCTAGCAGGCAGATACCCCTGTGAGTCGCCAAATTGTTATCCATATTTCACCCCTCGAGAAAAATATTGGATCAACCATGATCCCACATAGGAGGAAATAGAGTCAAAAGGCAGAAAAAAAGGGCTTCAAAATTAGCTAAGTATAAATGGGAAAGCGGACTGTTGGGGTAAAATTTGAAAAATGGCCCGCAACTCTGCCCAAGGAAAGAGTTAACATTTGGGCCCGAGTCAAAGCCAAGCGGGGAATCAAAGGAAAGGGAAAAAGATAAATTGTGGACCCGTAGGCCCAATTTTTGTTCCAATCTAGCTACCACATGTGCCATATCAAAAGGGGACCCATTTTTTAAGTTGTTTTCCTGCCCTCCTGTACAGACTTGATACATACTTCGAAGGGGCATATCTTTTGACTCAGGGCTTGAAATATTACAAATCTGATGCCGTTGGAAAGATCTCAGCCTCACCCATGCCATGGAGGTCTAAAAATTTAATTTTGTGGAGGTTAGGTGAAGAAAAATAGAGGAAACATATTTAGGATTTCAATGCAGGATCCTTCTTACCTCAACAACCAGATCAGATTTGATCTGTTTCACTGTTTCCTCTTCCTTTAAGGTGCTGAACCAAGGATTGATGTAGTAAAGATGAATTCAGGGGAGAGATTTCATCAGAGGCATTAACAGCGGCGGTTGAGACTTCAACCTACTTTTCCCGACTTTTGTCTCTCTTCTTCTTTCAAGTTGAATATATAAATACGGGGGCAAGATTCATTGTAAAGGGTTGGACATTCTTTGTTTTGTAGGCTCCCTTCTACTCTCTAGCAAAGGGATCTGTGGGGTTCAGGCCTTCCATCAAAAATTGCATTATGTTTCTACCTCTTGGATACTTTGTAATCGACTGTATCAATCTATAGAGTAATAAAACACGTCTGTGATCAATTTTAGATCCTCTCTTGTCTCTTTTACTTTCATCTGGTCTCCCATTATATATCTGGCTATTTGTGCTTTTTTATTGTATGCATTTTGTTGGTTTGTGTCTATTAACAAAATAAGTGTTCATAATTCCTTTGGTGCATCACCTCGTAGTTTAGATTTGTTTTAATTTCTGTATTCCTTCTATCCCTGTCTCTATGGTAAAGTTTAGATTATGATTAAGAAAATACCCTCTACAAGTTTCTACGTATGCACCTAAACAGAGGAATAAGGAGCCAACCTTCAATTTGGAGAGCTTTCCCATTTTGAAAGGTCCCACACCTTGGGGAAAGTTCAATGTTATGCAATCACACCAAATGAGTCTGCCTTAGAAAAATAGATCTTTTAGAGCTCATTTGGGAGTGTTGTGATTCTGCACTAACATAGCCTAAGCATATATCATGAAAAAATGAATGTATGAGTGATGATTTATCCCTAAAGCATGTATCACTACAAGAAGAATAGTAGGGAGTGGTGATGTAGCATAAAACATATACCAAAATGATTAACTAAAAATTAACTAAGATATATAATAATAGTAGTTAATTTGATCTAGAGTGATATGCAAATACAATAAATAAATGTAGTAAATAAATAAGGAAATGACCCAAGAAACTGTGAAAATGGAAACACTAAACCCTAGAGTTCTAAGAGAGTGAGAATGAACTCAGTTGACTAGAGGATCTCGTTGAACTATGTCGCATAGGTGGCTGGAGGAACATGAAGCATGAATGATTATCTAGATACCCCAAAAAGGATGGATCTGAGCTTTCTATCTAGAATGGAGTGCCTAGAGAGGGACTGAGGCACTTGTGGTTACCTTGGTATGCAGAATGGGTGCCCTGGTCTACGCAGGAGGTCTAGAACTAAATTTCATAGATTCAAAAGGTGGACCGAAACCCTCCCTATTTGTCGCATTAACTTCACTGCACTACTCCAAGTATCAGTGATAATCCCAAATGAGTAGAATACCTACAAAATACCCAAATAAGTATCAAAACCCTAAAAAAATAAGAATGCATATGAATAGGTCAGACTGATCTTAGCTACCATAATAGTGGGCTTACTAACTGAGCACTACACTAAACTCTGAACCCAAATGTAGTTCTAGTGTGTGTGTGTGTGTGTGTGAATCATGTGCCTTAGGTGCTCATTGTGTCTAGTCTACAGAGGGTTTTCATGTGAAGTAATGAACACGTATACTAGATTTAAAAATGTAGTAGGAGATAGTGGATGAAATAGAATATAAGTGACCCTCATATGCTTGTGTGATGCATATTAACTAGCCTTGTCCTTTGTGATAGAGCTAACATGAATGTAAATGTATCTCCAAATGCCTTTGGTAGATGCATACCTTAGGTGGATGATAGTAGTGACTAGTGCTTGGTCCCTCATTATGGTGTCAACATAACTCTGTATATTTACCAGGGTTCTTTTGATCTAATTTCGTAGATTAACCCTGAGGTTGGATGCACCAGGGAAAATTAGGTTTAAGACAGCTGAGGAATGGATAGAAAGTCACACCAAGACCAAGTGGCAGGATCTATGTTCGAAAAAGAATCGGGTCACCCCTGAAGTGGGACTAGGGCACCCATGCGAGTGTGCCCTAGTCAAAGCTAAAATAATGTGAAATGACAAAATCTGATTGGGCATGCGGGTGCAAGAGGTTGAGAATGATGAATTTAGAAAACAAAGTAAGATGGCCAGGTGGCATGGGGGTTAATGCATTATTTTCTTCACTCAAAAACCTTCTAAATAGTAGTATGAGATCGGGACTAAATAATGTCTAAATTCACATCGCGATTGTGTGTCGAACACCCCCTAGATGAATCTTCATGTTCACCATTGCAATTTGTTATTGCAAACGTCTGTCCTAGCGAAGTGAGAAAATAATTTCCCTAATTTATAAATCAGAAGGGACTTTTAAGTACATGGGCAACTGTGTAGAAAGTGGTTTAAGTGAATGAGATTCCTACAAGTTACAATGATTGTCTTGTGGAATGAAGGGGAATCTAGAAATGAGGAGTTTAGAAGAAAGAGGGAAAAAGAGTTTGAATAAGTTGTGCAGAGGAAGTTGACATATCTGATGAAGAAGCTCCTTATGTAGTAAGGAACTTGCTAATTCATGATCCTTGAGGAAGAGAATCTAGGAATGAGCTCCTGATCCCTCGAATTCCTTACTGAATTGACAGCTACCGCAAGTGAACAAACCTTGTCCACCTCAAAAAGAAGGGCAAGGGACACATCTCAACACCTTGATCACATCAACAAGTTTGGAACGACCATTGATCTTCTTCCATGATCATACCCATACTTTGAGATCTCATTGGAAATGTCAGAGTATGTGACATCCTCTATATGCTAGATTAGGGACTCTATAGGAAATCTTCAATTGAAGGAGAGATGATGTCACCTACTTCTTTTTTGACCAACTGCTTGAGAAGGAACATAATGATGTTCCTCTGATGTATGATGATTCTATGAAGAGTGGATTGGATAAGGCTCAAGCTTTTGTAACTCTATGAGTTGCAGACCTCATTCAAGAAATCTCAAAAGCATGTTAAACCAGTGGCAAGATGTCAAGTGTGCATGGAGATGGCTTTTACTTTGTAGTGAGGAAAATTCTATATCACTGCATCCATGATGTAGATCTGTAAGTACACCTATAATTATTTGCCAAAGCAGATTCGCTAAATGACTTAAATTGTGCCGACAATTATCCCCTGTTCTCGCAAATCAGCTAAGACATATCGAATACAAGAAGGGTAGACACTACTTCGATATTTCCAAGATCACTGACCCAATCATGAAGATGTAATGTACACTAAGCTTACCAATTAATGAAGTTGCCTATCCAACAAATGGACCCTAAGTTAACAAGACCTTCCGTTAATAAATCACCCCTTCTACCTAGACTAATTAATTCATTAGGGACCATCTAATTAGCATTTCGTCCTTCCATTGTGGACCAATAAATCATATATTTAATGCATGATTTAGATCCCCTTATAATGTATGCCTAATATTCTTCTTACCATAATATTCCTCTAGATATTGGAGTGCCTACTAAGCCTTACACCTACCTATTAATGGGAATCACCTTTGATTAGATTAAAATACCCCCAGACTCCCATGAGGTTTGAGGCATAAACATGTGAAATTATAACATCTTCTTACAAGTAAGGTTACCTTTAGATAAAGCAACCCTGGTATCCATTCCTAGATGCATGTTTTATCTTGGATCCCACATTCATGAGAATGTGTTGAGATCCATTATCCTGTTGGGCTATAGTAAAGAGCCATCCACCTGACCTTTTTACTGTACACCTAAACTTTTGCATTGAGCAGGTTCACAATGACAAATGGCATCAATAGCCAAAGAGACTAAGATACATTTTGCACCTTCACAACACAATATTTTGAGAGCATAGTCATCAGGTCTTGAAGAGTTAAGCCAAGAAACTTAAAGTGCTTGGGTCATATGGGAGGTGTCAAAAGTGGATCTTGTAGCACCAACTTTGATTAGCCCCCATTCATTAGTGTATCCTAAGAAGTGAACATATAAAGACAACTATGTTTGATAGCCATGGAGATATACTTAGGTCCATGTAACATTTATTTGTTGTTAGCAGAACTAGCAAAAAGGAGTTTAGATATTTAGCTATTGCCTTAGTTTGAAAAGTTTGTACACGTTGATGAATGCTAGCATCTAACCCTAAAGTTTAATTCTTATCATGGATGGTGTTTATGCTTTGTTTTAGCTAGAGATATGTAGGAAACTATAACAAGCAGTGGTAGTTCTTGCTTCATTTGATTTAGACCATTAGAGCACAAGTATACATGCACGGACATTTGGCACGCATACTCGGTGGAAGACAGTACTCCTATGAAGGAGAAGTCCTTTGCACTGATAGAGGAATTTCAAGTGAAAAATTTGTAGTTAAGTTTTATTTTTGGTTACTAACCCTCTTTTACACATGTTGATCATGAACTTGTAATGAGACTTAACATGTTTTGTTGAGTTTGCGATGTGTTGAAAGAAACCTTCCTATATATAATAGGTATGAATCTGATGGTGAGAGTGCTGAATCCTCAAATTGGAACTCATGAGGGAGAAATATTTCAAGAATAAGTGGGGATCCATGTTTTCATTTTTAGAGCTCGCACCTATCTGGTTAACATTTTACATGACTAGTTTTGAGAAGGAGGTTTCTTGAAAATTTTCAAATTCTTGGTAGAGCATGTAGGTTAGTGTTTGATAGTGCTGAGTCTTAAATATTTACATATTAATGTGAAGCATGGGTTGAGAAATACATTTAATCTTGGTGAGAAAATTTCCTAAGATTTCATCATGTTTTCATTTTTAGAGCTTACTTTTTCATCATTTTACATGACCTAGTTTTGTCAATTTCTTGAAAATGATTCAATTCTTGAGTCATATAGGTGGTAGTGTTTGATAGTGCACGAGTGCTTCTCATTTACATACTCTAATGTTGGTGGGTAATGCTGTCAAAGATAGTGTGCAATCTTGCACTGAGGAAGATGTTGTCATGGAATTTCATCATGTTTTCATTTTTATGAGCTTACTTTTTCATCATTCAATGCAGGCGTATTTCTAAATACACCGAACTCCAAGGAAGTAAATCCCATTATGGATTCATAGAAGCTAAGTGAAACATGTTAATGTTTGATAGCGTTGAGTCAAGGTATTCATGGATATTAATGCATGATGGGTTGTTCAGTAGGAATAATTGAATCAAAGCGTTGGAGAATTTGTTCCCATTTTTTAGATTAAGGAAATCGTTTTTTTTTGACAAGGAGATTGAGGTGCAGGAGTCGATAAGTGCACACCCATGAGGGCTGAGTTAAGAGCATAAATGCGTAACCCATCTGTCCGAAGGCCATACAATTTTGCTCCCGAACTTGAAATCAGACTCCATTTTTTTTAAGCTCTCGGATTTAGCCCCCATGAACAAAAGTATGAGTCACCCTTCCACTTCCAGGAGGATTTGACGCTCTTAATCATGATGGAGAAGCAATCACTTACATTGGAGTCAACGGAGAAAGTTATGGCGCGAAAAAAAGAACATGAGAAATAAAAAATTGAGGAGACCGTAACTCAGTACTCTGAGCTCCTTGCTTCGGTGAAGACCGCAACACACATGGTCGAGGTTATCTACGACAACTGTGAAGATAGAGTCAAAGTGGCAAGTGTGTTGGTTGCTACACATGAGGTGGATCTTAAGGAGTTCTAGGAAAATAATAAAGGCAATAGGGTGGAACATGAAAAAATATTGGTGGAGGTTGAGAAGAAATATGAGGAAATTGATATTTTAAGAGCATCTATTAAAAATAAGGTAAAGGATTATATTCCTAGGTTACACATAAGATGGATGCGCTGAACGACCTTAGCAAGTAGATAGAGAATATTGTTAATACACTAAAGGCTAAGGGTGAAGATTTGACATTTAATGAAGTCAACACAATGATAGGGGATTTTTTACACATGCATAGAAGGAGGTGGATGTTTGGAATGAGATTGAAGCATCCTTGAATAAGACTTTCCCAATCCTTGTACAACATTAACAAAATTATTTTGTTCTTTGGCATAAGCCCGATACAGGTTATTCTTTCCTTCTATTATTTATTCTTGGTTGGAGATCATATTGTTTTTGAGGATGGATAGCACGTTTAGTGTGGGGTAATCTTGAGGCTAGAAATGACTAAGTACCAGAGAAAAAGATGAGCGCGCGTGGAAGGAAATATAGGAAGAAGGTGCACGACGAAGAACACACAGGGAGAACTAAGCGCACATGAATAGTTTAAATGGTTGAGTAGTTCTGGAGTGAAGGGTTTGAGAAAACATGGAGTGTATGGAGGTTTGCGTGTAGAAGCAGAAGAGGGTTCTGAGACTTAGCCACATTATGGAATATGGTGTTGCATGGAAAACACATGAGGATGCAGGTAGGCGTGATAAGTGGATAAGGTTAGTGCATGAAGACTTGCGGCCCAAGGAAGGAATATTTTAGGGAATAATCAAGTGTTATCGTTGTGATTAAGGAGTTGTAAAGTGGAAATTAATCATAGATTTAATAAGATGGGATATGTATTTGAATATGGTGGAGCATGATCCCTCTTGCATGCGGCCTGTTCATGAGTAATCTTGAGGTGGTGGGGGAGAAATCACACTCTATTTAAGAATGTACTTGGGTCCAAAACATAAGGCGGTGTAGGTGCATATGATGTGTGTATGGGGATGTGAGGAGATGGGAGGTGATGTAGGAGGAAAAAGATATGTGATGCAAAGCACAAGATATTCTGGGCACATAAGAGAGAGCATAGATAAAAACCTTTTAGTATAGTCATTTTTTAGAGCTAGGGTGTTATTTCATAATGTATTCGGTCTGCTATGACCCTTTTGATGTGATTTAGCTACTATAAATAGTTTTGAATATATGAATATGATGGATTGTTATGAATACCTCTATTTATGGGTCCAAACCCTAGTGCTCTTCATATTGCTCATGGTTAAAATCTGATTTTTTTGTGATGTTGTAGTGTTTACTTTTACATTATGGTGCCTATGTGTTAGATCTAGTTTCTTCATTTCTTTTCTAGAATGAATACATGTGTTTCTATTTATACAAATATTCCTCCATTGACGGTGAAGAATTCTTACAAGGTTCACATAAAGGAGGGGCTCGGTGCCCTCGCACACCTCGGGTGAGCGCCCAATGAAGGTTGGGTGATGTGCCGATGTGCTTGGTTTAAAGGGATTAGGGAAAGGTGACTACACCTCTTAAATCCAAACCACTCATCATGAGAGAAAATTCATGATTTTAGGTATCAAAACATTACTCATCAATAGGAAATTTATTAGGAGACCATGGGAGTCATCAGAGATATACATGATGAAATACAATGCTTAAAATAATAGGCACACAAGAGAGAACAAGTGAATAATGTTGACCTCCCGCAAAATAAAATGGATGATCTGAATGTCGTAAGATGTTGCGCCAGGTGAATATAATTCCTCTATTAGGGAAATGGTTGCACGAAAAGGTTCCACATGCTAGAGTTGAGTGCGAGCAACAAATACTTCATGCAAAATTTCCACCACAAAACCATGAGTATGATAAGGAGATTACTTTAGATGTAGTGATTGATGGGTGGTTAGCAAGCAATATTTTGATAGATACATGGTGCTGATGCTAAGTTTGTCTAACCTTGGATGCATTGGAAACAAATGGGGAGACCATTGATGTTACTATCCATATTCAAATGTGTTGTATATGGTGAACAAATATGAGAGATATGCATACTATGCTTTTGAAAGATGCTTCCAGTATAATTCAGAGAGCCAAGTTTACATAGAGACTTTGAGGTATTAGAGCTTGCTAAAGCACAAAAAATTTCTAACATTACTTGGGTGACCATGGTGTTATACAAATAATGTAAACATGTGCTTTAATAATGAGATACAAAAGGTTTGAGAATAATAATGAGCATGTGATTATACCTATGAATAAAGAAAAATCTACACCATACATTGAGCCTTTGAGTGAAGTAGAGTTGAATAGGATTTATGCATGCACACGATACGAGATCCTGAAACTATGGAACCATCCAAGGAAGGTGTGTTGTAATAGGAAGATGTGAAGTCAGTTAGCGACACCATAATTTTTTCTTGTGATAATTGGGTGCATGTCACGTATGATATGGTTAGGCGTGCTAGATGAAGGGGAAGAGTAAGTAGAATGATTAGAAAACACATGTGGTTAGGTGCACAAGGGAAAAGTTTCAGTTACCAAAATATACTGGTGAAGAAAATATTGAAGTCTTTCTTGCATGCTCAGGGAAAAAATACTGGAATAATGAAGGTGTTTGGAGGAATATGTTGGTTTTTCACTCGTATGCGGAACAATAGAGTGTTGGTGGGAGACACACAGAGACAAAGTTATTAGGCTGGAGAGAAGTGAGAATCAAATTTTTCAACCAGGTTCACATAGAGTAATGCACCTACACATATATGTGAATATCATGGGAAGAATCCTTATTTGGTACACATTCATAATTGTGAGATAAAATGGGTGCGAGGCTAGGAGGCCTTACCACCATCTCTGTGGGTGAATATGTTCTATTCCACTCTGTGAAGCTACGCAAACGTGTGGTATGTACATGCTAAGCTCAAGCAAGAGACTATAAGTTTGCGAGATATGGCTGAAGGTATGATTCACACATTTGAATATTTTTATAATTAACCTCGAGTGTATGAAGCTGTGCAGATTATAAAACCCATCATATTGGGGGATAAAGAAGGTAGAGGATCTCATGCTTGAGTTGCTTGGAAAACCTAATCTTAAGGCACACCTGGATGATGAGGAAAAAAAAGAGTTACAAATGGGATGCACCTAGAAGGAAAAAGAAAAGGGAAAAATTGTTTACTTCATTGATGATGAAGAGGTTTAGAATTTGGAGGTTAGTCATATTGAAGGTTTACGTGAAGTAATGGACACAAAAGATGAAGGCCCGCATGTACCATGCGCCCATGAAGACAAAGAAGGTAAACATTGACAATAAAGATGCACCCAAGGAGGCTATTATTGGAAATTATTGGTCAGAATAGGAGGTAGAAAAGATCATTGAGCTTCTGCATGACTTCCAGGATTTGTTTTTGCGAGGCTATCATGAGTTGAAGGGAGTGCACCCTTGATTGGGAGAAATGAAAATCAAGCTAAAATAAGGCGAGCGTCCAATTCAGAAGAGGCCTTATCGGATGAATCTAAAACTCTGCATGAAAATAAAGGAGGAAATTGATAAAATTCTTAAGTCTAGAATCATTGAGCCAATTGAGGAATCTGAGTGGGTTATCCCTATGATTATAAGAATAAATAAGGATGAGAGGATCAAGATCTCTGTGGAATATAGGGAGCTTAATGCTTCATGTGTCATAGATCCTTTTCCCATAACTTTCATAGAATAAATCCTTGAATGCGTTGTAGGGCACAAGATCTATTCATACACATGGGTTTTCAAGCTATTAGCAGGTGTGCATTGGCCACGAGGATCAGGAAAAGACTACTTTCACCATTGAATGGGGAAGATTTACGTATATGGTTATGCCTTTTGGATTAAAGAATGCACCAGTAATATTCTCATGCATCATTATGAAGGCCATTCATGAGTTTATTCACATTTTATTGCAAGTCTATCTTGATGATTGGACAATTTATGGCTTGGTTAAGGATCACTGTGATAATCTCAGGATGATGTTTGAGAGATGTAGGTAGTTGGGCATTTCTCTTAATATTTAAAAGTGTATTTTTGCAACACCATTTGGAAATTTTCTTGGGCACATCATGTGAAAGGATGGATTGTTGGTGGGCCCAATGAAGATAGCAGTGATTTTTTGTTTAGAAGAGCCTACCAATCAGAGTAAACTGTGGGTATTTTTGAGGCATACTAGCTAGTATAGAAAATTTATCAAATAATACGAAAATATTGTTATGCCCCTTGAAGAGTTGTTTAAGGCGAGAGGAAAATTTCATTGGGGTGGCGTACAACAACAAGTGTTTGAGGAATTGAAGGAGAAGCTTACCAAAACACCAATCATGTTCTTTCCTTCATGGAACAAACCCTTTCATGTACATGTTGATGCTTTTGGTACGACGATTGGAGCAGTCTTGGAACAACCTAGAGAAGGTAATGTTGATCATCCTATTTTCTTTGCAAGTAGGAAGTTAACACTAGTAGAGCAAAATTATACTACGACACTATGTGCTCCATATGTTTCAACAATACTTATTGGCTACACCATTTATTTTCTATATAGATCATATGGAATTGAAATACTTGATCAACAAGCCTATTTTTCAAGGGCGTATCAACAGGTGGATAGTTCTCTTTTAGGAGTTTGATTTCACAGTTGTTGTAAAGACATGCAAGAGAAATTCAGGGCCTAATCACTTATCAAGAATCAATTCTAGTGAAGACGTGTAGACTATTGAGGACACAATGACTAATGCACAATTATTTAGGTTGAACCACATGGACACCAACCTAGAGGATATACATTATTTTTGTGCACTAGGTTGGTGCTAGAAGGAAGGAAGTTCCTGGACAAAAAAATATTGCTATTCAAGTCGTGCCTTACCAGCTTATTAGAGGTGACTTGTACAGAATAGGCAGAGATGAAGTCTTGTGTTGATGTGTACTTGAGCATGAGTGAGAAACCATTATGGAGGAAGCACACAGTGGAATAGTAGGAGGAAATTATATAGACATTATGACTGTGTGCAAGATCTTGATGGCTAGTCTTTGGTGGGAAAGTTTGTATAAAAATGTTAAGGATTTTGTGAAAGCATGTGATCATTGTCAGTGCATTGTAAAACCTGGAAATAGAGATGAGATGCCACTTATACTGATTGTCAGTGTGGCACAAAACCTTTTGAGAAGTGGGCCATTGCCTTTTTAAGACCTATTGCACCACCCATGTGTAGGACTAAAGTATGCTAGATTATTACATGTACAAATTACTTGACAAGGTGGGAAGAGTCGATACAAACTAAGGATTGTAATACAACCACAAGAGTGAGGTTCCTTTAGGAAAACATTATTAATATGTATGGCTATCCATTAATCTTGACCAACGATAGAGGAACTCATTTATTGAATGAGATAATTATAATTCTATTGGCAGAGTTCATGGTAATGGTACTACATAAAAATAAAAATACCCCTTATTGCCCTCAAGCTAATGGTACTACACAATCTTTCAATAAGAGTTTGGGATAGACTCTCATGAATATTTGTGATGTTTGAAGAAAGGATTTGGATGATAAAGTGTCATTTGTACTTTGTGCTTATAGGACCACATATAAATATTGAATAAGGCCACACTATTTCAATTGGTGTTTGGCATAGAGGAAGTACTACTAGTTGAATTCATGTTTCCATCCCTGCGTATTGTGTGCATAGGTGGATTAGATGATGAGCAAGATGTTGATGAGTGCATTGACAAATTGATGCAACTAGATGAGTGTCACACCATTGTGTGTTGGATCTAGAAGACTGAGAAGGCACGACAGAAGGCTGAACATGATAGGAACATTAAGAATAAGACATTTACAGTTGGCAAGATGGTCCTTCTCTATGACTCTAAGTTTTCACGCCACCTAGGGAAGTTGAAGGTGCATTGGTTGGGACCTTTGTAGTAACCAATATACTTGAATCAAGCACATGTCAGTTGTAGGTGTTGGATGACACCATGTTTCCTAGTTACTTCAATGGGAGTAGGATGAAGCCCTACTATAAATAAAATTCTTGGTGTTTGTAATAAGGTAGTATTGCCACTTAGATTAGGTTTCCATTTCATATTTTGGTTTAACATTTCAGTTGTTTGTTTTCCTTGCTTTTTTGTAATAAGTGTGCGTACGCGCAAGAAGATGATTACTATCAATTGAGTTCATGCATAAAGGACCTCACATAATTTTAGTGTGGGGTGAACTAGGTGCAAGAATGAGAAAAAGAGATCTTGTTGATGCTTGGATGAGAGGTGAAGTTGATGAAGATGTGCATGCGTTGGTATAAATGTGGGATGATGGTTTCATGGTGTAAGAAAAAGGAAGGAAAAAGGTGTCACAGGTGCTAAGAAGGATGGTGATAATAAATAATTTCTCAGATTGAAGACCATGTGAGAGAAAGCATCGTGCAGTGTAATGTGAGGTAGGTAGCATAGGATGGACTACTTTGTATATGGCGCAAAGGATTATGTTAATGTGGCACGTAGGCAAAGGAACATGCTAAAGAGGATTATGTGTTTCTTGGGAATGGTATGACGCGTGCTAAAGGTTACGACTGTCAGTGCACAAGGAAGAAAGTAGAGGAAAAACATGAAAAGTTAGAAAAGTGTAATTAAAGTTGTAGTACAGTGGTAGGTGATGAATAATTAATTTGATAAAAATTTAGACACCTATAAAAGGGGTGTCAGGAGAGTTCATTTTCACCTTACCTTGCAAATAACTTAGGACATTTTAAAGAGTGAATTGGTGTGACTTCATGTGAATTTGAGTGTGAACCAGAGAAAATCAAGTGAAACTGATCTAGAAAACACGATGCCTAATAGTGGAGCTCCTTCGAAATGAAGTTGGAAGCTCGAGGAAGGAATAGGGGTCATATCCTGAGTAGGGTTTGCAAATTTTGAGGAGTTAGGGTTTTTCAAAGTTTGAGGAGTTAGGGTTTGTAGATTGATAGATAGATAGATTTGAGCTAAGGCACAAAATTCAAGAAAGAGTAAATTGGGAAATGGGAAAGGGATTAAAGAGAAACTATTTGAGCAAAGGTTGAACATGGATATTTTAAAGGGCATAAAATGGTAACAATTGAGAAGTTAGGATTTCTACACGACATGACACCAAGGAGACCAACAACCATGTCAACCAAGATGAAGGGAAAGGGAAAGGTGAAGCCCATGGATCAGGACGTACATGAAGAGTGGTATTAAAAAATACAATACCCAGAAGGTGTCATTATGGGGTAGGATTGAGTGTCTCATGTAAGGGAGATGACTGTAAGTGATTATAACCATTCATTAGATTTAAACAAGTGCTAAATAGAAATTGAGTTGATTTGCATAACGAGTGAGAGGACCGCAGATGATAAGCCCATCTATGATGATAAGGGATACCATGTTTTGAGCAGCATGAGATCCCTTAAACTCTATGAGCTCCCTTATTTTGGTAAGCTTGAGTGAATTTTTCAGTGGCTTATGTTATGAGTCCATGAGGACTATTTATATTTTATGGGAAGAAGGATGTGCCTTACTACGCACTTGATTGGAAAATTTACTGGCCTCTAAAGCTTGGGTGCAGAAATTGTAACTGACCTGGATGATGATGATGGGGTGAAGATCACTTCCACCACCTTGAAGTATCAATGAGGAGGGCACGTAATGGATATCACAAAACTTATTGACCCTGTTATCAGAATGGTCGTGCATGACTAATTATAAAGTTGGGAGCATAATGATGAACATAGGTGAAGAAAACATGGCTTCTCATAGAGAATAATATGGTCAAGGGAATTTATTATAACATTGATAGATTTATGCTTAAGAAATTATAGAGGAAGTGCGGGCATGGGAGAGAAGATAAAATTTCCAACTATTCTAATTTTAATTATCTTCCTAAAGATTGAGGATGTCAGATGAGCCAAATGAGAAAATGAGAAAGTTCCCCCTGAAGACAAGTCCTCTATAAAGAGGTTTCTCCAATATATGTGCAATAGGGATCAATAATGCATATAAGTTAAGGGTAGAAAATGGTATAAACAAATGTGTGAAGGTGTTTAGATAGGATTGTGGTGCATTATGAAAAGTTACCCTCAGAGTTGGAAGGAAAGGAAAATTTTGCATTGTATCAACACTTTTGCCTTGGAAAATTTTATTTGAAAGATGGAACAAAGAGTCCTTGGTGAAAAATCCTATTTTATTTTACATCACGATATTTCAAAGCATTAGTGAAAAGGTTCTCAGAAGCATGTAAAATAAATTTTGATGTAGACAAATTAGATTTTAAATATCATACACTGCACAAAATGTATGTATTTCCTGGAAAGGGTGTGTATGTGGAGACAATGATATCAGATGATATCAATATCAAACTCCATTACTTTAGCATGTTGGAAATCAGGAGGCTGCTAAAATCTATATCTATTTTTGAAGCCAAGAATGGTTGATGGGAAGTATGTGGAAAATGAATTAAAGATCCCTGAAGCACCCAAGGGAAGAAAAATAGTAGGAACAAAAAGAACCCTGTGAAGAGACTCCTCCCTTACTGGTAATAAGAAGAAAGTGAAAACATTGATGCAGGAAGGAAACTATGTGAGGAAACTGGAAAGGTGCACAGTACATCTCTGTGACCCGTAAGATTTTTTTACCAAAAAATCCAGACCTAAAAAATTAAGATGCACGTGAAGAAGAAACCCAAGGTGGTTTTGTGTGAAGAAACTATAGGAGGTAGAGAAGTATGGAGAAGAGATGCCTTAGATATCTCCACTGATTCACACTCTGGTGGATTCAGATGATGAAGAATGCACAACACACATGTGAGAAGGAAACAGTGGGTGAATTAAGAAAGTAAAGGGCCCAAAAGAATGATGAATAAGGCCATGGAAATCCCTATTACAAAATGTGTAGGAGGAGAGCATGAGGAATAAGAGTGTGATGCCGAGCACAATATTGAGTATGCAAGAAATTGGGTGTGATGAAGAGGAAGAAAAGAAGGATGATGAAGGAGATACAAGTGCAAGAGGGAACCTTTCACTGGAGATACCAATAAATCCTCGAGGGAAAGGGAGAAAGATGAAGCATACACCCTAGGGTCCTATAATACATTATATTGATGATCCTTTAAAAGTTTTGCATACATGATATCAAAGTTCATTGGCCATAGAGGATATCTTTTGTTGATCATTATTTGACAAGGATGAGGCCCTACCATGTATGATAAAGATTCTCTCTAATGAGAATATCAATCACATACGGAGGAGCCAATTTTTGAAGTTAGCGCATAGGAATCATTGAAAAGAGACTAGAATTAATTCTATGCTTGAATGAAACATTCCCATGGATTGACACATAGCTTATTTCAGATGAACAAGCATGCAATGCACTGAATAAATTATCATCAGAAGTGGGGATCCAAATTTTTGATAAGGATTGTAGGATAAAGAGACTGCATGAAGAGATCAGCTGAGAAGGATGAAACTATTATGCAGCTGAAGTAGGAGTTGAGAGAGGAAAGAAGGACATACACATGTACATAAACCAAGGCAAAAAACATTACAGATACTAATATTGTGCACACATACCCTAGTCATGATGCAAATACCAAGGTAGAATATGAGATGAGTGTTGCACTACATGGAAGATATGGCATGGATTCTCTCACATGAGAAAAGAAGGATAAGGGGTAAAAATACCGAGGAGTTATCCATGCATAGAAGAAAATAGACAAAGGAATAGATGATGAATCCCATAATTGTAATATGAGGTGCTTTCTGCAGAGGCTAAGGAAAGCCCCGTGAAAGGAAGAATTTTTTTTCATCAATGCCAATATTTTGATCAAGTTGTGAGCTTGTTGGATACTAGTGATGAGGTGAAGTTAAAGGAGATGTAATCAGAATGAGGAATAATAGGGCCAAGAGGGAAAATTTGTTGGCAGAGGTAGAATAGAAGAGGGATTATATATCACTTATGAAGACAACACTTAAAGATATATTAAAAGAAATTTTTCCCTAGGTTACATGCAGAAGATGGATGCTGGATGATGTGAGAAATATCTAGAAAAATAATTTGCGGATTTGAAGGGGAAGGTTGAGGAGATCACTCTTGTGGGGTTGCCAGATATAGTTGGTGCTGCACTGGTAAAAGAAACCAAGGATCTGGAAGGATGGAGGGAATTGGAGAATATATTGGTTAAGGAGTTCTAGTGCTCCTACCTTTGATTCAATCAAATTTGATTTTTTGATTCTTTGGTGTAAGCCATATTATTTCATTCATTCATTGATTGTTCAATTCTTTAGTCATCCATTCTTTGAAGGAGGATTATTTACTAAGTGTTGTCAAGGATGAAAACATACTAAGTGTGGGGTAATGTTGGTAGAAGAAAATGCTACAGATCAAATGTAGAAACACATAGGAGCATGTGCACAGAGTTAAAAAATGGAGTCACACAGAAGGTCGCACACGTGGATACAACATAAGTTTGCGCATGGGACTGCACACATAGGTAGAAAGGAAAAGTACTTAGCCATTTTTCTAGATATAAGCTAAAATTAGGAAAAGTGAAGATGGAGTGTTGACCAAGAAAAGGATCAAAGTAGGCTAACTTGGCAGACAAACAAAGGGATAATTATGGAAAAGCACATGCAGATCAAAGGTTAAAGAAAATGCACGGATTCATCTATTAATAGGATTAAAGTAGAATATTCTTAGAAGATATATTATTAGATGTATGCAAAAGCATGCATGTATAGTACGCATGACTATTTTTTGGCACACCTATTATTAGGAGAGTGCATGGGTGATGAAGGGTAAGTCCCCACCCCTATAAATACTTGATGAATGGATTGTTATTAAGGACCATGTATACTTTTAGGGTTATTCTATCTTGGTTTAGACCTATGATGGAGCGCATAGCTCAATATGCTTATGTAATGATTAATATGACAACTTCCTTATTAAGAGATTTCTAATGGATAATTGTGGTTGGATCTTTGATTGTTCATGAATCTGAGTATGGTGACGTTATAGTGCAATTGATCTTAGTTATTGTTTAAACTATTATGGTTCCTTATTACATGTGTTTTCGTAATGATGTGAATGAAATGATTAAGTATGTATGAATGAACACTTGGTTAATTATCATGACAATTATGCATGCTAACTTCTTGAAAAAAACACAAAGGAGGGACTTGGTAGTGTGTGCGTGCTTCAATTGAGCAATTCATTTTTGATTGAATGAGGTGCCATCGCGCATAGCGCTCTAGTGAAATAAAAGGCTACAACATCCAAAAAATAATGCAAATAGAGGCACACCATTACGCGTTGGAGATATAATATTGAGAAGGTGTGAATAATGGCCTGTCATGATAGGCATATTCAGAAAAAAAACATTTGTAATCGACAAGATGGTACTTCACTATGAATCCAATTTTGCGTGCCACCCATGGAAATTAAAAGTGCATTGGTTGAGACCTTTTGTGGTAAAGAAGATACTTGAATCATCCACATGTTAGTTATAGTTACTAAATGACACCATGTTACCGGGCTACTTCAACGGGAGTAGGCTGAAGCCCTACTATAAATAAGCTTCTCGGTGTTTGTAATAAGGCAATATTGTCATTTAGATTATATTTCCCCTTCATGTTTTATTTTTTACATTTCAGTTATTTATTTTCCTTGTTTTGTTGTAATAATCACGCTTGCATGCAAGAAGTTGATTACTATCTATTGAGTTCATGTGCAGAGGACCACACATACTTTTAGTGTGGAGTGAACCAAGTACAAGTGCACAAAAAAGAGATCTTGTTGATGCTTGGATGTGAGGTGAATTTGATGAATATATCCGCACAGTGGTATAAAGGTGGGATTTTTTTGGAAAGATGTGCACAAGTAAAGGAAAAAAGTGTCACAGGTGCTAAGGAGGATGGTGATAGTAAAATTTTTAGTAGATTAAAGGCCACATGAGAAAAAGGCAGTGCAATGTAATGTGAGGTAGGTAGTGGCAAGATGAACTACTTAGTACATGATGTAGAGGATTATGTATTACAATGTAAGGAGGCACGCACAAGGAGGTCGGTGGCATGGGAAGTAGTGAGCATGCCAAAAGGTTATGATTGCAGCGTGAGGAAGAAAATAGAGAAAAAAGTGTAAAAAAGAAAAAAGGATAATTAAAGCTGCGGTCTAGTGGTAGATGAGGAGTAATAAATGTGGGAGATTTTTGGAAATCTATAAAAAGGATGTCAAAGAAGGTTTATTCTTTACCTTTCCATATGAAGAATTTGAGTGCAAAGCTATGAAAATTTGTGCAAATTTGTGAAGAAGTGAAAAAAATCGATCAAACAACCCAGATTAAGAAAATACATGGTCTGTTTGTGGAACTCCTTTGTGTGGATGTTTGAGGCTGAAAGGCATGGAGGTTTGAATTTGTGATGAGTGGTGAGCTAGGGTTTGAAGAAGCATGGGTTCAAGCCAGTGTACCAAGTTTGAATGAGGGCATGAATTTGGTTGGTAGTGATAAGTGTTTGAGAACAAGGAAGGTAAATAAATGGAGTATTTGGTGTGAACTGATAAGGAAAAGGTTGTGAAACACCTAGGGCACGTAATATTTTGGGATATGAAGTAAACATATATAAAATGGCACCTATGAAGGCATCCATGGTGGCAACCAAGGGTAGAGGAAAGGAAAAAGAAAATGAGGTTGAATTCGAAGAAGCGTCGGAGGAACAATTTTTAGAGATGGAGTATCTTGGAGAGGTTATCATGAGACATATTTGGGAGACACATCTCAAAAAGTGCAAGGTGAGTGACTATATTCATTGCTTTGATGCCAATGAGTGCTAGATAGAGAATGAGTTGGTGCAGAAAATAGATCAAAGGAATGATGACAATAAGCCAATTTATGATGATAAAGGCACCAGATTTTGGAGGGCATAGTAGTGCTCTGGATTTATGAGTTTCCGTTTTTTTGGAAATCTAGACCACCTCTACAAATGCTTGATGTCATGAGTCCATGAGGACTTCTTCTACTTTACAAGGAGATGAGTACAAATTACCGTGCCCATGATTGGAAGGATTATAAGGTTGCACAACTCAGGTATAGAGATATCAAAATATTTGGATGAAAAATTAGGAGTGTAGGCCACTGTAGTCAAAATGAAGTACTAGCGAGAGGTTCGCGCGATGGACATGCTAAGATGACTGATCTAGTGTTAAGGATTGCCGCACATATGGTCACCAAGCTAAGTGTATAGGAGAGGTGGACCCATGTCAACAATGAATGTCTCTACATTGTGAAGAAGATGTCTAAGGGAATGATGTATAACATTGATTCCTTTATTGCAAAAGGGATTATTGAGAAAGCATGTGTGGGTGACATGATTACTTAGGGAGAAATCCTCCTCTATATCATCTTCAGAGAGATTGGAGTCCCAGACGGCCCCAAGGATAAGATGTGGAAATACCCAGTTGAGAACAAATCCCTTTTCAAGATATTCATAGATTAAAATTGCGAAGGAATTTTTGTCTAAAATATCCCTAGGGTTATTTTGGATTTAATAAGATTAAAAATAGACTTGTCCATTTGTAAAGGGAAAAATACATTCAAACAACCATCAAATTCCACTGCCCCAAAGCACTGGTCATTGACATTTAAAAGCATGTGGGATTAGCTTTAACCCATTATCGAGTTATGTTAAAAGAGCACTTGATGTTCATTTGTCCATAAAATTCAATGCCAAACATCAGTAGGGCCATGCGATAGAAGATCAACAATCAAAGCCGGCGGGACACATGCCACCATTCCAGATAACTTCAAAGCATTTTCCTTTCTTGGAACTCAAGTCCACAGAATAAATCAAGTTCAATAAAGCATTGGGTTTGAGTGGTTGTTAGGTCAAAAGAAATACATGATAACATTCCTATGGAGCTCAAAAAGTTTAAGTCCACCCAAGGTAGAAGTTGCGACGTGAAGGTAAAACCAATCAGAGGCAAGCACGAAGTAGAGAGACTGACATTTGCGATGAGCATGGAGATTTTTCATTGGCTCATGTTTTATGGTTGTTAGTAAGGGGATGTCAAACAAAATAACATGTGAAGTAGTGTGGAGCTTTCCTATTGGCTTGTGCTTCACATTGGTCAGTCAAGGTTATCAAGAACCCTGACACAACCTAAAATTTGTAAGGACTGTGGAGATTCCTCATTGGCTGGAACTTCACACTTTATCAGAAGAGGTAAAATAAGGATTGAATTGTGAGGTAGCATGGAGATTTCCTATTAGCTCATTCTTTATGATGGATCATAAGGGATATGGATAGTATGACACTGCGAAGGTACAAACATTGTCTTATTGGATCACTTTTCATTAAGGAACAAACCTTCTCGTAAGGACAAAGGAATGTAGAAAAGCAAAAAAGGAAGAAAATCCTGACTCCATGACCTAACCATAGATTGAAACATGGAAAAAGGAAAAGTAATGCACACATTGGTAGAGGGGATTCCCTGAGCTAATAAAAGGTTGCCATGTGTCAAGTTCATGTGCTTCATGAGAGGAAAATTTTCAAATGACCATATTTTTCGATCTAGAGCTCCAAATTAGGAAGAATTTATATAATTGAAAAGGTCTCCTCAAGCCCTTCAATTTGGTATCATCAAAATCATATTTCTGTGGTATTTGGTGGGAGAAAAAATGAAAAAAAATTAGGCCATTAATATGCAAACCTATATGGCTCAACCACATGAATTGATGAAGTACAAGGATCTTACCTTCTCCTTGTCTTCTCCAAAAAGAAAAAGATCATTGGGAAATGAATTTATGAGGGTTCCCATACTGTTTCTAGATATGTAATGCATGTAAATTATGGTTGAAGTTTGAAAAGACATGTTGCAGGGAAATATATAGATCTTCATTAATGAGAAGATCAAATCTAAACTCTTTCCCTCTCTTTTCTTTGTTCTCTTTCTTCCTTGAGCTATATATTGTAAAATATTTCAAATTTAAAAGGATGAAAATTCTAAACTATAAAGGAACTATGTAAAAGTGATTCCTGAAAAACTGTGAGACATCAGAAATTCATTTTGGGCTTGGTAATTTGTTCTTTTGCCTTCCTATGCAACTGTAATGGTTTGTGCATACTTTTATTGCAATAAATATTATTTTATGGCACACATGTCTATCCCAGCTCATTTTATCTACAAACTTGCCTCTCTTTTACTTGATGTATTTTTTTGTGCATGTATTTCTCCTTTTCAAGTTCATTATGTTGTGTTTCATGTGATAACATATGGTAAATGCAATTTTATGTCTAGCCTATACCTTCTCCATTTCCTTCTTCCTTCTCCCTCACTAGAGTTTCTCTCAAACGTTTTTGGTGCTATATCCACCTTTTAGCTTAGGATTTCTATTTCTGCATCTTTCCAACCCTTCTCTCTCTCCCTGGTCCCTTGGAATGTGTAGGTTGGGATTAGTTAGTTGCATTTCCTTCCTTAAAGTAGTTCTAGCATTAAATTAGGTAGAGGAACTAACCTTATATAGAGGTTTTTCTCAAGTTGCAAGTCCCACAACTTGAGAGACAATACCATGTTACCAAAAAACACTGATTTCTCATCATCCATTCATGACAAATAAAAGGATGTTGTTTTTTGATGATAACAAGAAAAACTAGTGCCTATAAGCTAAGGGTGGATATGTGGTATAGGTGAATGCGTGACAAATTTGAGTATGATTTACACATTCCTAGTGACTTTCCCTTGGTCTTAGATGAGAAGGAATAATTCATGGTTTACCAACACTTATGCATCGAAAGGTTATATTTGAAGAATGGTAAGAAAATCCTTTGGTGTAAACTGCCTTATGATTTCATAGAATGCTATTTTTAGGAATAGGTGAATAGGTTCTTGGATGTACGTAAATTAATATTTGATGCTGATAAGGTAGACTGAGACTACCACACACTGAATAAAATGTATGTGTACCCAGGGAAGGTGGAATATATTGAGAATATGATATCCGATGATATTAATATTGGATCTACGACCTTGGCAGTAGGGAATCAAGAAGTGGAAAATGTATGCATCTACCTGAATTCTAAGTTAGCTGAATGAAAATACATCAAGGATGAGATGGATATCCTAGAACCACCTAAAAGAAAAAAATAGTTGGGATAACAAAAGCGTGCGAGGTCATTCCTCCAAATTTTGAAGAGGAAGAAGAGACTAAGCATGAGGGGGAGGAGGATCCTGAAATAGAAAATGACACCACGTTGGATGAAGGATTTAGGATAAAGTTGAAGAGAACACATGTGGAAACATCATAGCAGGAGAAGAAATCACCAAATTTCACTCCACCAAAGCAAACACCATAGATGAAGAAGAATATGCAGACACTGGTGCACAAGGATGAAGTAGTGGAAAAAGTTATGAAGGATAAAGAATTAGAAGAATATGAGGTACACATACACTATGTGGATGAGGGAGCGAATAATGCACATAATGTAGAGGTGCATTAGATACCTGAATAACATCATAAGGGAGGAACGAAGGGAAAGGGAGATAAAAATCCAACCAAGGATGAATAAATATCAAGTGGCACTATAACTAGTGTGTGCACTAGCTCAGAACAACATATCCCAAAAGGTAGGCACATTGGCAGCATAAATAAAAAGGATGAGGATGTGCGCACACCATATATGACCTTTGTGTATGATCAGAAAAAGGTGTTATGTGCACGATTTCAAAGAACCATAGAAACTAAGGACCTCTATGGTTGGGTGGTGATCAATTCAAGGGTGTGTCCATGCACACTAGAAAAATGTTATCCTGGAGTATGCAAAATCACATGGATGAGCCTGAGTTTGAGGTTATAAAAGAAGCATTTGAACAACGTAAGATGAAGAAGGCACAAAAGGAGCTTTTAACGGTGAAAATGAAGAAGCTCACCGATTAACAAGCTAATAACACACTGAACAAAATGGTAGCGGAAGTAACAAGGCACAATATGGAAAAAGGGGCCACAATCCATGTGCTACTTGAGGATAAAAAGGATAAGGAATAGGAATTTCAATGGCTAATGAAGGAAAATGAGAAGGTAGAAATATGCACAAAGACTATCCTTGACATGGTTTTCCACATTGTAGATGAGATCATAACAGTGTGCCCTAAACTCAATGATAGGACCAAGGAAGTGTACCCCTCAGATTTACATTATTTGTAAGATCTTTTGCATATGATTTTGGAAGAAAAGACAAGTGTGAAGGGGCCAACACAAGAATAAAAGCATTTGAGAAGGATAATAATAAGAAGGTCATATCATGTAAGATAATTGAATATGAAGCCCTAAGCTAGACACTGAAAGATGCGCTAAGGAAGGAAAGTTGGGACTTTGATCATTGTCAAGACCTTGAACCCATCCTTAAAGCATACACTAATGAAGAGGAGGCATAGTTGGCATGTGCATAGGTTGTGAATAAGGAAGGAACACTTGGATGAGAGGAGATCCTAGTAGAGATTGTGCAAAAGCGAGATGCCCTGAAGATAGTTAGGGATGCCTATGAAACTATGCTTAAGGAGTTGGGATGACTTTTCGTGGGTAGGATGGATGGAATAGAAGGATTGATCTTAGGCCTAGATGGAGTGATAAGGGAGCTAAAGTAGAAGGGAGAGAATATGACCCCGAAGACATGATGGAAATAGCTGGGTTTATTCCAAAAAAAACTACTAAGGAGCTGCTATAATGGGGAGAGTTGGAGATCACTCTTAATAAGGAGTTGCCTAAACTGTTGTAGCCGATTCAGGAGTAGGGATCAAAGTGCACCTACTTATTATTTCATTATTTGGGTTTATGCCAAGTATTATTTAATTATTAATTCTTTCATTCATTATTGGTATTCTTGATCCGTTGGAGATATTATTTTATTTGTTTTCTCTCCACCATCATTTGGAATGATGGTTTTTGGAGAATGTAGGGGAAGAGAGAGGGATTTCCCTCTCAAACCTCATGGTTGTTGGTCAAGCCAGGAGTGCACCTCATAGAGTTAAGGGTTGTCAAGCCATGAAGGTCCCTTCTCATCCCCTCATATGGTTTGAGGTGGGAGAAAGATTCATATGGCTTGAACCTTTCCCCATTCTTGGTGAGGAAACCCTTTTGGGTTTGAAAATCCTCCCAAGAAGGATTCCTATAGTATAAGGAGGAATAAGGAGGATGAATGATTAGGAGGTATAAAGAGTTTTGTATATATATATTTATTGGTGCTCCTATGGTTGGACACCTTGATCTGGGCATCCATCTTTCTCTCTTCCCCCTTGTGAGGTTGACCTTGTTCTCCTCATGTTGTGGTTTTCATTGTATAGTAGGTCTAAGTGGTTGAATGGTTTTATGTTTTCTCTTATTGTGTGTTTAATCCCTATTATTACTTGTGCACATTATGGAAGCTAGTTCCTCTCTCCCATAGACTTGGGGGAGGCTAGCATGACTTCCAACCATGGAAATGAATGTGATGATGCCTATTGGTTGGGTGGTAAACAAGCCATGTTCTCTTGGAGTTAGATTTTGTAAGAGTTTGAGTTAGCTGCAAGTTGGAGATAGTGGATCTTGGACTTGGAGCTCAAGTTGGACTGATAGTAGAGCCTCTTGTCATCTTGGACTTACTCATCTTTTGTGGGCATTACCTTCATTTTGTAAATAAGTGTAGCTTTGTGAAAGTCTTATACTCTTGTAAATATCCATTATTTTACTTATTTCTTCTTATAAACTTTAGTCATTACTAAGGAAGTTTTTACTTTATGGTTGTAACAATTTTGTAAGATTATTATATTGAAATCATAATGGAACTATGAGTTTCTCTTTATTTCAATGTCTTCATTTGGAAGAATTTGTTGATTAGAAATATGCAAAATATATAGTCATGAAATATACATTTGAAATATTTAGTTGTGCATTACATACAAAATCTACAAAATTTAGTGTGCTTGGTTTTCATTTTATTGCTTTTAAAAAAAAATATGGCACTACATATGCAGATCCTTCTCAAAATATTCCTCAATGGCATCATGAATGTAAATTTTTTTGGTGGCATGCCAATTAAGGTCATTCCTATGATAATTATAATTCCCTTTAATATTTTCCCTATAATTTCCTCCTTATATACAAATTCTAATGTGAGGCCACAGTTGAGAAATACTATATGAAGCCATCAAGGAATGTGATAAAGCCCAATAACATGATTGGAATGAAGTGGTTCATCAAGTTAATAAAAATCTTAAAACCTATAATGATCCACTCCCTTATCACCACTAGTCTAAATAGTCTAATCTTGATCTTATTTTTAATAAAAACACAACTACAAATGTTGTTAACCCTTCAAATCCCTCTACTAGTACATCTATGGAGATTTCCATTCATATGGATGGTACCAAAAATATTATCACATATATCAAACCCTCTTATCCTTCTTATGTTTAGCATAAATCCTACATGGTCATCTATCCATGCTCTTCACACCAAAAGAATCACAACCAAAATTTCATTCTCACTTCCGTAGTTTAGATTAATGCAATTAGCACTTGTGTATACACTCCACCATATTCAATCATGTTTTTTTCATCATCACATCCCCCATATTCCATTAATCACTCTACACCTATGATATTGATCTTATATATTTCTTTTTCTGGCACTTCTTATGCCACCATACCCTATGAATATATTCCTACAACGGTTACTCCTGTCAAAATTTAAAAAAAAAAAGATATCTCTCTATCATTCATCCATTGAAATCTATTCATACTAAATTTCCATAGATTCATACTACCATACAAATCCATTCCTAAATATTAGGACCCAATCACAGAGCTCTTTGTTCTTCTAATCCAAATGTTGTTTTTATTGCTCATTTATACCTCACCTAAACATTGTGATCATCTTATGTGAAAATTATTCGCTATGAACATCCCTCTTCTAAATTTTTTTGTGTAGAAACCTACCATGCATGGTTCTAAATGGATCAACACGTGTCAATGCAAAGAGTTTTCCATTTATATTGATCTCTCTACTAATTTTTCCTCATGCATTCACATTCCTATTGATTCAATGATCCCTGATGAAATTATCTTCCATGAGGATGAATCTCACCTCTTTATCTCAATTCATATTTTGCTACACCATGGATAAGAGATATCTCTCGATGAATTATTTAGCACCTTTATTTCATCTCTTGACTTCATTAAGACACTTTTTTACTCTATCGATGACCTAAAATCTACTAAGAGAACATGTCAGGGTTATAATCGTATAAATATGCTCTATATGGGTTACATTTGGCTCCATATCACTGTTCCTATTTGTATTTTATGCATCAAAGTAACTATATTCAACTTTCCATTATCTTATAATATCCTCCTAGGTTAATTGCAGACTTATCGCATGAGTGGAATCATATCTTCCTCCTTCCAATGTGTCAAGTTCACACACCTATGGGAATATATGAAGTATAAGGTGACACTAACCCCTATGACTTTGACCTCTTCTAATAATAAGTTAGATTCAAAATTCTCATTCTCAAAGAATTCCTTACCATCCATTTTTGATACTATAAATGTTTCAACTATCATATTTATTTCCTTCATGAGTATATTGTTTGTCATGAGGTTTTGGGATATACTCCAAAGCCATAACTTATCGATTTAGATGGTAATGATCCTAATGAAATAAAAATTAAGATTAACATGTATGATTTTCTCAATTTTGAATGCATCCCTATCATAATTACTCAAATCATTCAACATTATGTACCTTTATCAAATCTTGTGCTATCGATGTTACTGCACATGATTATGATGATGTTATTATTTGACTGATCCTATCTTAGAATGTTAATCCTAGGATAAGAATGTATAAATCCTTCACTATCAATAATCCCAACACTCTACATTTACTCAAGGCATCAACACTATCATTATCTCCCCATAAGATGCACATACTACATTTTATCTGTAGGAATACGACCTTATGGATGATGATGATACCTACTCTAAATTTGACTCTAAGGATAATATCATACAATCCATGTCCCTATTTGGAAATCTAATATTCGATCCATAAGCTTCTATCTTGAATATCGACTACAATTCCTATTGTTACATACCCCACTCCTTCCTCTTCTACTTCTCCACATTTCACTGTAACTCTACCTTCTTTGACATCTCCACTAACTCTTATTTTCACTATGGATCTTAGCCAATCTATGGATAAACCATATTACATGTGGCAAAAGGATCTTAGAAATGATTTTTAGATTGTATATCCTATCAAATACATATAAAGAAACTCAAAGAGGAAGTTAGAAAAGACCAAAAAATGAACTCACGTAATACCTCTTTTAAAGCACAAATCTTTTTTTTTCATCACATATTTTACTCACATATAGATGTTATTTGTCTAAGAGCAATAAAATCTCCTGTAATGAGAAGAAATGAGTACCAGATGGAAAAGAATGCCTTATCACGATGAATGTTCCTAAGCATCAATTTCAATCTATCTTAAATCACATTTTTATTCACGGCGATTATATAGTACTCATTAGACCCATCAACGGCAGTCAAAACAGTCCTCCCTAGGCCTTGATGGCCAGTGATCTAATGGTTTAAGTATACCCCACCCAGGGGGGGATATTTCATCAGATTGATGATTATATCATTTGTTAACACAATCATGATCCCATTGTGGTATCAACATCATACCAAGAAAACCTCTGATAGTGACGATCATGATTCGTGAGATCACTATCACATCCGACAAAAGATAGCATCGACCATAATTAATTGTGTTTTTCACATCATTTACACATGATGGATCATTGACGAGTAGCTTGATCTTTAACTTAGTCATATCACTAAATATCTCTTGTTTTTTTTTATGCATCTCATGTATTGGGTTAGACATAGGATGTAGCACATGCTTCCTATCTTGGAAGCACCTTTAAGGTGACACATTTATCTCTTGCTTAGGTTTATCTCTGCACACGCTTAGGTTTTTATGGATGTGTTCTTCACACATGCATATGCCACAACTTTGCGTATGTGTAATCTCACATTTGCAGATAACATCTGCGCTTTTTCTTGGGTTTCTATGGCCTATGGTACACATAACACACACATGTGTGCATAGTGGAGGTCAACCCAATTTACATGATGTATCTCCCTCTTGAGGTTTACTTCTTATCACGTTTGCGTTGGACCTGTAAGGGGGTCCTTATCCCATTCAACATTACATACACTACCCATTTTTAAAGGGAATTTATGCATTTCAATTTTGATGAATAAAAGGGAACATTCCTACATTTATGCACACTTAGAAGAAAAATAGAAAATCATTAGGATAGTAAGACACACATCACATATCAACATCAGATACACACTATTAGTCACCAATAAATGGATTTATTTTATAGATATGGTTGCTAGCACTGTAAACGTGAGAGTGAAATAGTCGCATACATCATAAATGGAGTAATCACTCTCTGCAATGACGAGATCATCCCTGAAGCACTCTCCCTGTAGTACTGGAGGTGGTTCAGTTTGATGCTTTGTAGACAATGGATTCCATCGATCAATCTAGTATCATGGCATATTGCATCATGTTAATTGAGTGTTGCCATATATCAAGACCCTATGAGTTTTAGGCTTCCACTCTATCCAACAGAAATGACTGTCACACTGGAGGATGTAATGGCAGATATCTACATCTATCACATTGAAATAAAACTACTGTTTATACGAGTCTACGAATGATCTTGGTCAGATCACTGAGGCGGTCTCATGTCACATGCCACTTGTTCCTAGTCTGATTCTAGAGCGTTTCTTCGAATGTTGACAAAACAAATAAGGGTAATGGGTTAGGAGGAATACCTGTTGAAATGCTGGTTGTAGGTTGTTGCACGCGTATGACTTCTGAATCCACAGCTGATCGTGAGAGCTTCCTTTTTGCTTGGAGGAACTACCTGAAATGGAACACAAGACCACCAAATAAAAGTTAAACAATATATGTAGTGGACTGCCTAGCGTGTGCTAGATCTGGGAAGTGTGATACTTCCTAGATGGCTGTCAATCCACTGTTTAAAACCAAATTAATGCTGAGAAATAAAGGAAATCCTACTGTAGTTAAAATGATTTAGGTATCTCATTCATCTACAATAAGAAAATTCATTCACAACAGGCTAGGCTATGATTGAATCTGAAGGTCAAGGTCACTTGGTCAAGGTATTGGTATTGGTCAGGGTGAGATTCTGGGTGGTTTTGGGTATTTGGTGGAAGTTTAGGAGCTCTGTTCTTGGTTTCTGGTAAAAGACATAGAGACCGACGTCGGTCTGGTATGACCGGTATCAGTTTAGGCTAACCGGTGATGGTTGTGGGTAACCGGCGTCGGTATGGTTGGGGTACAGGAAACTCAATAAAAACTTGGCTGGGTGATAGATCTGAGGTTAGATGAAGATGGAAGGGCAATGGCAAGATTCGTATGGATCTGAGGTATGCACAGGAATGATTAAGGTCTAGGTATGGGAAATGTAAGGGTATGGATAAAAATATGGTCAAGTTTGCATGGAGGTAAATGATGGGGGAATGGAAATGAGAGCAAAAACTAGTAACAGATGTAAAAGGATCTACCAAATGATAAATGGATAAGTGTTGGTTAACAAAACTTACTGTTTGTACGAGCTTGATGCCTGGTTGGTAATGGTGGGTGATCAAATGGAATGAACTTGATGTAGTGCTGGTGCTTCCCCAGATGCTCCCATGAAGGTAGATGGCTATGTGATTGCTTCAGGTACTGGCTATGGATGCTCTGATGTGTATACTAATGTTGGTTCTGCTTGCATGCAGCTCTGGTTTTGTCACTTGTTCTCAAAAGATGTGATTATCTCTCAAAAAATGTGCCAACCTCGAAATAAGGTTGTTTTTGGGATTAAATGGTAACTGACGGTGGTTCTGGCTTAACCGGTGGTGGTTAAGGGTAACCGGCGTCGGTTAGGGTGGGATTTCCTAGGTTTACTAAACTAGGTAGATCCCCTTGATTTTCTGGGATCTCGTTTTGTTTACTCCGCGGATTAGCATGGAAGCTTCCTTCTAACGGGTGGGAATGTGGTTAGAGGGAATGTAGGCATTGATTTTTAGGGTTTGGGTAGGTCTTAGTTAGTTATGGCAACTTACTAAGAATAGGTCTTAGGGTGAGGTGGCTTGATGAGGTGTCTAGGTGAGGTGGATATGTGGGCATTATCCCAATTAGGATATTTAAATAATAAATATGGTGAGGATAATGAATTAATTTAATTAAATTAATATTATAGTGGGGTGAAGGGGGCCATGGCTAGGTGGATGTGTTCAAGGTATTTATTTGACAGGGGACCAAGGGGAGTGTGACCTAATTTTAGTGTCTACATTTTTCCCCTTTTTGTCATGTAGCTTGTATTGGTAAGCGACGCTGACAAAAATAAGATGTGGTTGCCCCAGGTGTGGGTGAAGGTGATCCCCCTCAAACCAGGAACTGATGAGGTAGAAGGTAGAATCGGTGAGTGGTTTGATAAAAGGTGAATGTGATGAAGAGGAAGGTGGGTAACGGGGGTAAAAAAAAGGAAAAAGGTCCACTCAGGTAATCTAGGTAATGGGTCAGGGTCAAAGGTAGTAACAGTCAAATGCACACACACGTATAAACTGCAGCATGGTACCAGGTTGAAGAGCAGGAAAACTCTACATTGTCTAAGGTCGATAGGTTTATCCAAACAAGGTTGAGGTGATTCCGGTATCCAAGGTATAGGATATGGTCAGGAAACATGACATAGGTTAGGTGCAGGAACGTTTAGGTATGTTCTGGTACACTGAGGGTTGGGTCAGGATAAATGGTCATGACAAGAGGCAAGGTAAGGTCATTAGGTCAATCAACATAGGTAACAGTGCCACAAGGTATAGCGAACACATGAGGTCAAAGGTCACTAGCGATGTTCCAGGTCCAAGTATCTAGGTCACGACATGGGTAGGGCCGAGGTATGGGTAAAATAATGAGTCCCCAAATGAGGACGAGGTTAGGTAGTAAATGATGAGGTCAGGAGGGTGAGGTGAATGGTCAGGGTAAGCATTGGGTGAGGGAAAAAAGAGTGATGGGTAGGGTAATAGGGTGAAATTGTGGGCAATGTGGAAGAGAGGGTGACCGATGCCGGTCAAGGGTAACCGATGCCGGTATAGGGTAACTGACCATGGTAAGGTAGGGCATGTGACCGATGCCAGTGAAGGTAAAACTGGTGTCAGTTAGGTCAGGGATGTTATAAAAAAGAAAAATTCCATGTTTTTTCAAATCATTTGTCTTTTGTGTGAAATAGAGGAAAATGACACGAGAGAGAGAAAGTTGGAAAGTGTCCAGACAGAATGGAAAGATGAGTTGGTGAGCCTGAAGTGGGTGATTGGTAGTTGAGAGGTGGGTCCATGAGATTAGATTGGTTGATTTTATTGGTTGGAGGTGAGGTGACAGATTGGTGATGGTAGAGGCCAGAGAGGGATCGGGCGGGCCACTGGTGTAGTGGCCAGATGTGCCACCACGGTGATGGCAGCATGATGAGGTAAGCGTCAAACCCTTTCTATGTTTTTGTGAGATAGATTAGGTGAGAGGTCGGGTGGTGAAAAATTGGGTTTTGGGGCGGGGGGGTAAAATGAAATTTGAAATGTGGGAGGGTGAATTGGGTAGAATAGGAGCGGGGAAGAGGTAAGTGGGTGAATAGGGGGTGGGATGTGGTTAAGGGGAAGTGTAGGTGAGAATGGGTGGGTAGAAGGGTCAGGAGAGGTAGTTTTTTGAGAGGGGAGGGTTTGGGGGTCACGGTTTTCACCGTGACAGTGACCGGCGTCGGTCGGGGTTAGCTGGCGTCGGTAGTGTCAAACTGGTATCGGTCACAAAATAGGTGACTGATGCTGGTTTAGGGGTGGCCGGGGTCAGTTAGAGATAATAGGTACTGGTTGGGTTTTGAAGAAAAAGGGGTCAAAAGGGCCCTAGGTCGAGTGGGTGAGATAGGGAAGGGTAGAATAGGGTGTGGTGGTGAAAAACCTAGTGTAGGCGGGGTGTAAAATGGGTATGGGGAAATGATAGTGGGTGAGGGTGGGGGGGGGGAGAGAAAATGTGATAGGAAGGTAGGTTGGGAAGATAGAAAGAGGTGAGACAGTGGGTATAGGTGAGGTGTCGTGGGTGAGTATGGGTATGATGAAGGTAGATTAATTTGATGTTTGTATTGGATGTAGGGGAGAGATCAGCTGTGGATGAGAGACAGGGTGCCACCCCTGCTCTTGAGAGTGCGAGGTGCAGCGACAGTTGAGGAGTGGTGGAACGTTGAGGAGGTGGGCCTAATTGGGGTCCGTGCTATTGGCATGTAGTTCTGGTAGCTAAGTCTGATGGTCACTCTCATCGATAGATGGGATTCAGCGACCAACATGTTCCACCTACCGACGAGTGAGATGACAGTCACCCTGGAGGACATGTTTAGGATCCTGTGGTTACCGATACTGGGGATGTAGGTGTACTCGATCTCCTCTGAGGCCTCGGAGGAGTTGATGCTGACAGTGTTTGGAGAGGGACTGGTAGACATGACATTCCATAGTGCCAGTCTGAGTTACAGAGGGATGTACCTAGCCTGTCTAGAGGAGACGAGGCTAGTAGTGCTACTGATGGAGGCAGTGTGCTACTTCACACTGCCAGATGTAGAGGGTGGGAGGTTTCCCCACTCCCTGATGGGGGTGTTACATGACATGGTGATGGATCGGACCTGCTTTTTCTGGGTGCCAACATTCCTGGTGTAGTTATACAGAGAGTTGTGGGCATATGGGTGTCTGTGCAGGTTCAACTTATGTTGCACCTTTTTACTACACTGCTGGGCCTATGAGCACATAGTTTGTGTGTGCCCAGTGGGTATGCCCTGAGAAGATGCATTTCCACTGAGATTGGTGTGGGTGGGGTACAGGTGATGGGTACCTGTGATTGGAGAGTGGTGATCAGACAAGGGCTACACATGATGTAGCATACTACAGGTGGCTATTGGAGGGATTGTCTGGAGTGGACATCATATGGAGACCGTATGTGGGTTATCCCTCATACAGGTGGATGCATGATGAGCTAGATGGCCTTCAGCTGCTGAGATGGATAGAGGGGCACCGTGCCAGGGAGCACGAGATGATCCCAGTTGACAGGGTTAGACATGGTAGTTTGGGCTGCTACAGGACATACCTCCACCCTTCCTGCAGTACAGGAGAGATGACGTGGAGAGGCCATTACCTCTACCATAGCTGACAGTGCCCACAGGGTAGGAGGAGTAGGTGGTAGACCGGTGGATCGATGATGCTGGAGTGACAGACAGATATAGACAGTGGTGGGTGGCTCATTTATGAGTAGTACCACCCAGGCTAGGGCAGCCAGATTTAGCCATGATCACGGTGTAGAGAGATGCCCTACAGGGGCAGGTGGCGACCTTGATTACCTAGTTGGGTATGGTGCAGGGATAGTTAGCTAGTTCAGAGGTGGAGGTGGCCAAGTTACATGCACAGGTGGCCAGTCTTCAGGCCCAGATGGCCCAGGGTGGGGATGGAGATGGAGATGGTGATGATGGTCGGGTGGCCACCCTACAGGCATAGGTTACAGGGTTGCAGGGCCAGTTAGCCATGGACACAGGCACAGATTGGGGCTTTACAGGCCTATATATAGGCACAAGGGGTAGGGGGTGATGGCACCACCATAGGCACTGGGACAGGGTCCCAGTTCATAGGCAGGGGTGGGATAGGGTCCCACAGGATAGGTACAGGGTCAGAGGCTGATGGGGCCACCACAGACAGTACCTGTATCTAGATTGTGGAGGCGAGAGATGAGGCCCGGTATTACTAGGACCAGCTGACAATGGTAGGGATAGATTGTCTATCGTATGCCAAGTACAGGGCACAATCAGGCCTCTAGCGAGAGGACCAGATCATGCACCCATAGCATGGAGAGCATAGGGGGCCATCGAGCCCTGAGACATGGTCAGGGTGAGGCCACTAGTTCATGGAGGCCAGTTCCAGTTGATGTACCAGCAGGGACCCAACCACCACCTATGATGGGTGGGGAGATGTTAGCAGGTCATCAGACAGGGGCCGAGGAGGCAAAGGGGACAGGTGCAAGATAGATATGGAGGATGTCCTGCCGTGATGATGTCTGATATATGGCCCTCGATTTTGATGTAGTTTTGATTTTTGATATATACCAGCCTGCGTGCTGAGAGTTGTTATAATTTTGATCATATACCGGCCTACGTGCCAAAGATGGTGAGGTTGTATAGAGTTTTGTATTTTTAAGTATATACCGGCCTCCGTGCTGAGACTGAGGATTATATAGAGTTTTGAGAGCCTATACACCGTGCGTGCAGAAGACATTTGACAGTTATGTATATGGATATTGTATTTATATAGATGATGATGATTATGGGCATTATGTGTTTGTGTTGATAACATTTTATTATTATGCATAGATGGACTTATGGTAGATGTGTTAGGCATGGATTGAGTCAGGTCGTGGTTTTAGGCATGGTTGAGTCAGGTTTGTTTTAGGCATGGATGAAGTTAGGTTTTAGGCATGATGGAGTCAGGTCGTAGGCATGGTTGAGTCAGGTTTGTTTTAGGCATGGTTGAGTCAGTTTTGTTATAGGCATGGATGAATTTAGGTTTTAGGCATGGTTGAGGTAGGTTTTGGTTTAGGCATGATTGAGTCAGGTCATGGTTTAGGCATGGATTGAGTCAGGTTAGGCATGGATGAAGTTAGGTTTTAGTTTTAGGCATGATGGAGTCAGGTCATGGTTTTAGACATGGATTGAGTTAGGTTTTGGTTGTAATTCATTAATATTTGCAATGAATGATGATATAGGTCATTTTTAAGATGTTTTATAATACATGCATGATGTTGGTAAAGAAATGGTAATTGAAATAAATGTATGTTTTGATGATGATAAAAATGTGAAGCAATTTGTCATTTGTTTGGTTTAATTTCCAATTTTTGATATAAAAAGGAAACGAAGTAGGGTAGAATGTGATTTAGGAAAATAAAAGATGAATTGGTTAGGGTAGAGAGTGGCTAAGCTAACCTCCAAGGGCCCCATGCCCTCAGAGTGCTACCTACATAGTCCCGGTGAAAAGGGACCTCAGGCCGATGTAGTTCTCCCATAAGCTAGGGAAGAATATGAGGAGATATGAGAATGAGTTGGTAGGTTGTAGGCATGATTTGAGTTTAGGTCTACTAGGTATGGGTGAGTTGTGGGAAAATTGGTATAGGTGATTTTGATTGTGGTAGAAGAAGAAGATTACCCCAAAGGTAAGCGTCGAGGACCAAGTCCTGTATAAGGTAATCAATATGTAATAAAGAAGGTTAAAAGATAAGAGGGGGAAAGAAAGCCACCTGATTGGTTAGGATCATACCGAGTAGGTCATACCTTGGAGGAGGTGATGGATGTAAGACCCTAAAAGACATTGCATGATTGATTGTTCTAAGGGTGAAAAGTAGTCACATGATCACCAAATGTCATGGTTTCCAAGAGGTCCCTTGAGGTGGTAGGAAATGGGAGTGTGAATGGTGAGAGGGGTGAAAGGTGGTTAATTTTTATATGGTATGAGGTAGCATGCTCTTTGGGCAAGAGATCCAAGGTCACAATGGGTAAGTCCATGACTAAAAGGATTTCTGTGTTGACTGATATTTGAGATAGACTGATCGATGTGGGAAGTCTATATGGGATGAGGAAATTAACTCCTTGAGGTCTTCGTGAAGCTGATCGATGCGGGAAGCTTCAGATTCTCTCGCTCTTTTTTTTAAAGAGCTTTACATAACTGTCCTTCAAGGGAGCAGTCTATTTATAGAAGCGATTACAGAGAGGAAGATGTCCTTTTGAGGGAGTCATCTTTTTATTGGAAGTTTGACTCAAGGAGTTGGATCCCATGTGAGGGCTTTGAAGTCATGGACAAGACCAAGGTGAAGAATAGGATTCTTGTTCAGAAAGTAGGGTGAAACGACCATGGGATCTCATCTAAAGGTAGACAAAAAGTATCCATGAGAATCATGCTATGTGCAACACCGTGGTACACATATTTAAGAGAAGACAAAAGGTGACGGGTACGCACATGATTCTTATTTAATCATTGGTGATGATGTAGGAAGTGGATAGCGCTCAAGGGATGAGCATGGAAAGAGGAAAAAGGTGAGGTAGGACTAAAAGTCAACAGTAGAATGGTCAAAGATGCAAGGCATTAAGGGGCTCAAGTTTGGGTTTACCATCGAGTGAAGATAAACGATAAGCACCTGATCCGTAAGTATGGGTCACGATGTATGGTCCAAGCCAATTAGGAGAAAATTTTCCCCATTTACTTTTTTTTGCTTTAGTTACATGTTGATTTTCTTTCAGGATGAGGTCACCAACGTGAAAGGTTCATTCATGGACATGTTTATCATAGGCACATTTGATACATTTTTGGTAAAATTGAAGGTGGTCAAGAGCATTAAGATGATGTTCATCTAATAACTCAAGTTGTGCTAAATGGTCCTGACGAAAGTCGTCATCATTGAGCATGTCATGGAGAGAAATGCAGAGTGAGGGAATCTAGACTTCGAGAGGCAGAACAACCTCTATACCATAGACCAGAGAAAAGGGTGTGGAAGCAGTGGAAGTACAGATACTAGTACGGTATGCCCAAAGGGCGAAAGGAATGTACATATGCCAGTCCTTCCTAGTATCATTAACCACTTTCATGAGAATTTTGTTCAAGGTTTTGTTGGTGGACTCGGCTTGGCCATTGTTCTATGGGTAATAAGGTGATGAGAAACTTAGCTGAATGTCGAAGGTGTTGCAAATTTTTCACAATGTTTTATTTTTGAATTTTTTTCCATTATTAGTGATGAGGCGATGAGGAACACCAAAGTGAAAAATGATGTGATGATTGATGAACTCACATATTTTCTCATCTTTCATGGAGATGAGTGGTATGGCTTCAACCCATTTTGTGTAGTATTCAGTAGCGGTGATGATCCATTGATGGCGTTGGGAAGAATGGGGATTGATCTCCCTGATAAAGATCCAAACCCCATTGAGAAAAGGGCCAAAGGTCACGGGTGACCTGTAAGGCGTGACTGGGTGTATGATGAAGGTTGGCATGTTGTTGATATTTTACACAATGCTTAACGTAATCACAACAATCATGGTTAAGGGTCAGCCAGTAATAGCCTAGGTGAAGAATACACTTAGCAATAGCAAGGCCACTGAAGTGACCTCCACATATGCCATCATGAACTTCCTTAATGGTATAAGGAATTTCAGAACTCATGAGGCATCGTAAGAGAATACCATCAAAGCCGTGCTTATAGAGGAGGCCCCCCATGATGATGTAATGAGAGACCTTTTTAAGGAAAATCATGTTGTCCATTATGAGTGAGATTGGGAGGTAAGACGGAGAGAGAAAGATAGTCTAAGTATTGTTTATACCAAAGGTCACTTGGGTTAGGGGCAGTGGTTCCGATAGAGTAAACGTCATGAGGTAATAAGAGGGTGACTAGAGTGGTTGTATGATGACAAAGATTTTAGAATCAGCGGCCAAAGTAGGTATTTTAGAATCTAAGCAGGCCATGGTATCGAAAAATTTGTTGCTTGAATGAGGGATGGTTTAAAGGGCATAGCGGTCGAAGGTGGTCAAAAGTATGTCTACATGATGTTTATACTTTTGAAATATCTCATTACGACATTGGTATATACCATTGACTTGGTTTATGACCAATTGAGAATCACCAAAGATGTTGATTGATTTGACATCTAGGGCATAGGCAGCTTGGAGACCTAATATGAGTTCTTTGTATTCGGAAATATTGTTTGTACAATCAAAATCTAGTTTGAAAGACAAAGGCATGGGTTCACCATCAAGTGGAATGAGGATAACACCAGCCCCACCCCCACGTTGACACTTGGAACCATCAAAGAAGAGTTTCATTTGGTAAGTAGGTTCATCCAGGGAAAGGGTAGCAATTGACTCATCTGTGAAGTCAAAATTAGAGGGTTGATCCCCAGAAATAGGTGCGTCAGCCAATTGGTTGGTGATAGCTTGACCCTTGATGGACTTTTGATGAATGAAATCGAGGTTGAGGTTAGCCAAAATCATAAGCCAATGTGCAACACGTTGATTTTGATAAGGTTTGGCATACATGAAGTGTAAGGGGTCGGTGTTGGTCACAACATAGGTTTTGTGGTTGAGTAGGTAATGGCGGAGTTTTGTGGCAACGAAAACTAAGGCTAAGAAAAGTTTTTCAGGATGGGTGTATCAAGTTTTTTAGTCCAAAAGAGTACGTATTATGTAATAAACCACCTACTCTCTCTGTTGTTCATCAAGATGAGTGAGCATGGCCCCCAAAGAGTGATCGGTAGCTGAGATGTATAGGTAGAAAGGTTGATCGTCTTTAGGTGGAATGAGTACAGGGGGTTGAAGAAGGTATTGTTTTAAGGCCTCAAAAGCTTTGTGGCAATCCTCATCCCATTTAAAGGAAACATCCTTCTTGAGAAGGTGATGAAATGGTTGACACTGATCAGATAATTGTGAAATGAAATGATGAAGAGACTGCAACTTAACTTGTAGGCTACAAAGTTTCCTAAGGTTAGTGGGTGAAGGAATTTCTAAAATGGCCTTGAATTTAGCAGGGTCAACTTCTATACCATGTAGGGAAATGATAAATCCCAAGAGTTTTCCTGAGAGGACCACGAAGACACACTTCTTGGGCTAAAGGTGAACACAATATTTAATAAGGCTGTCAAATATGGTTTTGAGGATGGCGAGGTGCTTAGAGTGGCATTTAGATTTGGCAAGGAGGTCGTCGATGTAATCTTCCAATATATGATGCATGATGTCATGGAAGATGTAAGTCATGGCCCGCTGATATGTGGCACCAGAATTTTTAAGGCCAAAAGGCATGACTCGATAGTAGAAGGTCCCCCAAGGGGTGATGAATGTAGTTTTGTGTTGATCCTTTGGGGAAAGTAAGATTTGGTTATAACCTGAGAAGCCATCCATGAGTGATAGCATCTCGTGACCAGCGATAAGGTCAACCAGCTGGTCAATACCAGGTAGAGGAAAGTCATCTTTTGGGAAAGCTAGATTGAGGTCACAAAAATCTGTGTAAATACGGAGTCCCCCTGTCGCCTTGGTGACATGGACAATGTTAGAAATATAATGAGGATAATCAATTTGTAATATGAAGGAAACCAAAAGAAGGTGCTGAAGTTCTTCTTTGATAAGAAGGGCAATGTGAGGGTGCATTTTCCTCAACTTTTATTTGACGGGCTTGGCATCAGGAATGGTTATGATAGTATGGACCACTATGGTGGGGTCAATACTGGGCATATCTACGTAAGACCAAGCAAATTCATGGTTATGATCTTTGAGAAAAGAAGTGATGGCTTCCTACTTAGCATCATCTAAAGATTGACTAATCTTTAGGATGTGCGGGTCGTCATGAGTATAAATGTTGATCTTGATAGTCGATTCATTTAACATGGTTTGCATCTCAGAGGGTGATAACTGATGAATATATGATTCTTCTACACCAAGGTAGGTGAGTATAGATTCATCATCCTGACATTGAACGGCGTTAATCGAAGGTGTATCATCATCAACCATTTTAGGGTACAGGAAGAGAAGAGAGGAAGGAGCCTCACCCTCGCGCTGATAAGTCAGAGGCCCCAAGGAGATGGTATTTATGAAAAAAAAAGTTAGGAGGAATGGATTCTAGATCCATTGACTCCATCAGTGAAGGTGGTGATGGTGGTGAAGAGGGTGGAGAAGGGCTGATGTCCTTGATGAGTTCAATGAAGGCCTGCTTGGTAGGTGGTTCAGCAAAACTGATACCACTACGGTCGTTATGTTTGCGGGTAGTGTATGGAATAATAGTATGGTGACATTTCTTGTAAAATCCAAAACCAAAACCATTCCATGCACATTGGTGTAGGAAGGTGTGGGTGAAACGGTGATTAGTGAGTGACTGGAAGTCAATGAAAAATGGGTGGGTTTGTAACGGTGGTTCAGGTGTGTAAGTTGTAGTATCAATTCCCCCATAGGTGATACTTGTATGAAGGTGAGGAGGACCATAAAGGAGGCGTTCTCCTATGGTGATCATAGTGAGGGTGTTGGTGAAGAATTTCATACTCTTATGGAGTAAGAAATGTGTTAACACTATATAGGCGATACTCCCCCAGAATGAGGCATTGAAAAATGCCTTCTAAGGGATCAGTGGTTAGTATGTGGGTAGCTGGAATAGATGATGTGTCAGAGATTGATGTGGAGGTGGAGCTAACAGATTAGGAGACTGATGGGTCAGCCTTAGATGTTGTGGCAGTGGTAGGAATGGAGGAGGTATGTGCGGTTGAGGTAGCGACTGTATTTGTAAGTGGAGGTGTAGGTGAAGTGGTAGTGGTCATGGAGGTGGAAGCCTTAATGGGTATAAGCACGTCATTGGGTTAGTAAAGCATGTTGTATGTTTTAGAAGGTGATGGATTAGCTAGAATAGTATAGGTGTGTCCTTCATGCTCAAACTTTACATTAGCGATGCAAAGTGGAAGGAACACAACCCATGAAACGGATCCAGGATCTGCCAAGCAATAGGTTATACTGAAATTCCCCCTCCAAGATGTAAAATAATTCTAGAATAGTACAGGGGCCCACGCAAATGTGGAGGATGATGATGCCTAGTGTAAAGGTGATAGCATCATTGAATGAATGCAACATGATAGGATGTTTATGCATGCAATTGTCAGGAATGCACATTTGAGCGAATGCATGGGATGAAATGATATTAATGCTTATACCCGCATAGATCATTACACATCATACACATATATCATCGATGTGGATAGAGATGAAGAGAGCTAGATCTGGGTCATCAGTTTGGTGCAATGAGATCTCTTCCTCTGAGAAGCTAAGGGAGGATATTTGATGAGTAGGTGGAGGTGTGGATAAAGGTAGTAATTGTTGACAAATTTTTCACTTGTGCAAAAATGGGAAACTCGAAACTTTGTTACGATGGGTAGCCTTGGAGAATTATACCTAAGCTAAGGGAATTTACATCAGATTATTTTGTTAATGCTGATTTGTGAAAGAGATTAAGTGAAATCTGTAGCTATGTGTGCTGTTACAAAACGTAACAGATCACATAGTTTGCAATTTCATGAATATCATCAGCAAAAGAACACAAGCCCTACAGGACAACTGTGTTATCTTGATGAAGACACCAGATTGCGGAGTATGTGAGATGTATAGTTTTGGAACAACAGACATAGTGGCAGTTATTATCTTGGTGCCTATCATATTTATTATCCTGTGTTCATTAGAGTTGTTTGTGATTAATGAGATTGCATCCATCTACACTGTCATAAATGATTATAACTGACTCCTTTCCTACTACTTACGTCAAGAAAATACTGACAAAAAAATGGTGACAATAATGTTTAAATGTAAGTAGTAGGAAGGAGTCAAGTTGAAAGGCATAGGCTAAGATAGTCAAACAACATACAAGGAGCCACATCTCATTCAATGGTTATCCAGTGGAAGTTACAGGTATTCACTTTAAGATTATCCCTTATGTTAATTCATTTTATTGAGATATTGAGTTGCCTACATCATTGTACAATCAAAGGAAAACTGAATGCAGAAAGAGATAATCAACTCATTATTTCAATTTAATGCCTTATTCATAAGAGATCATAAGTTTTCCCACAAAAGCCGTGGGATATGACTAAGTGCCTCATCATATACATGGAAATGAGAATACTGCATGTGCTAAAGAACAAGAGTAGAGGAGTAAAAAGGAACCCATCATTGCCTTTCTGTCTTCTATCCCCGCTCCTCATCATCTCCATCTCCATCTCAATCCTTCCATCTTACGCTTCCATCTCCATCTTCTTTCACCTGCAAGACAAGAGCAGTATCTGTCAAATTTTGAGCTCAGGGTACAATGTTATTCCAATACTCATGTTCTAAAGAAAATACATCTTCTAAGTTTAATGTATCTAATGGTACTTGAAGGAAAGAAATATAGAAATGCATGACATAGGATGAGAAAGAGATACAGATAGGCTGGCAGCAAAGGAAAAAGCAGAGTACATAAAGAGAAATGAATGACAAGAGAAAATCAAAGAAGCTAAGGATTGGTTTAGAAAAGGCAGAATTTGAAGAAGTTTTAAAAGAAAATATGTGGAGATAGCACATGAAAGAAGTTGGAAAACAGCTTGCAGAAGAAGGAAAGAAGAAATAAACCACATGGATGCAAGAGAGGCCAAAAATCCTATTTATTTCTAACTTATTTCTAAATTTTGCAGGAACAGGTTGCAACATTGAATGAAATCATTTTATTTGGTTAAGAGGAAAGCAGTGACTAAAAGGGAATAAACATCAGTTTCAGATGATTTGCATGAAGCATTAAGCATCAGAATGGGTCAAGAAAGACATATTTTGCAAATCAAGATTGGAAATCTAAAAAGGGAGAGAGAAAATAGGATTTTTGGAATTTTTTTGCCAGAGTCTCCCCTTGTAAAATTGACTTTTGATTTAAAACAGAATTGAAATACATGTTTTTTAAGCTACTACATGAATTCTAAACTATCTGAGCTTCAAAGGGAATAAAAACAGTCAAGAAAAGTACATGTTTTATCACTTATAAGTTGATATCATGATCAAATGAAACATATAGGTATTCCAGATTTTTATCATGCTACAGCTATTAAAAGTTCCTTTTAATTTCCAAATTCAAGTGTGAATCAAAGGGAAACTACTTCACACTTTTCAGAAGATGTAATGAATCAAGTAAAGCTAGCATGGATAGCTCATTCAAGTGATCAAACAAGAAAGAGAGATGTTTATATCTTTTCAGAATGGACAAATCACAAAAATATGGAAAGAGAAGGATTCTGGAAAAAAATTGCCAGAGTTTCCCCTTGCAAAATGGACTTTTCCAGAAAAATAGAAATGATATTTTAAATGCAAAATTTGAACATAATTGCTACTATGACTTCTAAAAAGGAAAAAAGTCATTTTAGAAAAAGAGACTAAGTATTTTCTTCATTTTCCAGAAAAGAAGCATTTATTTCATTATACAGAATGGGATGCAATCATGTTTGTAACAAGGAAACAACATACAACCTCCAGAGAGTCATTATTCTAAATTGAAGAAATAAACTACAAAGCTCAGCAAGTATTGAATCAAAGCATGATTTCCAAAAATGAGTTCAACAAGTCAAGCATGCATCTACAGGGAAGAAATTACTCAGAAACAAAGCATTTTTACCTCTACAGAATGAAGAAGCAATAAAATATCAAGTATATATTTACAAAGGGCACATGATCCATTCCAAGTCTACATGAAAATGGAGTTCTATCAACATAGAAAGGGAAATGAATCACAAGAGAAGTTAACTACTAGTGCTAAGTATTCATCTACCGGCATACTTTAGCAATATCCTTAAACATTTCTAGAAACGGTTACAACAAGCCAAAGATACATCTAAGGAGAGGAAGGAATATTGACGTGTATATATCAAGACAAAAGAAGTCAACATTCCCAAATGCCATGACAGGTATGCAAAGAAGTATCGTCAAAAGCAATGTTAAGAAGTGAAGTTCTCTCACTACATCTTCAGACAGGACTCAACAATACGAGCATACATCTACAAAATGAAGTGATTTCCAATACAAATTTGACAAGTGCCTAAAGGGCTTCTACAGCCAAGTTTACGTTAAATGGGTTGCATCTACAAGGAAAAGGAAGAAATAGTGTTTGAATATAGAAACAAAGAACCAAAATAGTTGACACTCCTAAGTATTGAGCCGAATTTACAAACAAAATATCAAACTCATGTACAGAAAGAAGCTTTAACAAATTTTAAATGACGAGTCAAAGCTCAAAGGCCCGCTTTAGAAGGAAAAAGACTGAACCCAAAAAATATTTTCAAATATTTTACTTGATATTTCCATGTTTCAGAGTTGCAAAGTAAAACCCAAGCTTGAAAGGAGTGATAAGAAAATAGGTAGCAGAACTTACCGTGGTGAAGACAAGTTAATGATAAAAATGGTGGCAACTCCCTCTACAGGTTCGTGTTGAGCTCTTTGACAACTATCAAAATCACAAAATCCAGACACAAAGACCAGAAGAAGAGATTCATCATATTCCGTGAAGAGGATACAAAGCAGAATGAATAGATGTAAATGATCTATTAATCATATACAAAAGAAAGTCGAGCCACAAGAAACCGAACAAAAGAAATACCTCCAGGTTCATCAAAAAATGCATGCAACAGTAATAACCATGGTGTTGAATACCTCTAGATCAAAATGCAGGCTCAGATACTTCCAATCTCCACGTTATTCGTCAAGAAATCATAGAGCAGAATTTTTTTTCCAGGGCTTCACCCACAAAATGAAAAAACTGAATGAAATGACCAAGTGCGAAGCCCAAGTGTATAAACCTTCCATCAAACTAGGGTTTCAAAACCCTAACCCACGGTTAAGGATCAACCGATCACCAAATGCCAAGTGAAGGATCAAATGACGATCAATAAACACGGGTTTTAAAGTGATAAGCCTCAGGTTAATGTCACCGACCATAATTAATGTCAGGGTTCGAACCCTAACCATGGTAAAGAACCAATGGTGGTATAGAAACCGAATACCAAGATCAAGGGCCATCAGAGATCGCAAAAAAAACCAAGGTAATCGAGCCCAGTTAGGGTTACCACCGCCTAAGACCGCAAGGGTTGAGTCATCATAGAAAGGGGCCAGCCCACGTGGGTAGAGCAATAATTATTTGCCAAGACTTTACAAAGTCTAAAGTATGCATGCCCACAAAAATCAAATATTATTATATGCCAAAAGTCCTGAAAAGGTAATATTTGTATTATGTGTCAAGGTCTAAGGGTGGCGAGTTTAAAACATGGTGGGCTAGCCAAAGGGTGGTGCCCTTTATATTATACACATGCTAATGCCTAAGTCCACAAGGTGGCACCATCCAAACCATACGAACCAAAGGTGGTCCCCACATGGGGTATTAAATCAAAATTTGCAAAGTGTTACTCATGTGACCATCTAGAAAAGTGGAGAAAATCAAAGCATGTATACATTGTAGGTGGTCCCCATTTCAATTTTATTGTGCAAATATTGCTAAAGGCCACATCCTTTTACCTACACACAAGAGATGATATTTTGCATGTCTTCACAACAAGACAGAACAAAGAAGATGACGAATTTACATGTGCAAAGAAAGAAGACTTGCCTAGCAAGCAATTTGTAATTGTAGAAAATTATTCACCTTTCTTTCTTAAAAATAGAATAGTCAACTTCAATTTGACTATATTGTATCTAAGGCTGATAATGCCTATTTTATTACATGCTCTAGTTTGTATTATTTTATTCCTTTATTTATTATTAAATAAAGGATAAAATTAGGATACATGGGCGAGTACAACTTTTAGGCTATTTTAGGAAGGGGGTGAACTTTTGCTATTTATTGTGTGCTCTTGCAAAGCACAAGGGGGGGGGATTTTTCATAGATTTCTCCCAGAGAACTTTTGATATGAGTATTGAAGTAATTTCTACCAGTTTTTCCCTCTGAGTATGAATTATTCTTGCCTTTCCAACTTATTATACAGTCTTGTGTATGTCAATATTAATCTTGTGAATTAATATTCCCTGATTAATCACTTTACCCTGTTGCAAATTTACCATTTCCTGCTAAATCTTATTGTGCATATTAGCTTACTAGTGCTGTTGTGATTCTCCCTCAGCACAAATTAAGTGTTTGCCCTTATTTCTTGCAAAAATTATTAATTGGTTCATGCACCTAAATAATTCTTCACAAATTAGTTGTGTATGTCACTCAGTCAAGTTCTCATCTAAAATTTGGTGTATCACCTTAGTATTATTTAAATTTATAGTCTTTTTTTTCCCTTAAACTCCTAGAAAACAGTTTAGTGAACACCAATAAGGAATTGGCCTTTTAACCCCAGAGGTTCACCTCAAAATAGGTATACCCACAGACCTGAGGTGTCCCCATTGTATCTATGAGAGAGAGAGAGAGATCTATTGCAGACTTAGAAAACTTGCTGCCATCTCTTTGCTGGGTGCAATTTCAAGAGATAACAGTTTTTGGCACACCCGGTGGGACCGCGAATCAGATCTGCATGCAAATCCTAGATTCTAGAGCAGATCAAAAGTAGATTTACAGTAAATAAAAGTTACTTTCAGGAGCAGAGATGCAGCAAATTAATTCTAAAGATTCTACTATCTTTTGGCGACTCCGTAAAGCTAATTTCAGACCAGTATTACAGCATGTTCCATGCCTAAAGTGAATACAAGATCATTGGTAAGAGGAATTCCTCCTGAATTTGTTTCTTTACCTTTGAATTCTGCTAGAAGGAGAAGGGTTGGTAATACTTTGCCTTATAATAGACCTGGTTTTGAAAACCCTCCTGATATTCCTTCACCATGTATAATTTTTTCAATCAATATCCCAGTTTTTCAAATGGCTATTCAACCACCCAAAAATTTTGTGGCCTTCACTAATGACAACCCATTAGTAATTCTAGTGTACTATGATATTCCCAACACTGCTTTGAAAAGTTTGCCATCATTTATTGGTGAAAATCAAGTTACACCTACTGAACATATTAAATATGTTCAACCATATGTGCAGTCCACAATATTACTCATGATGACATAGCTTTAATACTTTTAGCTGCATCTTTTAAAGGACAAGCCTTGCAATGGTACATAAATTTAGAAATTGGAAGCATAAGAACTTGGGATGAATTAGGAGAGAAATTTCTGGAACAATTCCAAGACAATTCAGATCATTTGTGCCTGATAGAATAGCTATCTACTATCAAGAGATCCCCTCATGAATATTTGTCTAGTTTCAACATTCATTTTGCTAGAACTTGGGAAAGAATCCCAACAAGTGTTAAGCCTCAAGCTGATCATGCTTTCCTTTATTATCTAAGAGATTTGAATAGTGATATTTCAACCATGATCCAATCCATGGGAGTTTTTACTCTTCCAGAGACCTATGACATTGCTATAAAAGATGAAAACAACCTTATAGAGGCTGGAAAGTTAGCACCAAGACCTATAATGCCATTTTTGGTAGATCTAGCTCCTACCCCACAGCCTATTACAATCGTAGAGCCTACTGTTGCAGTCCCATCCCTAGATATGTTTAAAGCCTTGCAGACCATGGGTAATAAGCTGACATCAATTGAAAATAGGCTTACATTGCCTAATAGACCATTTCAAGCTCCTTATCAGCAAAACCAACAGAATAGACAGCCTTACCAACATAATCAGAATTATAGGCAGCCGTCTCAACAAAGATAATTTGGTTCTAATGTTCCTAGTGCATCTAACACTTTGGTTCTAGTTAATATGGCTACAAAAGAGTGGTGCCAACCTTGTAATTGGCCTCATCAAGCTGTAAATTATCCAAATGATTTCCTAAACCTAAATCTTGTTGCACAACCTCAAACTGAAGCATCATTCATGCCTCAAATGGAGGGTGGGCAGCAAGAAAGTCATGTTCAGAAAACACCTGAACATAATTTGGTCAGCTTTAATGAGGAGGATTTCATTGCTGTTACCACTAGAGCTCAAGAGAAAGCTACTGAGAATAAAAAACAACAAAATAGACCTGTGCTGCCCACTATTACTAATATATCAGCATCTACAGCCTCGAAACCAGCCAACAGTCCTACTATCCCTCAGAAAATAGCAAGTGTTGTAGTTGGTAAAGAGCAACAAAAACAACTTCAGCTTGATTTGAGAAGATTGTTTATCCCTCAGATATCCAAGGCTGCTGAAGAAGAATTAGTTTTTGCTAAGGATTATGCTAAAACAATTGAATCTATCTCTAAGATGGTTACTTCTTTTAATATTTTTGATGTGATGAAGAAGCACAATGTTAACATCTCAATGTGGGATGCTTTATGCATTCAAGGACAACAAGATTTACTCCCCCATGAACTAGCTAAACTACAGATTTCTTTAAAAATAACAGTAAAGGAAGTTCATAATATAGATATGGTCCTTGGAACACTTGATCAATATCGCGTAAAGGATGTTAGATGGATGGTTCAAAAGGTTTTGAATAGTCATGACATAAAGAATCCACCACCTTTTTATCTATCCCTGATTATTGGAAAAAAATTAGTTCATAACTGCATGGTGGACAGTGGTGCCAGTAGCACAGTTATGCCAAAGTCAATTGCTGAAAAATTAGGTTTTCAGTATGAGCCAATAGAAAAAAGTGTTCTACAGCTTGATGGGACTACAACCAATACAGTTGGTATAATCAGAAATTTGGAGGTAACGTTACATGCTTGCCCAAATGTTTCCATTTTGCAAGATGTTACTGTTGTGGATTTACCTCCATATTTTGCTTTGTGCCTATCTAGAGACTTTACAACAAAAATAGGAGGTTACCTCTCTTCTGATTGGTCTTTCTTATTTTTCACTACACATTATGGCACTAAAGTTACCATCAATTCAGAGCCATTGGCTAGATTTCAGATTGAGCCTCATCCACCAAATGTAGTGGCAAATTATTCCGCTCTAGATCAATCTGATTTTGATGATGTAGCTCAGATTACAGCACTAGAAGGTGTGTCTAACATGTTTATGGATGAGAAAACAGTTGAAGAACATGCTCATGATCCTTTTAAAGAGGTTGAAGAACATCTTTTTGGTGTATATTGCATGCATGAATAAAATGCAACAATTCTCTTGCTGTCCAAAACAGAAAATTCAACAGAAGGGATTTGGAAGCTTCAGTTTGATGGAGCTAAGAATAAGAAGGGGAAAGGAGTAGGTCTAATGCTCACTTCCCCAAAAAATGAAAGGTATTTTACATCTCTGAGTCTTTAATTTTTGTGCACTTTGTGGGATGAGTTGGGCACATCGACATTTGGGTGGAGGTTTGGAGAGGTCATTGATGCAAACCATGTTAATTTCAAATCTCAGAGGTGGTTTTAAGAGCTGTGGAAGTAAAGGTCCAGGTTATTGAGTAGGTAGTGAGGGAAGAGCTGTGGGAATGGGTGTTGGTGAAATGGGGTCATCATCGTCAAAGTTTTCTTTAGGAGGACACAACTGGATAAGGATAGTTTTCAAAGCCTTGCAGTTCTCCACATTGTGTCTTGGAACATGATGGTAGGTGAAATTTTTTAGTGTCATCAAACCCTTTTGGCTTGGGTTTGAGAGGGTCGTAAGGTCTGAGAAGTGGTAATGTGATGACAGAATTATTAAGGAGGTTGGTTAAGATTTTGGCATAGGACCCTATTAGTGGGTCGCAATGGGAAGTGAAAGTGGGTTTGTGTGTAGGTGTGGCTGATTGTTGAGGAATAGTCTTTGCAGGAGGGGGAGTGGGTCGAGCTATGGTTTTGGGTGCTAGTGTGGTCTTGGGTGTTGGTCATACTTACTTGGATAGGGGTATAGTAGATGAACTGGCATAAGGGTGTATGGTTGTTTTTACTACCTTTTTGGAGGGTAATGGAGTTTTGTCTTTGGGTTGCACCTTCTTGGGTAAAGGTGATTTGGATGTATGATATCTAGAGGGAAAAGTGGATGGGGGAAGAGGGTGAGTTACCCATAGGGATAACGGAGGTGCTGTGAAGGTAGATGACGTGGGTCGCACAGGGGGTGTGAGGGAAAGAGGCTGAAGTGTAATGGGTAATGAAGAAGTAACCGATGGTATTAGAGGAATTAGTGGTAAAGATGCTGGAGGTGTAGGTGTAAGTTATGTGAGGCGCTTGGGTATGTTAGAGGTTTATGAGGAAGGAATGGGCTGTTGTGTTTTTGGTTTACTGATGGGTGGAGGTCTCTTAACCGTGCTGGGAGGTTGAGGTCCTAAGACAGACGGAAAAGGTGAAGGTGATGAAGGTGTGACTGGCACAGCTGGGGTATGAGTTCTATGGGCTTGGTTCTTTTGTTTGGGTGTCGGAGTAGGTTTGGTGTTGGCTTTGGAGGATGCAGCTAAATCTAGTTTGATAGGTGGATGAATAAGGTTGGTGGTTGGGGTGACCCCTAAGGTAGTAATAGGTTTAGTCGAGGAAGATGATGTAAGTGTGGGTTTAGATTTAGGTGTATGTTGGGTTATGGGTAAGGGTGTGTGTTGAGATATGTTGGGTGTCGTGGAAGAAGTTGTGATAGAGGGGGTTATGTTTGGTTCAATTGGTTGAAATATTTTTGGGTAGATAGTGGAAGTGTCAGCAAGTGACATCGGCATTTGCGTTGAGACAGGAAGTAGAAGACACCCCCAAAGTAAAGATATATCCACATAATCTAAGTGATCAACTAAGTGTGAGAATGACACATCTGTAGGTGAGGTTGATGAGGACCTAATGGAAATTCCTGTAAAATGTGTCTTAAAGATGGGGAATTTTCTAGCTTCAGATTCTGTGGGTAAGAGAGCCAAAAATAAGTCTATAGGATCTTGGGTAACTAATGGAGAATGGTCACCTAAAGATAAAGGCATTTATACTAGATCTTTGATGGGTGGAGGAGCTGATGGGTGCTCTTCTGTAGGTGTGGGAGATGATGGGTGCTCCTATGTGGGTGGAGGAGGTAAACAAGTATCCTTCATGGACTGAAGAAGTACTATGGGTGACGGTTCTCTAGGTGGAGAAGACAATGGTGAAATAGTCTTGATATTAATGGAAGGATCCTCCACAGGTGATGAAGGAGGTGGAAGATGTTCCTCTATAGGTGGGGGAATAGGTGAGGTGGGTTCAAGTACAGGTGGAGGAATTTAGGCTAGGATTTCCTCTATGGAAGGAATATGAGGTAATTGGGCATCATCAGGTGTATCACTAAAACTAGCATGGACCTCGCAGCTATGGCTATAATGAGTCGAGGTTTCTCTGGTTTGATCAGAAGAAGAGGCATGATTAGGAAAAGGTTTCTTGAAGATATGTAGGTTTTGATTGGCAGATGTGTTTATCCAAGGTTAGCTCGCCTTTCTCAAGCATTTCTTGGACAATGTTTTCGAAGGTGATGCAATTGCCGTCAATATGATGCTTTACTCGATGGTAGTTACAGAAGTCATGATCTTTATACCATGTAGGTGTGGGGTGAGCAAGGTCAAAACTAGTGTGTGGTTTTATGGGAGGAAGGGTGATGGCCCCAGCTTTAATGATATTTTCTAAAATAGAAGAATAAGGTTCCCCAATTGGGGTATATTTCCGTTATTCCCATTTGAATTGAAAAGTTTGAATGGGTGAGAGATTAGATGAGGGGCTAGCCTAATTTGATGGATGAGCTGGGCCAACTTTGAGTACCATTGTGTTAGCGGTCTCCTTGGCCTTTGAATAATTGTTTTGTGGTTTTGAAGAAGAAGAGGTATCATTTGAATTGAATTCCGAGTTCTTATTGCGTAATTGAATTTTCTTTTCTTCAATGGCCCAAATCTCTAGATTTCGTGCCATGGTGAATGCTTTGTCAAAGGTTCTAAAATTTTGGACCTGCAGGGTCAGTGAGATATGCATAGCACAAGCCTATGTGAAGAGTTAGATGAGTTCATTTTGCAGTAGTTGGAATGTGAATTGATTGATTAGGCTTTGCCAATGAGCAACAAAATCTGAGATAGATTCATCATCATACTGATGCGTAGAGTATAGGTCAGTCATGGTAACCTTCTTAACGATATTAATGGAGAAGTGATCTAAGAAGGCTTGAGCTACCTAATTAAATGAGAATATAGAGTGTCTAGGCAACCCACTATACCAATCTAATGTGGGTCCAGTCAAAGACATGGGAAAGGTCCTTAAGAGCAAAGCATCATCATGGGCGATCAGATAACACCCATGTTTGAAAGACCACAAATGTTGTTGTGGGTCTTCTTTGCTATTGAAACAGTTGAATTTAGGCATTTCCCAATGCATGGGATATGGATGGATAGGAATGAATGGATGTATAGGCTCATTACAAATCTCATCGTAGGTGAGAGTGTTGCGGGAGCCAGAAACTGATGTCTCCAATGTTTGCATATTGTCCATCATTAACTTAATTAGGTTTTTGGTAGGTTGTGATGGATGGGTGACTCTTGTAGCATAAGAGGGTTGGTGTTGGGCATATAATAGGGGTGACATTGCAATATATGGTGCTGCTATATAGGTAGATTGAGAAGAAGGTAGCGAAATAGGGGGTACATACCTAAAGTGAATAATAGATGAAACAGGAGGCTTCTGATAGTACGTATATGGAGGTGTAAGGGTCATGGTGACCTTAGTGGAAATGGGGGCTAAAGATTATGGAATAGAAAGGACAAAATTTTGAAAAGGGGAAGGGGTCACCGACATGGGGGGTGGTAATATAGCTACGGGTATATGCAAGATAATAAGGGTGGATGAGGTTGTGTTCTGGGTGGTTGGCGAAGGTAGAGTGGATGTGGTAGGTGCAATAAATGTGGCAGATGTAGCGGTCATAGTAGGTATAGGGCCTTGCAGTGAAACGAAATGTGGAAAAGTAGGTGAGGGTAGCACAAAGCCAGATGGGGCTGACACAGGAGAAGGAATGAGATTCTGGGGGATAGATATGGGCATTTCGTATATCAACTGACCCAAGGCATATCAAGTGGATGAGTGGGAAAGGTAAAACTACAAGGTGGCAGTATTTTGGTCAAGGAGTTGTGTGAACTCCTTGTCTCCAGTGGTGATAATGATAGGTTCGGTAGGATCCATGGGTGATAAAATAGAAGGTGGTGAAGGACTAAGGGGGAGTGGTTGATGACTGATGTGGAATATGAGGGCATTCACTTGGCTTCGGGTCAGCACCATGTGAACAGGTACTGATCACATTGGACTATTTTATTTACATGACACAGAAATATGATAGAGATTGGAGAAACAAGTGGGAGTAGGTGGATTAGGTACCAAATGTCAGTTGGAAGATTTACATAGGCTAACTGATGCTGGTTAGGTTAAACTGATGCCGGTCACAGGTAACCGCTACCGGTCACTGTGGAAAGTGGAAAGTTGGTCAAAAATAAGGTATAAGGCCAAATTTTCCAGGTATGCTAAATATTGATGAGACTTACCAAGTCAATGGATATGATAAGAGTGACAGAGACTCTAAATAGCTAATGAAGGGGAATAGGTGTCCTTTTGGGTAGGTTAACTAAAAGAACAGGGAACTGATGCTGGTTGGGTGAAATTGATGATGGTCAGAGGGTAACCGATGACGATCACTGGACCGACACCGGTTAATGTGAAATTGAAACAATAATGAAGAAATTATGGTTGTGAGTTAAAATTAATGTGGAATCAAACCCAGAATCATGAGAATGATGGGAATATGGTCCAGGCACACTCAGATGAAGATGGAATACACCAAATGTGATGAGGAGAGTGTAAATAGAAAGAAGAAAAAAATGAAGAATGAAATCCTCTCACCTAAAAACGCAAGCCAAGTAGAAACACTAAGAAAAATATGATCCTAAGAGTGATTTTTCCATTATGTTTGTTTAGCTTATGCTATTTAAGGACTGACTCATGAATTGTAGAATAATTTTTTTTGGTGAGGATGGCTTCCTACGAAGAAGGAGATCTACAAGGAGAGGTTTCAGGTATGTTATGGTGGGGGCGGGCCATCCTCTGATGGGGTACTAGATAGAGATAACCAATGAGGTGGCCACTGTACCGTGATCATGTGATCACCTACAACTTCTTCTGGGTGAGATTTTGTTTAAGAATGTGTATATATTTTATATTTTGTGCTTTCTACAATTCGTTTGTCAACCATCAGTTGGGAATGACTTCCAGTGTATAGGTTGCCCTTAATTAATGTGAGCTAATGCAGAAAAGTAGAATGAAATGCAATAATTTTTAAACCCAAATCGAGATGTAGAATTCAATGCCACAAATAGATGAATAGGAGAAGGGATGCTCTTTCACTAATGCAATACTAATGAAAGGGAAGAAATGTTCATTTTAAGCACCAAAATATGATTGCTTTTAGACAATAGAAGAGAAGAAGATTCCATGGGAGAAAGTTTAATGTAAGAACTTTTTAGAAAAGAAACAAACATACAATGTTTTCACCTAGAAATGAAAGAATGCAAAGAACCCCGAATGGGTCCCACTAGGCGTGCCAAAATGTTTCACCTGATTCTAGAGCATTTCTACCAATGTTGACGAAACAAATAAGGGTAATGTGTTAGGAGGAATACCTGTAGAAATGCTGGTTATAGGTTGTTGTGTGCGTATGACTTATAAATCCACAACTGATCATGAGAAATTCCTTTTTTCTTGGAGAAACTACCTGAAATGGAACACAAGACCACCAAATAAAAGTTAAACAATATATGTAATGGACTGCCTAGCATGTGCTAGATCTAGGAAGTGTGATACTTTCTAGATGACTGTCAATCCACTATTTAAAATAACTTAATGCTGATAATAAAAGAAATCCAACTATAGTTAAAATGATTTAGGTATCTCATTCATCTACAATAAGAAAATTCATTCACAATAGGCAAAGCTATGATTGAATTTGAAGGTCAATGTCTTGGTCAGGGTACTGATACTGGTCAGGGTGAGATTCTGGGTGGTTTTGGGTATTTGGTGGAATTTTAGGAGCTTTGTTCTTGGTTTCTGGTAAAATACATAGAGACCGATGTTGGTTTGGTATGATCGGTATCGGTTTAGGCTAACCGGAAATGGTTGTGGGTAACTAGGGTCAGTATGGTTGGGGCATAGGAAACTCAATAAAAACTTGGCTGGATGATAAATCTGAGGTTGGATGAAGATGGAAGGGCAATAACAAGATTCGTATGGATATGAGGTATGCACATGAATGATTAAGGTCCGGGTATGGGAAATGTAAGGGTGTGTATAAAAATATGGTCAAGTTTGCATGGAGGTAAATTATGGGGGAATAGAAATGAAAGCAAAAACTAATAACAAATGTAAAAAGATCTACCAAATGATAAATGGATAAGTGTTAGTTAACAAAACTTACTATTTATACGAGCTTGATGCCTGGTTGGTAATGGTGGGTGATCAAATGGAATGAACTTGATGTAGTGCTGGCACTTCCCGGGATGATCCCCTGAAGGTAGATGGCTACTTGATTGCTTCAGGTACTGGTTATGGTATACTAATGATGGTTCTGCTTGCCTGCAGTTCTGGTTTTGTCACTTGTTTTGAAAAGATGTGATTATCTCTCAAAAGGTGTGCCAACCTCAAAATAAGGTTTTTTTTGGGATTAAATGGTAACTGACAATGATTCTGGCTTAACCGGTGGCGGTTAAGGGTAACCGACGTCAGTTAGGGTGGGATTTCCTAGGTTTACTAAACTAGGCAGATCCCCTTAATTTTCTAGGAACTCGTTTCATTTACTCCACGGATTAGCATGGAAACTTCCTTCTAATGGGTGGGAATGTGGTTAGAGGGAATGTAGGCATTGATTTTTAGGGTTTGGGTAGGTCTTAGTTAGTTATGGCAACTTACTAAGAATAGGTCTTAGGGTGAGGTGGCTTGATGAGGTGTCTAGGTGAGGTGGATATGTGGGCATTATCCCCAATTAGGATATTTAAATAATAAATATGGTGAGGATAATGAATTAATTTAATTAAATTAATATTATAGTGGGGTGAAGGGGGCCATGACTAAGTGGATGTGTTCAAGGTGTTTATTTAACGGGGGACCAAGGGGAGTGTGACCTAATTTTAGTGTCTAAAATGGGACCATATAGTGATTGGGCACCCCGTAGGTGCGTTACATGCCCAAGTTCCTGAGGACTCAACAAATATGGCATGGGTCTCTGTGGGAGATGACGTACGAGGGAACCTAGGTAACATCTATTATTATTGACGAGAGTTCGATGAGATGCAGGAGAGAGATATCATCTAGAGGCCCTAGAGGCACATACAATGGCTAGAGGATAGAGTAGATCTTAATTTCTGTTTAGTATAACACTTCCTTCATGGAAGCCGTAGCTACATTATAGAGATATAGAGGGTAGACCAGTGTTAACGATGATTGGGCATGATTCAGGGTATCCCTTAGCCTGATATGTGGTATGCTCACCACGATGTAGAGAGATGGACCATGGGGCCGTGTATTTAGGTGGCCTGAGATAGGGAAAGTTTTTTATAGGTGGTACCATAGGTTTGGGCCCCTTCCTGACAGGTTAGAGATCCAGGAACCACACTGGATTACTTGGCATGGTATGCCACTTTCTTGACACGACGATTGACTATACCTGATGGGGCATGGGCATTAGGTGTCCAACCACCCCCAAAGATCCCGTATAATAGTGATGAGGGTGATGACATAGGTGTAGGTTGTGTTAATGATCCATTTGATGGTCAGAGACATGATGATGGGGATGACTGGCAAGGTCCAACTTAGGATCCTAGACAAAGAAGACATGAGAAAGGAAAGGGACAGGCTCAGGGACAGGCTTAGTGATAGGTTCAGGGACAGGTTCAGGGTCCTAGGTCTAGAGTATAAGAGTAGGGATAGGTTCCCACAGTGCCTTAGAGGTTTCCCTGAGTTCAAAGGGGGATGAAAGGGGAAAACTAACTTCCTTATGACAACAGATGCAACAGGTGGTAGTAAAGAGAGACCAGGCCCGAGATCATATTCAGGTTGTGATAGCTGAGTAGGACTAGGCCAAAGCCTAGGAAATCTAGGGAGGAGATGGCACTATACATTTTTAGTAGATATGAAAGATGGCCACCCAAATGGCTCAGGTGATGAGCTTATTAAAGTAGTCCTAGACTTAGATACAGATAGTGATAGCCGAGAGAGATTGACTTCATGTAGAGAAAGCAGTAGGTCAGGACAAGGTTGCACAACTATCGGTAGAGGTAGCATCCTTACGATGCAAATATGGGACAATGGTGACTGTATGCACCCACAGAGATTTGGTGACCATGGAGGGTAGAGCCTCCTATTATCGGTCTTCATACTACGAGGTAGTTCCAGCTGGTTAGCGGGAACTTGCCTATAGCCAACAGTCAAGTGGATTGATAAGGTCAGAGAGGCCTCAGACATCAGTGGAGTAGCCATGAGAGTAGCCTATAGGACTGCATGGTACATAGGTCATGGGTCCTCCCATGTCTCGTAGGACAACCAGTTAAACCGAGGGTTCTAGTCAGCTATGACTCTCATTGTATCTATTGATTGTACTTATTTTATTATATACATGCCTCTTATGAAGGTGTTTATCATTTTTGACAAATGTATACAAGGTACCTTTTTTTTTTATGTACACCTTTGATGAAGGCTTTAGCATTTTTTTGATCGATGTATAGCATTTTTTATGTACTCCTCTAATGAATGCATTTATGAGTTGTGCCCTTTGATGGCCCATTTTGTATTGATGACGTATATCCTCTTTGAGACAAACATTTTATACCTATATATATGGACATTTTGATGTGGCACAGTTGTTATGAGATGATGGATTTTATTGTTTTGATGATTGATTATATGGATTATGGATGTGTCATGATGTGATATGGTTTGGTTCCTCCTTTTGTATGTATCATGTTGTTGATGTATTGCATGTGTTTTGATTTTTACATGATATATATGCAGATGATATCAATTTTATTTTTTGTGTGATGTTTTAGATTAGTGGATGGGATGACATGATGATATTGGTGTGGGGGGGATAGATTTTGATATTTGAGATCCCTCTTGCCCCCATTTGATGATAGGATATGTGATGATTAGCTTAGCATCCATGTATGATGTATACTTAGCTTTTTATTTATTTATGATGTATAGATTATGTTAGATGTGATAGCAAAACTATGTACATGCGACAAGTAAATGCTAACAAACCTAGCCAAATATACAGTGCTAACCAACATGAATTAACACAACTATGTACAAGCATGCAAAAACTCACTTCATATGTACAAGTAAAAATGAATCTAATCCAAGCAAAAAAAGATCAATCTTATAAAATTATGTCTAAGAAACAAACTATATAAATTTACAAATAAGCAACAACTATACAAGCAAACAATGTACAAAAATAAAGCAAGAAACAAGAAAAAGTAAGTAAACTAAAGTTATGTTTTTGTAAGATTGTTTTGTGAAACACTTTTCTACTGTTTTTGTGTATTGTTTTTTTCTATTATTTTGGATTTTGATCATATTTGAATGTTTTTTTAATTTTCAAACACATTTTAATGTTTTTGCAATTTTCAAATATATTTGAATGTTTTTGTGATTTTCCAAGGTTTTCCGAAGCTATACACAGGTAATTGAGAAACATGGATGTCCCTAGCATTAGATGGAGAATATACAAGGGCATGTGCCACATGTTTATAAACAAGAAGGTGAAGTCACAGAAGTGCGCCCAACGTTACATGGGGAATATACAAAGACCATCCATCCCTTCACTGATTTACAAGAGGAGAAAAAGTCTGATCAAGGCTTGACAGGATAGGTTCACAGGGAATCTTGGATGCAGGTGTGAAACTAGCCCTAGGTTGAGTAAAAGTACCCTTTAGATGCAAGATGCTTGTGAACAACGAATCCTCCTAAGGTGTTGGAAAATGGTTTTCACCAAGGGACCTATCCAACGTGCCACAAGTGTGTGGTTTTCACATATGAATGACTTGCTTTCTGTTTTTCTTTTTCTCTTATTTTATTTTTATTTTTTTATTTTGATCTTTTTTTTTGTTTTGTTTTTTTTTTTAAATTTTCATGCTATGTTTAAGCATAGAACTGCTTGAGGTACATGGAATTCATAGGCTCACAAAGCTCATCGCCATTGGGATGGGAAAGTTTGTATGCTCCTGTTCCATGTTTTACTACAATGACATAAGGTCTTAATTAATGTGGTTCAAACTTTTCTTTCTTCTCTCTTTCTACCCTTGCGTTGAACTAATTTTCTTTCATGACCAAATCTCCAACCTCAAACTGATGAGGTATGATGCTTTTGTTATAATTTTTGGATACCCTGTTCTAATACACCTTGAGATGGTTAAGGGCACAGATGCGATTTTCATTCAGGAGTTATAATTCTGCCAGCTTGGCCACTCTATAATCCTCATCCCTGTCTAGATAATACCTAAGAGATATTCTCAGGGAAGGAAGCTCAATTTCCAATGGGATGATGGATTTGGTTCCAAATACTAGGGAATAGGGTGTCACACTAGTAGGAGTGTGAATGGATGTCCTATAAGCCTAGAGGGATGGGTGAATTTACAAATGCCATTTGTGAACTATCTTACTCAACATCTTTTCCACGATATGAACCAATGTTTTGTTAGTGACTTCAGCCTGCCCATTACCTTGAAGATAATATGGTGTAGACCACTTTAATTTTATTTTAAATTGATGACAAAGTTCCTTCACTGTCTTTTTGTTGAATGATTTTGAATTGTTAGTAACTATGGCCATAGGAATGCCATATTGTTAGATAAGGTGATTCATGATAAACTTTGAAATCTGAGCACCCGTAACATAAGTCAAAGGAACAGCCTCCACCCACTTAGTGAAATATTTCATAGCTGTGATGATGTGGGTATGGCCATAAGATGAGGTAGGGGTGAGGTTCCCTATTAAATCAAGTCCCCATTTATAAAATGGCCATGGGGTTGTGATAGGTTGTAACGGCTATGATGGTGCATGGATTAAATTTCCATACTTTTGACATAACACGCACTTCCTCATATAGTTGCAGTAGTCTATTTCCATAGTAGGCCAATAGTATCCTACCCTCAATAATTTCTTAGCTAGAACCATTATATTTGTATGGGAACCACACACCCCTTCATGTACCTCTTCGATTTCTTGGACTAACTCTGTTACATCTAGACAACGCAATAGATTTATATTGTAGTCATGACAATAGAGTGTATCTCCTAAGAGGGTGTAATGGGTTATCTGGTGGATAAGGCTTTATTTTTTTGAACTAGAGATGTTAGGAGGGAAGATGTTGTTTTTAAAATGAGCAAAGATATGTGCATACCATGGGGAATAGGGACCAACAACTTCAAAAGCCAAATAAGATTCTGGCATGTCATACATAGGCTCGCGTATATTCTCAACAAAGAATGACATATCATTACTCTCTAGAGGAATTCATAGCATCAAACCCATGTTTCCATTGCATCTGCGGAGAAGTTCTGTGGTCTTAGGATCTATTTGAATGTAATACACACAAAATATTCTTTCAAAGTTTCCACTAGTTTTTTATCGGGGATGAGATTTTCATCATTGAATTTGTATTCATCGTTGACTTGTTTAATGATCAATTGTGAGTCACCAATGATCTTAACATGATGGATATCTCATTTGATTGCTAGCTTCATCCCAATGATGAGCACCTGATATTCTTCAATATTATTTGTACAAGGAAAATGAAGGCAAAAATCCTAAGGTATGGGGTCACCTAAAGGAGTAATTTATACCACACCTGCCCTCGAACCGTGAAAAGTAAAAGATCCATCAAAGTGCACTTGCCACATGACATATTCCTTAATATACATTAATGAAGCATATGGTAGATCCAGATTCACAGGATCTATTCCTGGTAACAGTGATTTTGCTAACTGATCGGTGAGCACTTGTCCCTTAACTAAATTTTGGTGTACATACTCAATGTCAAATTCCCTTAGCAGAATGATCCAATAAGCCATTCTTCCTATAAGGGTGGGTTTTGAAAACAGGTACTTGAGCGGGTCAACTTTGGATATAAGCTTAGTTTTAGTATTCCATAGGTAATGGAAATTTTTTTGGAAGGACTATGTGGATGATATCCTCAGGAAATGTCAGGGTGATCTGCTTTCATTTTGGATTTCCCGATGATATCATCCACATAGTCCTCTGTGATGTCATGAATCATATCATGGAAAATCACAATCATTTCCCTTTGATAGGTTACACCTGCATTTTTAAGGCCAAAGGGAATTACTTGATAACAGAAAGTCCCCCAAGGTGTTGTGAAGGTTGTCTTGTGCTGATCTTCATTGGCTATTTTGATTTGATTATAGCTTGAAAAGACATCCATAAGAGATAATATTTCATATCCTGCAGTTGAGTCAATAATCATATCAATATTGGGCAATGGGAAATCATCTTTTAGGCACACCTTATTGATTTCTCTAAAATTTGTACATACTCTAATCTCGAAAGGTTTCTTTTCAATGGGAACTATATTTGATATCTATTCTAAGTAGTCAATAGGTCTAATGAAGCCTGCTTCCAGTAATCTTTATAGCTCTTCTTTAACCAACAGAGCTACCCATGGATGCATTTTTCTAAGTTTCTATTTCATGGGCTTGGTGTCTACATGCACAACTATGGATCCAAGCTTGGCATATCCTTATACGACCATGTGAATATATCTAAAAATTCCCGCATAATAATGGTGAATGTATTTTGCTCCCGTGCTGAGATTGAAGCTCCTAGCTTGACTATCTTTGGGTTTTCTTTTGTTCCAATATTTACATCAATGGTTTCTTCTATTAGCAATTTTGACAAATCCTCCATATGCGTAGGATCAGGAGGAAGGCTGATATCTTCTTCCAAGGGTGTCTCTACAATATTTTCACCATTGGCGTGGTCAATTTTATTATCCATTAATTTTTTCACATGTTTTTCAGGTAGCACCTCAAAGAGGTTCTCACTGTGTGACTTGGACTTTCATTTTTGTCAAGGATTTTTGTTGGAACTTTTTCCCTCACTTTTTCTGAAGTTTTGTTGACCATGAAGCTCTTCTTCCTCTCTGAAGTTAGCACAGGTATCTAAGTCAATGTAGAAACCCTTCTTATGGTCTCCAATCAGAATTTTATCCCAAATTCCATGAATTCTGCAATGGCCTCATCATTTTCAAAGAGGTCCATTGGTACATGACATTGTTGGTCCCATTCAACAAGGAAAGGCTAAACAAGGTAAATTTTAGGTTCAGTGGGGGTTAAGGTAAGGACAACGGTATCCATGAATAGGTTCATGGAGGCAAGATCCTCGTCTTGGCTATAATGGGAATCTATGTCATTGTCTAAATAATCAAATCTATCTTTACATTTAGAATAGGTAGCACCTTGATCATAAGGGTGTGATCCATAGGGAAAAACGTTGATACCGTATCTTTATGTCTTGAAATGTGGGAGAGGAACTAGTTCTCTTGATCCTTTCTCATTCTTTCCGCATCCTAGACCCTTGTAGCCCATAGAATACATCATTAGGATAGACTTCTCATACTCAGGGATTTAGTAGAAAGTTGGCTGAGTATCTTTTGGGACTCAAGTCGTAGGTGGGTCCAACAATTTCTCTTCATTGAGTAAGCCCCTAGGTAAAAATGACCCAATAGTTCACTCATATCTAGGCCGTCTGAAATGATAGTTGGGGTCAGCCTCTAGTTTTAGGTGAAAATGATAGGTCCAAAACCAAAAGAGCTTGTTACACATTATATTCTCCACAACTATATTCCAGAACCTTCATTTCCCATGAATTAGAAGGATAATTCGATGTAGAAGCTTTACGGGTGTAAGAAATTAGGGAATTTGAATCTACTCATGATTCCATGGCTTTGAATTGAAGAGGAACAACTATATCAGTAGAGGGACGTGTATAACACCCTTATGTGCAAAACTATTGAGAGCTCTATAATGAGCGAAGGGCTTTGTATCTCCTTGTATTGTGACAGTGTGTCCCTCGTGTTTCAATTTGATGTACTGATGGAATGTTGATGGTATGGCTTGCATGGTATGAATCCATGGTCGGCCAAGAAGCATATTATATGGAAGTTCCAAGTCTAAGACATGAAACTTCATTTGATAAAAATTTGGTCCTACTTCCATTGACAACATGATTATTCCAGTTGATTCCCGCTCCACATTGTTGTAAGTGGTTATGGTAATAATACGGGACTCTAGATATTCTTTTATATGTCCTAGTTTCTTAATTAGTTTTAAAGCACATATATTCAACATTGATCCATTGTCCACAAGCACCCGTTTTATCTTTTGGTAGGTAAAAAATACCTCAATATATAGGGGAAGATTATGTGCAAGATCTTGAATAGGGATCTCCCTATGATTAAAGGATATGTACTCAATTGGGAAATGTTTTCCACCGTAGCTTGAAGATGCAAAGGGTCTACTTCTAGTGGCACTCCTGACCACTGAATATTTTGCACAAGATGTCCTTATATACATTTGATATTTTAAGAAGATCCAAGATTGAAATCTTGCTAGATGTCTTCTCAAGTTTTTCTAATAGGTTGTACCTACAATCTTACGGGGTCGATGGAGAGGGTTCATGAATCATGAGGTGGGCGCACCTTGTTACCACAGTGTAATCCTTTCCCTTGATCCGAATGGTATTTACATGGTCATTAGGAGAGTGGGTACATCCAATGAGATAATCATAATGATTATCATCATTCTTGTTATATAGATAATTTTTTGCTTTGTAACTCTGGGATGACTCTCCTCAATCCAAATTTTTTTCATTTGACTTACCATGTTTAGGGAATGGTTCTTTGAATATTCCCATATTTTTGTTTGGTGTCGGAGTTTTTTTCAGGGTGTCAACTTCTATCTCCCCATTTTCAATGAGATATTGGATGTAGTGACGAAGTCATAGACATTTGTCTATTTTGTGTCCCTTGACATGATGTAATTCACAATAGTCATGCTCTTTGTACCATGATGGCTTTGGAGCATTTTCATCAAAGGGTTGTGTCATGGGATGAGTCACCATGTGAGTTGCATCCAATTGCTTCAATATTGCAGAAAAAGGCTCATTCTGAGGAGTGAATGTTCTACATTTGGGTGCTGGTTGAATAGGTCCCTTGGTCAGTTAAAAAGGTTGACCAACTTGAATCATTTGTACACGTTTGGAATTTGTGATCTCGACTCCCACCATGTTCTTTTTTTTAAAAATATTTTTGGATTTTCTGTGGGTTTTGCATTTTGGTTATCCTTAGAGTATGATTTAATGGCTCCTTTGGCAATAAGGGATTTATCTATTTGAATTCCCTTTTCAATGACCTCCTCAAAGGTACGAACACAATGCATTTAAAGATGAAAAGTGATGTCTAGGCTTAGATTGGGCACAAAGATAATCAAAAATGGTTTTTTAGGGAATACGCAAGGGAAACGACTGGCTATCCCTCTTCATCTTTACAAGAAGCTAGCGAATGTCTCGTTGGGGCATTGTTTAGTGCCACACAAGTCCGCCATGGTTATGTCACTTTCTATGTTGTATGAGAAGTGTCGTATAAACCTTTCTGCCAATTCAGGCCATGTGAAAATAGAGCCATGAGGTATGCGAGTGAAACATTCCAAGGCATGCCCCCCTAGACTCTTTGGAAAGAGTTGTATGAGGTAATTTTTGTTATAGGCCACTTCTTGGCATACCATGTAAAAATCCTTCACATGATCTTGCGGGTCACCTTTCCCTCTATATTTTTCAAATTTTGGCATATTGAAATTCTTAGGGAAGGGTTGCAACATCATAGTTTTATCAAATTAATGGGGACATAGTTCTTTGTATTGATATTTTATGTTATTCCCCACAGTACTCTCTTGGAGACTTGTAAGTGTCACTTTCATAGATTGCATTTCTTATGTGAGTAATTTTTCTTTCGTAGGAGAAACATGGATATATATGTGATTGTATTCCATATTGTCTCCTTTTTGATTGTCCATGTGAAGTTCACTAATTTCGACCTTAGGTTTTGTCTTTTATACATTGTTGTTTGTTTCATTTTGTACATGAGATGTTAACAAAGCTAATTGTTGACTAAGGTTGTAAATTTGTTTTTTTAATAATGACTTATTCTTCAAGATATTCCTCTTCTTCTTCATGACGCGGAGGTTGTTCACCATTTTCGTGTTCTATTCTGAGTTTACGTGGTACTTTAATGAAAGGCATTCTATATCCTATTACATTATCATTTCCCACGTTAGAGATAGAAGCATGTCCATCTGTTAATATATCCTCCATGTTAATGAGAGGTTTCTCCTCGTCATTAGTATCATTTGCAGAAGGTATTATCTCTTGTTCAATATTCATTATAGCTTCTAAATCCACCACTCATGCTAGTACCTGATCTTCATTTCTAAAAAGGAATTCATCTAACAAGGTGGGTTTGAAATCAAATTCCACGTGTGGTGATTCTAACTCGTCACCGCTATGATCTATCATTTCTTCTACTTCTTTCTCTGTATAGAATAAAGGACCAAGATCATGGCCAATAAAGAGATTTGATCCTTGTTTGTTTGAGGTTTCCCAAGTTTGCATTTTTCTTGCTTCCAAAGCCTAATTTTTGAGCCCTAATCTTGTTTTAGGGGCCATGACGTGTAATAGTTTCACTAAGGTGTCTGTGAATGTGTTCAAAGATTTTTATCAAACCTAAGTGAAAAAAAGAATGTCAAGAAATCAAGGTATATTATGAATGTCAAATAACCAATGTGACACAGTGATTTCTCTTAAATGAACGAGTTAATAGTGACAAGTAAGATTCAAACACACAATGTTTAGTTTCAAACCAATCAATCAAATGAAGCACTTCCTAAATTATTTTCAAAAAGGTAGTTAGTGTTGTAAGGTGATTAAAAAAATGTCCCTACTTATGTCGAGTTCAAAGAAATGAACAAGGTGTAAGTAATAACAACAAGTTAACGTGACCTCCAAACAAAGTATACTAGAAGCAAGACCAAATCTAATCAAGACCTATATTCCAAAAAGTGTCAGTTATGATTGTGAGTGACACAACAATTTCTCCAAGATATGTTAACCAAAATTTGTGAGAAAGTAAGGTATTGATATCAAGATGATATTGATATAACAAAAACAAGTGGTAACACTTAACACTTTTCAAAATCGAGGTAATAATTGGAATCAAAATAAAGTGATAGTATAACTAGGAATTGTTAAAGTGTATATAGCATAACATCACAATATAGATATTTAGGTCAAGTTTACAAGAAACAAGACGTAAATACCAAAATTGTAGTGACACGATATAAACAAGATAACCATTCAAAGGAGAATCAAAGTGATGAACCAAGCCTAACTACGATGATGATCTTGACTTGGGTATCAAGATCAAAAAGGCTAACAATGATATAAAAATTTCTCCACACACTTTAGATGTTTAACAACTCAAATGCAAACATGGATGAGTGTATACACACACAAAAGTGGTGAATACAATCAATTAGCAACACAAGGGTAGTCACTCTTCTTCTGATAAACAAAGTGTCAAAATAAAGTGAATGAAGTAGATCAATTGGTGTTGAAAAATGTTGGCCTCACTTCAGATGAATTTCACCTAACCTTAGGTCAAGTGAAAAACTAAGCAAAAGTAACACTTCACATGTTTCATGATGAACAATGGCTCTCAACTCAAATTGGCTTTGATATGGTCCAAGTTGGCTCCTGGTCAAAGATAGATTCCTAGGTGGTTCACTCAACTAGGTGTCACAAGTCATCTAAGAGCCAGCTCGATTTACCAAGAAAAGTCACACTGACTAATTCTTGGAGTATCTCGGCTTTACTTTACCCCCTTAAAGCATAGAAGGAAATAAATGTTTCCATCGTGTACTCTCACTGGGTTGTGATATGGATGACTTGTGATGCTAAATCTCACAAATGGTAATACTAGTCAAGTAGGTTATGTAGAACACTTCCCGTTTCATCCACAAGGTTCCTTATTGCATGGACTACTTTGGGGTTCCTAGGATCACCCCCATTGTTGTAGCTTAAGGCTTATGACAAAGGGGTTATGTGATAGTTTTAATCAGATGGGGCGTACCCTTATCCAAACCTGGAAGTAAAGTGTGATGATTGTGGTGTGTTTTTTAATCTTGGTTTAATTAGATGTGGTTTGCTTGAATTCCTTTTGGCAACCTACACGGAAACTGTATTAGTAGTTTAGTTTTGTTTCAACTCCACCTTTCTTTGACAAACATTTTTGGTTCTGCACAATAGATTAGTAATTTTCCATAAAAAGAATAAACATCATTTCTAATTCTCAAGATCATCCTAAGACACAAGATAAGAGCATACACGATGTAAAATCCAAGGAAAAAAATGGAAACACTTAGTTCAAATGCAAAATATATTCATCTTTGCTTAATTTTGACATTCTACACATTTTCAAAGAAATAAAAGATATAAGAATCATTTCTGATTCCCAAGATCACCCTAAAGGATGTGAGGGAAGATCATACACGACCTTACTCTTATAATTAAGCATGCAAGGTTTATCCAATGTCTAGTCTAGAAAAAGCATGTAAACATACCCATGCAAAAATAAGAATTAGATGGATAAAACTTGCAATGATGTTAGCACTTTAGGACACAAACCTTTGGAGACCTGGAACTAATAAGTCAATTCAGACTGAGGCACCTACACGCAAGTTAGGGAATGTGCATGTGGGTTAGGGAGCTATGCCCCTCTGTGTAAATTTAGGTCTAAAGTGCACCTGCGCTACCCGAGAGATGCCTACACTAGGATATGTGTGCCTGTGCCACAGATACAAACAAATAACGTGTGCGCTAGCAGAATGATGCATGTAATGAGGTTATAGTATCTATGTTGAGGCTAGGGTACATGCGCTAGCCTGACAGGTTTTTGATAGCAGCAAAGGTATAATACAGAATCAGTATCTGTGTGCACTGGGATATGTGCCTGCGAGTGGTTTAGTGTTCCTGTGCTTGGGTTTGTGTACTTGTGCCTCTCTTGTAGTCAAAATATGACCAAATAACACAAAAAGTTCAAAATTCTCCAAATTTTAGTATGTTAGCTCGAGATTGACAATAACCCATCATAATTAAAGCTCTAAACGAGATTCTACACATGTAAGATTGCAAAAAAGTCATAAATATCACTTCACATATGTGTATAGAAAGGGTTAGCCAAATGTTGAAATAATAATAAAATTTGAACTGAATGTTAAGGGCCAAAGGTTAAACTCCCATTGGGCATGCAAACTATGTACTTGAATTTGTTAGAAATGCAAAAAAGAATTAGAACTAACACTTGGTAGTCCTATAACAAAGCTAAATCGAAATCAATGCACCATCATGCTTAGATCTTAAATAAGACTAATCTACCAACATCCTTGCATTAGAACATGAATAAATATTCAAAATAACATGTTAATCCATTAATCTCTATCTCTATTGAATGCTAATCAAATGAAATGAACCTACTTATATCCTTAGCAATCAAAGGTTTGATTGTATGTTTGAATCCTAAGGTTTTCAAGAATGGAGTCTTGTCAATCCATGGCTACAAGACCATTTGACATATCTCCATATGACTTCAAAACTTGGATGGATGAATGTAAGAGATGAAGATAAATAGCTCTTCCAATGAAGAATACTCTAAGATGATGAAAATGGCTATAGCTTAGGCTCTATGCTCATTTAGGTGTAAGAAGAAAGGTAGGAGGAGGGCTCCTTATATAGCCCAATGGATAGAAGAATCTCTACATCCCTCTTCATGTGGGATAAATGGAGAGGTTGGATTAGTTGTGGATAAGGAAGGTTTAGAAAGGGTTGAATCAACCTTAGAAGAGTTTAGTTTTTCCTTTAGTGATCCATGGGGTTTGAGGGGATTTATTAATTAACCTAAGTAATTAATTAATAGGTGTGTAAGCCAATAGAATCTTTTTAGAGGAATAATTAGCATGATTTAAACAATGGGAGGAATTTAATCAAGTAAATGGTGATTTATTGATTTAGTGGAAGAGAAAGCTAATTAATTAGTATAGATAGAAAGAGGGATTAATTAATGGAAATTCGTTAATTGGTTTATTTGTTGGATAGAAGGGTTAATTAACTAGCATAATGTAGCTAATTAATGGTGACAGAAGAGAAAGTGAGCATTATTGACGATATGTCATCAATTTGAGGGAAATGAGATAATTAGAGCAATTTAAGTATTTAAATTGCTCGAGGTAAATTATAGGTGTCTACACTTTCAAACTCTAAAAGAGGCTAGGATGATAAAATATCTACTTACAAAACCCTTTCCTGAAGGGGAACTGTAAGAACCTGAAATTACATGTGCTACATTGTCGAAAAACGGGTTCCTAAATCCATTAGCAGTATATATTTATAGCCTAGACAATCCTTCTCAGCTTTTACACGCTTTCTTCTAGCTTCCTACTTCATTTTATGCATGTTTTGACCTTTAGTGTCAAAACTTCTACCGTACCTAGGTGACTATTTTGTAACCTCCGCCTAAGCAAGGAGGTGGTTTTCTGACCGCCGCCCTAGTCAAGGTAGCAGTTATGTGTTCATCACCCTGCGTAGGGTGGCAGTTATGTGTTATTTTTGTAGAAACCTTCATGTGTAAATTAGACATGCGTGATTTCAGTTAACTTCACTTTTAAGGTGCGTTTATGAACCCAATTAGTTAAATTTGGGCTTGATTGCATGGTCTTATCTCCCTCTTCTATTTTAAAATAGATTTAATTAGTTTGAACACTCTCTTCATCTAATGAGTTGGAACCTCAAGGCTTCCTTGTGTGTGAGTTCACAACCCAACCAATTTTTTATATAACCATTGCTTGTTCTCAAGCAAAACCTAAATAATTTTGAGTATTCTTGTTATTGCAAAGTTGTTGTCTTTCTTGATGGAAATTGCCAAATCCAATCTCAGTTCAACTGTGCTTGCATTTTTCCACTTGCATTGCTTCCCAGTCTGCCAATCCATGCTACTAATACTCATGCACTTTTGTTCTTCTTTTTTTGTTGCATTCCCACCCATTGGACTCATGTGGACATAGAAATCAAAAGGATAAACTAAGGGGATGAATATTCACACAACCGGATTTTCCATTGTTCTTGAATATCTAGGTTGGGGGTGTTGTTTGTTTGCTTCATTGATTTTAATTGTTAATCCTAAATTTATCAATCCAAATCCATATCAAATACAATAGAGAAATTGTTTCATTGTTTCAATTATCAAGCAATTACATAGATTAGATCACATTAGAAAGTTTGGTCTTCAATATTGTCAAGGAAGTTGTAGGAAATAATAGCTTCGTTAAAGTTGTGATTTATTATCTATCTATGAGGTATGATTGAGGGATTTGTTAGAAATATTCAATTGATTAATTAGTTTATATTCAATTCACAAATGCACAAGCAAATAGCCACATCCAGCTGACTTGTTTGTTTAGGATTTATTTGTTTAGAGTAAAAGCAATTGTTGTTTGTAATTATGATGTTTCAGTTTTATTGATTTATTTAGGTTAGTTTCCTTTTGATAGTAGCTTAGATTGATAATTTCATATTGGTTAAATTGGAAACTTCAAACTAGTTTAGTACTTAGATTCAATCAAGTATATGAAGCCATAGGGAATTTACACTAACCGTTCGTAGCCACCAAATCTCCTTTTTACCGATTCGGCTACTAGGAAATCACACTACCAGATCTTAGTCACTGATTTTCCTACAACTAGCCATCCACACTTTCCACATCGGCTGCCCCAACAAGACCTTGGGGGGTCAGTGCAGTTTAAGGTTGCATGTCAATTTTTATCCATACAAATTGGTGAACCCGACGTAAATGATTAATTCCTTCTTGTTTCCTTTTTTATTTCATTGTTATTACCTCACCTCTCCTTTTCTTCCCCTATTTTGGAAGGTATTTTATACTTTCTAAAATATTTCTAGAAGAGAGTTTTGTGGGCCTATCATCTCTAATAGATATTACACCAATGTTCAACCATAACAGTCCCCTTCTCTATCAAGGTGGGGTGACAATTACATAAGCAATGTCTAAACCTCCCCTAGTTACACTTCAAATCCCATTAGCTATGTAAGGGTGAAGCATATTGATAAACCATTAAACATGTAATACATTTAAACCAATGAAAACCATGTTATTATCACAAACAAAACATGTTCTTACCACATAGTCTTGTCAAGACCTCGCATTTCCATGTAATCAACAGAAGATGATGTATTTGCACAAATAGATAATCCTCTTCCTAGATAGATGAGTATCTAGATAAAATGAAGGCTAAAACCTCTGATATTTCAAATTCCCATCCTAAGATTATTACTTTTGAGGAAGACAAGAATTATTACACCAAACAATTCATGACAGGGTATCATGAGCCTACTCAATCAAACCCTATGCCACAGGCACCCCAACAAGGGACGTAATCCTCTCACAACAATGTCAATTCTACTTTAGTAGGGTGGATTAGAGAACTAGAGAATTCCCAACCATCGCAACCAACTCATGTTGTAGGATAGAACATGGGATATCCGGTAGATAACAAGGGATACATCCATACCAATGAACAACCAATGCAACATCCTATACAACAAGGTTACCTGGTTCATTCAAATCCAGGTGATCTTCTCATGGGATTAGACACACTAGGGATGGGTCCTCATCCTTCTCAAGCTTATCCTATGCAAGGGCTGGCCCGAAGTGCATTCTTAAATGCCTCCATAATAGGAAATGTGGTGTTCCCTGGTTTTATGCCCACTAGTCCATATCCTAGTATCATCCCACCTTACTTGCATATGTATTCGAAGTCCCCCTAGATGGACCCATATGTTACCCCTACTCCTTATGCACCATATTAAAGAGCTCCATACGTTCCAGTTAATGCTTATAATGCAACTTATCCAAATCCTCCTCCTTCACCTCCTCATCAAGGATCTTCAATTGTGGAATCTTACGCAATGGTTACTTATAGTGAATACTTAAAGGAACCCCTTGAATTCACTAATGTGTTGTCATGCTTCCATGCCCATTGCATGATATTCCTAAATTTAAGGGAGAAGGAGACTTGAATGCTCATATCAAGGCTTATGCTACTTCTATCAGGGAACTACTTTCTTCGGATGATGTGGTAGCTAAAATATTCCCAAAAAATCTTGAGGGAATGACATTAGATAGGCATTATCATATTCCATAAGCCTCCATACTTTCTTTCAAACAACTTGTTTCAGAATTCATCAGAGAATTTGATATGATCAAGTTGTTACATACAAGGATTAGGGAGTTTCTACATATTAGATAGGAGAAAAATGAATCTTCCACCCATTTCATCTAGAGGTGGCGTAAAGTTCTTTACTCTTCTGCAAGTGCACCAAATAAGGACCAAATATAACTTTGTGATCTCTTCCTTCATTTGCTCAATCGAGAGACCAGGGAAGAAGTCCATAATTTTCATTTTTGTACTTATAAAGAGGTACTGGAAGGTGCACTCTAAATTGACCAGGAAGAAATTGATAGTGGTCATAAGAATTATGGCTCGAATGGGAATTTAGTCACTCCCTCACATGGTAATTACCTTAATGGTTTTAACAACAATCAAGGACCTAAGGTATTTAACAAGAATAATGGTGTTACGACTGATGGTGTCACTGACCAGGTTAGGAAGCTGAACGTTGGTAACATTAACCAAGAAAATAATGATAATACAAATGGTAGCTCAGGAAATCAAGTAAGCCCTAACTTGATTAACATGGCTGAAATAAACCATCCACCTCAGAATAAAATTCAAACCCAAGGCTTTAACCAACATTAGAACTCCGGCCAAGGGGAAAAAAACCATGGTTATAACAACCAACTTCAAAACTACAATTGAGGTTATAATCAACAACAAGAAGATTCTTATCAAAGGCCAAGAAATTACGATCCTAAAAAATATTATGGTTTCCATAAGGTTCAAGGTCATGATGATAGAAATTTCTGCAATTGTAACAACTTTCTACAAATACTTCTTGAAAACTAAAGACATATCTTTATAGACATGTTCTTAGTAAATCTGGAAACAAATCTATAGTCTAACTATATAGGACCCATAAATCCTTAGAATGCTAATGTGAGAATCTTTCGGGATCCACTCCTTATGCATCCTGATAATTTAAGGTGAATCCTTAGAACAAAAACAAAGGCATTCCTATAGGGAACAATGACCATGAGGCCTCAAATTCCAATAACTCTCGTGATTCTCATAACCTTGGTTTGAATGACAATACAAAGATCATAGGATTAATTGAGCTAGAATTTTAACCAAAAATTAATGCAATAACTTGGGCGAAGGAATACTTTCTTACAACCCTACCCATTATTTCTTCTTCACAGGATGACGTTCCTATAATTGTAAAACCATTAGGAGCCTATGATTTAATATCAGATTTGAACAAGACCTTCTCTCACATCTTATTCCTAGATTTCTGAATAAATCCCATGTGCATCATTCTACACTTCTTAATGCACTAGGTATTGGTCATCTAATCCAGGTTACACCTCCTCCCAATGCTCAAATAAATCATATCAACTTTAACATTCACCCTCCAAGAAAGAGTGATAGGGATACTGGGTTTGATTTCGATAAAGAAAAGATACCATCTGATACTAAAATAGCCTGAAGAAGTGATCCTGACATGATTTATGATGGGGATCCAATGAATGTGGCTCCCTTCTCTTCCTTGCAAAATTTAGTATATGGGGAGACCAATTTCTCCTCTACAAGAAACACACTATGAGGGTATGACAGTCTTAAGGCTAAGTCAATTGCGACCATAGTTCTTCCTGTCACCCTTGGGCCAAAAACCATCTTGACAAAGTTTTACATCATCGATAGAGAAAAAAACTACAACATGATCCTTGGGAGGCTTTGGATTCATTGAATAAAGGCTATTCCTTTTACCTTGTTCTAGGAAGTTAGATTCCTTCATTTGGGAAAGGTCTTCATTGCCCAAGGGGATTCTAAGCCCTTCGATAAACACTTAGATAACCTCAAGAAGAAAAGAGAAGTTCATACCAAGTATAAGATCCTTGCAAACTAGTTAAACAAGCCACCTCCATCAAACCAATTGGTCACGACCACCCCGAATGATCCAAAGGCTGAAATCGTTCATCTAAAAACATTTGAGGTGGCCAAAATTGATAAAGGAAAATCAATATCTATGGAAACTATGTCCACCAAAACAATGATAGAAATCATGAAACTCTTAGAGAGTGATGAGCCAGATATTCCTCCCATTTGAACTGCAAGGAATGGGTAACCTTCTTGGCATGGCCTCTCTTCCCGCCGATGGTCTTGGCCTAGGTATAAACATGATAAAATTAACAAAAGAAGAAGAGAGGGATGAAATCAATACAATACCCATCAAATCCATATCTAAGGATTATTCTATTCCAAATCTTGGTTGAGATACGAAAATGTCAGAAATCAAGCATGTCATCTCTACAGAATGTGATCCTATTATGTAAAAAAATTCACATAGGGTCACTATTCCTCATCAAGATGAGCAACATAGTCATGATCCCTTATGCAAAAAGTGTCGAAAACATGACAACAAGGTTCTTAAATACCTTCATCAGACTGAAAAATTGGATAAACATATAAACATAATCATGGGTGGGGGTTGTAAGTCTAGACCCCCATGATCAATCCTTTTCTAGAGAATGAAAACTTAAAAGGTAATGTTCCTTCACTTTGTGCTCTTAGGGGTGAGGAGTTTGACATCCTTTAGCTCTCTTTACCTTAGATATTTTATGCATGATCCACAAGCATTTCCATAGGTATACTACTGCATCTGCATTGCATTCTCATATGCCAGCTCATTTCATAAAATTTGTAATCAAAGGACTTATTCTTACGGAAATTCCTAAAAAATTCTAAAAAATATTGGCAAAACACTCAAATCTTATCTCTTCAATTTTTCATAATATCATCAATCATTTTTGAATCATTTTATCAATTCAAACAAGATAAGACAAAGATTTGAAAGTAACCATACCAAGGCCTGTATACTTGGTTCTACTCATAGTTATTATTCTAGATTAGGTGTATTTTCCTATAGTCTGTTCTAAGAAGCTTTATGGTGTCACATCTATCCCATATTCACCTCTTTGGAAATAAGAAACATTCTAAACATTTTACCTAGATATATATGTCAAATGAAAATCAACAAAAAAAATTTATTTACACACTTCTTTGCCCCACAAACCTTCAATGTTCAGCCCATGCAACTTTTACTAGTAGCATGGGGTTGGGAAATGAGAGACGTTCCCTTACTTTCGCATATGCCTTGTCCTTGGTGATGAGCCCATACTTCCTACCAATAGTATGGGGAAAGGTGTAGGGGGTCTCTTCAAAAAATGTATAAAATTTAAAGACATCTCATTCAATAAAAGATGCTATAAAATCATAAATCCAAAAGAAAGTGAGTTAGATGTCCAAATTCTAAGAGGGTTTAAAACCTTAAACAATATTTTGGCAACCCAGTTGCCATCTATGGATCTAATTCTAGATAAAATATAAAGAAATTAATCATTTTAAACTATGTAGCAAACTTGATTTGAATGAGGTTGTAGGTTCTCAATTTGGTTTTTTCTCAAATCCTAGTTTTTCTCTCATTATTACCATTCAACAAATTGGAATAATTTGTGTCCCATTCTGGCTCTTGGTGTTGAGCCCTCGCATCTTATCTAGTTACATGGGGTTAGGAGTGGGGAAAGTTCATTCTATTATCATATCACTTTTTCATCACATTTTTACCAAAACAATAATAAGTATCAAAAATAACTTAGAGAAACTAAATTTCAGCATTACAATGTGTTTGCATAATTGTCATATATCATCATTATGCAAAAACAACAAAATGAAAATCATTCTATTAGCATTCAACATCCATTGCATACATTTTGAAAAGAATACAAAATCATAAATTCTAAACATCTAGAGTACACACGTGAATCAAACCATAAATGAGAAGTCAACTCTATGCAGGGAATAGTCAAACCAAAAATAGGTCATCTATATATATCAGAATGGAATCAAGCTTTGAGTACAATTCCATCACGATGCTAGACATGGTCAAAATGATCGCAATGCACTCGAAAAATACTAAAAATTCATATATATTAGTCTCGCAAAATGGAAAGAAAGTAATAATGGCTCAATATCCTGTCAGTCCCTATGGGACCCCCGAGAAGGAACACGCCTAGGGCTCTTTCTGCGGCTCTAACAATGTGAATGCACTGAGTGGTGTGAGTTCCTATGAGTATGAACTACTAGCCACAGTGTCACTACAGATCCTCCTCAACATTGCTCTCTCTCTCTCTCTCTCTCCCCTCTCTCTTGCACTCTCTCTCTCAGCTACCTCGTAGCCACTAACCTTAGTCTTAAAATCTATAATCATATTTGTGGGACTTCCTATAGAGGCAGAGAAAACATCAGTGTGGTGGCCAGCCTATAAATGATACCTCACATCCTCCAATAACTATGCACTTTGAGTCTTCCCCCTAGGGAGTAAGTAGTTTGGTGTCCATGCCAGACTTGAAAAATAAGGTCTTGCCACGCTTGAGTGTTCACTGCAAAACAAAGAAATAATGGCAAGATAGAAATCATAGGACGAGTTAGAAATCATAAAATAAATATACATATATATATGTGCATAGAAATTCACATTTCTATCTAACAAGATGAGAAAATGGTTATCTACATACTCAGATCTCCTGGTAACCCATGCATGGTCCACTAGCATGGCTAGTAAAGTTGCTGATGGTGCCCATGGTGCCTCTCCTCTGTCCTGAGGCAATATGATGTCCTAGCAATGTACTCCTTATCTCCTCCCTCATCTTGAGTGAGGTGGATCCTTAAAGACTAAAGTATCCATCCTGGCAAAATCTTCCTCCTCTGGCTCTTCTCTAGATACCTCCTAAGTATCATGCAACTTAGGGTCACTCTCCTCCTCCTACATCTAGGCTACCTCACCAGTATCAATACAAAACTCCTCATCATCTGACCCATCACCGGTTTCCTCTCCAGTCTCATCAACTTGTCTCCTCTCCAAGTCTCGTCACTTGTCTCCTCCTCAGAATTGAAACCTATATCTATGGGCACCTCCTCCTCCTCCATTGTGAGTGGTAAGGTGAAACCTCGATTTGAAGTAAAGGTGTAGGTACATATGTGGCAACAACTACATGTCAGGTATGAACAACATGTCTAACTACAATAGGCAGTCAACTGGAGTCACTATGGTATAACTCAGGATCTCTTCTAGGTCCCTTTCGAGCCTCCTTGACACTCAAGTATATAGTTTTCATATGAGGATAAACATATCACCATACGTATTGAAGAACCAAGTTGCTAAGGAAATAAGTCAAATGGATGAGTCTCCACCTTCCCATTTTCATATCTACTAACTGGATATTAGTGGCACAAGTTGTCACTGTGGTCCCATACTATCCCTCACACTCTAGCCATATCCTACTAAGGAGTAATAAAAAGGTCTACACTAGTCAATGAATCTATTAGTTGATGCATCCCTCTAAAAAATGAGCATCCCTCTCCATCTAGCGGACCTGAAGGCCCCTAGATCCTATACTAGTACTCCCATTCCATGGTAGTGGATAATGCGCTCATAATCCCAACTCATGACAAGTGTGGGGTGACTGAGAAACTAACCATGTAAGTGAACCACCTAGTATAACTCATGCTATGTAGTCCTAAGGATATCTAAACCCTAGGCATAGGTATGACCATGTTCCTCTATCTGAGTAATGATGGGAGCCCAAAAATATAGTAAAATATCATCCCCTTGTTCCATATCAACTACAGAGACAAAATACTCATGATGGCCTTGTGGATAGCGGGGATAGGAGCATTAGCAATAGATCAGACCTTCATACTCTATTTATAGCCTACTTAAACCATGAAATTTCCCATATAACTGGCCCAGAAAATCCTTGTAGCTCTAGATCTTGTTGTCTCAAAAGTCAATCTCCTCCTAAGAATCAGAACTCCAAGTATCTGATACACATCCTCTAATGTGATAGTCCATTCACCCCTAGCACTTAGAAGTAAGAAATTATTCTGGTTAGGATCCTAATAAGAAAACAATTCACATAGTATATTCCTAGCAGGAGTAACATGGGGCACCCATAAAATCCTCCATATGCCCACTCTCTACAATCTATCAATCTCATCCTAAGTAAGACATTCAAGGATCTCCGAGAGCTAGTCACACTCCCACTCACGACTCTAATAGATGTACTCTACCTTCTTCAGAATCCACCAAAACAACAAAAAGAGAAAGTCAGTGAAATTTTCAATAGGGAAGCTCATGAAAAACATTATAAAACACTAAAAATAAAAAAACTTAGACTTAGTACAAGTACTTTTGCATTCTGTTCAAACTTACCACCCTATGCAAAGTGGTAGTTTTGTGACCACCACCTTGCTAGGATGGTGGTTCTGTAACCACTGCCCTGCCAAGGAAGTGATCCTGTAACCGCCACCATGCTCAAAGAGGTGGTCCTAAATAGTTTCTCTGTATGGTTATATTACCCTAAAAATATCATTAAAAAATAAAAAATGACAATTTTGGGTGAAATAAAAGACTTCCCTATGGGTGCCCCCTAGAGGCTATTTTAAAAAGAGAAATTTCGAAAATGACTCCTCCTAGACAAATATTTTTAACATTTTATATTTTAGGTTTCAAAATAAATAAGTGAGAAAAACTAACCTTAGACCACACGGCTCGATATCTTGCTCGTGGAGGCATGATCATGATCTCTTAAGAATCATTGTGACTATGCTCTTATCAAAAATTGTCACCGTGGGTCAAGAGCTCAAAAATCACAAAATCAAATATGCACAAATGAATTGAAAAATGAGTTTTTATATATATATATATATATATATATATATATATATATATATATGTTTTTTTAACCTCATTTTTAGTGTGTGTGTTCATAGGGATGGAGCGTTGGTGGAGGTATATCTCTATATCCCCACAAAAATGATAATTCCTCTTGTTGTTTTAATTTAGCATTTATTTTTTGATATTTTTTCTATCTGAACTTGAGTCTTCTTTTCATTTTATAGGTAGTGGGATCTTGGAAAGTGACACTTTAGCACACGAGTGTGTAAATTATAGATTTTTACTCCCCATCTCAGGAACACCATACTCGGACTCTATGTTTTACGCCTCTTCATGGCTAAGACGCTTCTTCGAGGGGGAAATATGTACGCACCCAGAATTTCACATGCTACATTTTCAGAGAATGGTTACAAAAGGTCCCCAATGATGGTTCATGCCCTTTAAAAAAGTGTTCAAGTTCCTAAACATGTTATTAGTATATATTTGTATCTTAGATATCCCTATTTAGCCTTTTCATGCTTTCTTCTAGTTTCCCACTTCTTTTTATGCATGTTTTGACCTTTAGTGTCAAAATGGTCACGTTTCCTGGGTGGAAATTTTGTAACCGCCACCCAAGTAGGGTGTTGATTTTATAACCACTACCCTAATCAAGGAAATGGTTCTGTTTTTTTCACCCTACGTAGGGTGGCAGTTCTACGTGATTTTTCTAGAAACCTTAATATGTAAATTACACATGTGTGATTTTAGTTAACTTCACTTTCAAGGTGCATTTGTGAACCAAATCAGCTAAATTTAGGCTTGATTTCATGGAATTCATTCCCTCTCCTATTTTTAAATGGAATTAATTAGTTTGAATAGACCTTTATCAAATGATGTCACATCCTAAGGTTGATTCATGTGTGAGTGCATAGCCTAGTCAATTTATTATATAACCAATGTTTGTATTTAAGAAAATGGTGGAGAAATTTTGAGTATTCTTGTTAATCCAAAGTTGTTGCCTTTCTTACTAGAAATTTCCCAAGCCAATTTTAGTTCAATTATGATTTCAATCTTCCACCTACATTATTTCCCAGTTTTTAAATTTAAGTTACTACTACTTCACTTTTCTTCTTGTGTTGTTGTTGCATTCCCACTTGTTGGAATCATGTGGCAACAAAAATCAAAAGGATAAACTGAGGGGATGAATATTCACACAACCGAATTTTCCATTGTTCTTTCATACCAAGGTTTAAAATGTTATTTGTTTGCTTCATTTATTTAAATTGTTGTTTCTGAACCATATTCATTCAAATAATTCATATCCAATAGAGTAAAAATATGTTCTCTTTCGTTTGCAAGTTAGTTAATTTTTAAAAGGGTTTACGAATTTCATAGAAGCTCCCCTTAATGGATCTTCTTCATCCTATCCCTATGGATTTGAAGGAGAAATATTTGTAGGAATTTTTCTACATATCATAGATTATTTAGAAACGTTCTTGTTTTATGTTAGAATTATTTAGAATACACTGCAGCATAGGTGAATAACCACACTGGGTTATTTTTATTTTTTAGTTTTAGTGCTGAAGTAGATATGATTATTTAGAATAAGATAAAATTGTTGTTTAAGTGATTGTAATATTTCAGTTTTGTGATTCGTTTAGATATGTTTCCTTTAGTATTAGCTTAGATTGTTAATTTCATTTAGTTTACATCAACACTTCAAACTAGTTTAACACTTGGATCCAACTAGGAAAATATTCCATAGGGAATTTACGCTACCCATTTATAGCCTGTAAATGTCCCTTTTTCTAATTTGGCTACTAGGAAATCACACTACCAGATCTTAGTCATTGATTCTCCTAAAACTAGCCATCCACACTTTCAACATTGGCTGCCTTGACACGACCTCAGGGGGTCGAGTTTCGTTGAAGGTTGTATGTAAATTTTCATCTGTACAAGAACCTAAGCCATACTGATAAAAACCTCATACATATTTTGACTTCCATTTCATTGATGGATACTCCATAGATAGATGCATACAATTTAAGAATTACATCCAAGGATTACTTGATGGAGACATCTTTGTAGAGATTGAAAATAAAGACATTGCAACCAAAGACAAGTCAACCACCACAACTTCTCATGAAGAGTTAAACATTGTAAAAATTCCTATAAATAATGAAACTCTGTGAGATCATGGTGACAAAAATCAAGTATCTCTAACCCAAAATCAATCCATTTCTTCTACAAATTTTCTTTTGTTAGTTCAAACAGGAACTGAACCTGTTTTAGACAACAACCTTTTAACACCAAATGAGAGATTTAATTTCCTTCAATACTCCCTTTCAACCCTTGATATAACTATAGACTCCATAGAAGAGGTTCCATCATCATTCATCATTGAGCTTTATTCTATTCTTTCACTATCAGCTCATATGCCTAACATTTCTAGTCTTGTTGTAGAAACACAACCACAATAAGTTTAGACACTTGCAATAACAAAACCTTCCATGTCTGTAATCCCTCAAATGATCAATCCTTCAAGAATATCATCAATAATGGTTCTTACATGTTAAGACATCTATATGCATGCTTTTCATGAGTTGTGTATACCCAGGAATATCCTTATATAACCATTTCAAGATCTAATCACAAATATTTTATTAAACAAATTAATCCACAACCTTGATAGAACAACATTGAATATTTTCTCTCTACGACCTATAAGAAGCCTCAGGTGTACATATAGGGATTCATCTTTCTTTCATCACACTCTTCCACTCATGGTGGAATATGAATCTCAACATATTCCCTGCCTTGAAAAAACTCCTCTAACAACACATATGTACTTTTATCCCATCAAAAATTTATCCAATCATTCATCCTTTGACTTGGATCTCTTCCTCCCAGGTCTTGTATCTTAGGAATAATCGAATCATTTGATTCACTCCTTTGACTTGGCCCTCATCTTCCCAAGTCTCGTACATCAAGAATTCTTAAATATTAATATTATCTCTTTTGAATTGGACCTTTTCCACCTAAGTATCATAAAATAGGATTCATTGAATTATTTGATTCTCTCCTTTGACTTGGACCTTGTCCACCCAAGTCTCTTACACTAGGAATAATTTAATCATGGATACATTAAAAAACCTTCTAGCTACTCCTTTGACTTGGATTTTTTTCTCCCAAGTATCATACATCAAGACTCATGGAATTTTTTGATTCTATGATTTGAATTGGCCTTTGTCTACCCAAGTCTTATACATCAAGACTGCTTGAATCTTTGGATTATCTCCTTTTACTTAGACCCAATCCGCAAAAGTCTCGTAAGTCAAGACCATTCAATTTTCATAAACATGGTCCTCTCTCTTGATGAATCCATTGTAAAACTTCATCCGCCAAAATTCTGTAAAATCATAAATCATAAAAAGATAATAAAACTCCTCAATAAAGTATTATTTGAACATAAAAAACCTACAAGAAGAAACATCTTTTTCCATGGATTTTCTCCACACTAGGGAAGGATGCTTGTATAGTTAACTCATAATTCAAACATTTTTAATTGTTTAGTCCATTGGAAGATATTTTAATCATACCATTACAATATCTTACATTCTTCACTTATCACGACACAAGTTAATCTTGTTCCTCTTGGGTATTGTGTGTCTCATCTCTGCTATGGTTTCTACCATTTTGGATCATTTTTTACCTATGTTTTTATCTCGAAGCTTACTGATGGCAACTCCTCATTTCAAATTAGCTCTTTGTTTAACAAAAATCTCAAACTTATTTACTTGGTCCATTTGATCATCTATCTCAGTCTATGGTGTTGAACCCTTACATCCTACTAGTCACATGAGGATGAGACAGGGGTAGAATGTTCCTTCCTAACAAGAAAAAATATTGACATAAAAGACACAAATCAGTCTAAAAATACCAACAAACATTAAATAATCACACCTTTCTTCCTTCACAGTCTTCGGTGATAAGCCCATACTTCTCACTAGTAGTATGATTCTGGGAATAGAGGTAGGATCCCTTACTCACCTTCATTTTATCTTTGGTGTCGAGCCCTTGTCTCTTATTGGTGATGTGGCGAAACATGTAGGGGGTCCTTCAAAAAAATTTAATCAATAAATCTTTTATCAAATCTGATTCAAAAGTGCTTGATGAAAAACATCCTAAGAATTAATTTTGCTTCTCATGTTAAAGAGATACAACAATTCCTTCACCATTAGTTTTCCAAGCAGTAGGCCATATATAGATCTAAGTCATTTCAAAACCTATAAAGTGGAATCATCTTGGAATTGGTCAGATAATATTGACTAGAGATATATTATATTTTTCTCACATGGATCATTGATGCACCTTGTGTCTTAGCATCCATCATCTTCACTTTCATATCACTATTCATCTTCTTCTTACGTCCTTCTTAGATCTCAGTGATGAGCCCTATAGTGCCTATTCAAACAACTACTTGAGACCCAAGAAACAACCTAGGGTTAGCTAGAAAATTATGGGATAATTGTTTTTTGATTAGAAGTGTCTACAACTAAGTTGCAAGACATCAATTTTCACTAATAGGTTCCGAAACAAAACCTACTTACCAAAAAAAAAAGTTTACTTTATGAACTTATAATACATTTACAAGGTTTAAATTTTAGGGTTAGATGTTCTAATTAGATTCAGGGAGTAATCTTACCCCACACCTGCTCTCTAACAGGATTAGAAATTCAACTAGTTTTTTTCTCAAATTCAATGCTTTCAAAATTTCCCTAAACCATTCCCAATGGATAGGAAATTTTCTCACCTTTTCGGTGATATAAATAATTCCACCTAACTCCAAGCAGAACTCAAGTTATGAGTGGGCGGAGTTTTGGGGTCAAATTTTCCCAGAGAGACACGTGGCAAGAGGAGGAGGAGTGCACCTTGGGCGGGTTGGCGGGTCACAGGGTGACATTGGGAAATTTTCCCAATGTATGGATCAAAGTCTAAAAACACTCCGCACCCCTGTGGGTCACTAGGGGACACGTGTTAGGTCCTGAGCGCAAGGAAAAAAGGGGAAAAGAAAGGGCGGGGCGACGCACTGATTTGGCGCTTTGTGCAGACGAAGGAAAAAAGGAAAGAAAGGAAAAATTTACATGTTAACCCTGCTGGCCCGTAGCCAATGAAAGTGTGCCATGTGGCACATTGGGGTGCTAGTGGGGGGGTTCGGGAGAAAATTTATTTTTGGGCCTTTGGGAAAAATTCCAAAATTCCTCCCGTGGCCTACAACTCCACCTTCTCCCTTGGTTTCCCTCCTTCAGCAGGCACTAAATTTTTCCCAATTTTTTTTTAAAAGCTTAGGGGTTTAAAAGAACCCATGCCTCCACCATAGAAAAAATGGGACATGTGGTGCCCTATGATTGGCTGTGGGGCAACGGAGGGAAAAGTGAAAATTTTCAAAAAAAATTCAAAAGGTTTAAGGGGTAAAATTTTATCTGCGCCTCCACCTCATCCCCTAGAGGACATGTGGAAGCCTCTGATTGGCCGTGGGCTGGTAGAGGGAAAAGTGAAAATTTTCCTTAGCCCAAAATTTAAAAAAAATTCTAAGGGCAATTTTGATGGGAAATTTTTGGGTTGCAGTCTTGCCAGGGAAAATTTTCCCAAAATTTCCCTCCAAGGCACAAAAACTTCAAAGTGTCATAACTTGAGCTAGAAAGCTTAGTTTTGGGCAAACGAGGACTCTTCAAAAACCTCTCAAATCCCTCTTTGCATAGGGAACATAAAATTTACTTTTTGATGAAGTTTTAAGGGTCAATTTTGTAAAAAATATGTGCAGGCCTTTATTTGGCAAACTAGTAATTTCCAACTTAAAATTTTGATAAAATTAGAACTCATCCTTCGCTCAACATGTCAAACAGACATGGAGGATCAGTCTAGGGAGGGTTTAGAGTGTTGTAGGGAAGTCAATTTATCCAATCTATTCAAGGTTGCATTTTTCCAGTAATAGACAAAAAAATGACTGTGCAAGCTCTGAATTGAAATTCATTAAGTTTTGGAGATTCATTCTTGACTGTTATAGTGAATTTGAGTTCCTTAGGTAGTACTAAGTCTAATTTTCAATGTTTCACAACTTATTGTTTAGTGCAAGTATGAACTGTTCATTTTTATTAAAATGTGAATTACCAGGATGAAGTGTTCTATAGTGAACTATTTCTTTAAATTCGAATCTCCATTTTGTCATTTAAATGTGCATATGATTCCTAAATTAGTCAAATACATTGCTTATTAAATCATCCATCCAATTATAAATGAAACTAAATCTCTGATTTCAGTTTTAATATACATTTTGCAAGGAAAATAACATTGAATCTCATTCCATATGAATTCTTCTTTCAACATTCCAATAGAGGTTTCTCATTGCAAGTAAAAATCCAACTTCCAATGGATAAGATAGCATATGAACAAGGTAAAACACTTTTGAGAAAGGAATGCAATCCTTCATTGATCATCAATACAATTTTATTACTTTCCTTTCTAATTGATTCAAGCTACATTACATATAATAACAACATTGTTTCTTATTCTTTTTCAAAATAGAATCTCATTCTTGGACATCAATACAAATCCAGTATACATTACCATACAAATTTAAAAGAGCCAATGCCATCCTTTATTGATACTTCAAATAACTTTACAACTGATCTCCTTTCCAATTTGATTTGGTTTCAAATTTCAAAATACAAAGTATAGAATATCATTTGTACATTTCTCTTGCAACAACAGAGAACAAATATGATTATTTACATTTCTCCATTCGAATTCAATCTTCTATCATTAACACAAGCAACATTCAAATTGCATACAATCAACAAAATGCATAGTTCAAAATAAGACAACAATTCCCAACTACATTTGAAACAATTCATACAACACATAGGCTTGATCAAGCAAGCCAACAAGAGCAAAAACTATGGGTAAATCCTTATGCCTCCCAATTTGGAATTTGGGCATCCACCAAAACACATACCACCAATAATCATATCAACCCCATAAACCTTATATCTCTCAACCCCTCCTTATGCCCTACCCAAGTTTATCCCTTATGCCCCCCCATAGTAAGAAATTCAAGCAGTTTCTTTTCCAAGGTGGATCCCAAACCAAAACTCCCTCCACAATAAAACTGTGCCATTGGAAATCCCTTATGCCCCCATATGAAATCCCCTTAGCCTTCTTCTACACCATTCCCTAAGCATTCTACCCAACCAGCCAAGAATGCAAACACAAACACCATTCAAGCATGCATGCAAGAGAAGGAAAAATAATTAAAACATAGCTCAAGATCCTACCTCTCCATACTGAAGTTTGTTCCAGCTCACAAGCTTTCCAATATGCCACATGTGTGTCCAAACCAGTGAAGTATAAGCATGTAAAAATACTCCAAGCTTCCTCCACAACAAGCTCCAAAACTGAAACAAAAAAAAAGCACCCCCAAGAGGAAATAACAAATTTTTCAACAACCATAAACAAGCAAGGAGTTTCACTTTATAGGAGAGGGAAGAGAAGAGGATGATGTGGATCCATGCGGGATGCCACATCATTCTTCCTCAACCGTAAGAGGAATGTCAACATCCTTCACTAAATCACGATAAATAAAAATGACAAAATCACTTACATACTCCAAAAATGCCCATACTCCAAAAGGACCAAATTAAAAACATGTAAGGGAAGTGCAATTAAAACTTACATATTGTCACTTCAAAATGTATTATAAATGCTTGCATTTAACCTCTAAACCATAGGCATGGTTGGTGGATCATTTTAAGAGGTGTGGGACAAGTTTAACTTGTCCCACAAGCCTCCAAATTTGGCCTCCAAGGTCAAATTCGAATTCCATAAAAGATGGAATGCTAGACCTCCAAAATCTGCCTTACATACTCTTACATGTTTTTTACACATCCTTTCAACATTAACTTACACACTCTTCCAACATTAATATCTAAGACAACAACTTTATTAATTACATTCCACATCCCAAATTTAATTTAAATAAAATTTAACTATATGACTATCACATTAATCTACCACATTTAAATTAATTTAAAATAAGGAACACATTACAAATAAAGTACATACAACAATAAATAAAAAAGGAACACATAAATAAAACACTATCCCACGGTCACATATAATGGAAATCCCCCCTATGGGAATCCTCAACATAACACAACACCACACAAACTCATAAACACAGTTTTGCCAATGGTGACCTTGTTGAATTCACCCAGGGAATTTTAATATGGTTAGTCGCCAGGTCCCCCGATATTGTTGTGATTTTTAACTTACAAAATGAGAATACCTCCTTTGGCCTCGTGGCCATATCAGAACATCCAAAATGATATAAACAATATCTCAAAATCATCCAAACACACAGATCACAACAATATCAATAATTCAACGGTATCATTTTTAATTAAATAAATCAACTATATCATAATAAAATATACCGTACCATATCTACTCAAAATATCCAATATCATAAGTCCAAATCAATATCTATAATATGCCCATGTCAAATAGTATATCATCAACCACATATAGAAAATGTCTCTAGTAATCATCAAGCATAATAACTGAATCTAGATCAATACTTAATCCATGATCTAACATCTAACCATCATATTAAAACAAAAATTAATAGTGTCCATAATATGATCAATAGTATCAAAATCAGTATCTAAAAGTGTCAAAGGGAAGTGGGCACTACATCCTCCTCCCCTTAGACTCGAATTCCTCCTAGAAGTCACTTGAACAAATGTGGAAAATACACTCATAATACTGTGGCATCCTCCCAAGTGGCTGTAGTCTCATCATATCTGTCCCACTGCACCCATACTTGACCAATATCTCTACCTTGAAGGCCCAGGGTCCTGTGATCTATGATACAGATGGGCTCCACCATCACCTGCCCATGATCCTGCACCTGTAATGATGTCCAGTCCAACACATGAGAAGGATCTGTAATATACCTCCTAAGGACATAAACATGAAACACATCATGTACGTGAGACAAGATGGGTGGCAATGCTAGACAGTAAGCCAAAGGGCTGATACACTCTAAGATCTCAAAAGGACCAATGAATCTAGAAGCTACCTTAGAACCTTTTCTGTAATGGATAGGGCCCTTATGTGGTCTAACACAAAGGAATACCTTCATGCCCACATAAAAGCTACAATCAATCCTATGCTGATCTGCATACTTCTTCTACCTGTCCTGTGCCTCCTGTAATCTCTGCCTGATCAACACTACCTTCTACTCCATGTCCTGTAAAAGACCAGGTCCAAGAGATACTTTGTCCTCAAACCTGTCCCTGCTAAGGGGTGTCCTACACTCTATACCATATAATTCCTGAAAAGGAGCCATGCCTATAGAACTCTGAAAACTATTATTGTAGGAAAACTCCAGTAAGTACATGTACTCCTCCCACTTAGACTGTTGATCCATCATGTACATCCTGAGCATATCCTCCAAAATCTTATTCACTCACTCGGTCTGTCCATCTATCTTAGGATGATATGCTGTTCTGAAATTAATCCTCGTCCCTAGGACATACTGCATGGTAGTCTAGAAGTGTGAAGTGTACAAAGGATTGCGGTCATAAATGATATTCCATGGAATCCCGTGTAACCTGACAATCTCATCCAAATAAACTTGTGTTACTTCTCTAGATGTATAAGTGGTCTTCACCAGAGAAAAGTGAGCCACTTTTGTCAATTTATCAACCGTGACCATAATGGCATCGTGGTGATATCTCGACATAGGTAACCCAAAAATGAAATCCATGGAAATGGTGTCCCACTTCCATTCCGGTATGGCATGAGGATAAATAAGACCTACTGGATGTTGATGTTCGGCCTTAACCCTCTGGAACTCTAAACACCATGACATAAATTGAGCCATGTCTCGACGAATTCCTCTCTAGTGGTACAACTATCTCAAAGTAGCGTGCATCTTCTTCACCCTGGGATGGGCTGAATAGGGTGCATGATGTGCCTCTAGCAAGATGTCCTACCTTAAGCCTCCATCTCTGGGAACATATATCCTGCCTCTGTGCCTGAGAAGACCATCTACCTCTAAGGAAAAGCCATCAAACATCCCCTCAAGGGGTCTCTATGACTCGATCTCTGCTCGTGCTATCATGTAGAAGCTGTCAAGAGGAAGCTACGGAAGAATCCTACTCTGCAAATCTATGCTCACAGAGGTAGCCATAGCCACATGTCTCTGTCTGCTAAGAAGGTTTGCTACCACATTCTCCTTCCCCTTCACATGCTCTATCTCCATGTCATACTCACAAAGAAACTCCATCCAATTCCATTGATGAGTGTTTAAATTGGGTTGCGTGAAGAGGTGGTGAAGACCCAAATGATCTTTCCTGAGTGTGAATCTCCGTCCAAGAAGAAAATGCCTCAATCTAACCAAAGCATGCACAACTGCCACAAGCTCAAGGTTATGGGTAGGATAATTAAGATCATGATCCTTGAGTTTGTGAGACTCAAAGCTACAACCCTATCATCTTGCCTCAACACACCTCCAAGCCCTGATAAAGAAGCATTTGTGCAAACAAAGAACTCACCCTGTGGATCTGGCACTGCAAGAATGGGTGTTGTAGTGAGGAACTTGCATCAAAACACCTCCAAGCCCTGCTAAAGAAGCATTTGTGCAAACAAAGAACTCACCATGTGGATCCGACACTACAAGAATGGGTGTTGTAGTGAGGAATTCCTTAAGTTTCCTGAAGGCCTGCTCACATCTATCCAACCAAACAAACTTCTTCCCTTTCATCTGAATGGAATTGATTGGGTGTGTAATCCGAGAGAAGTCCTGAACAAATCTCTGATAGTACCCTGCTAAACCCATGAAGCTATGCACCTCAGTCACTATAGTGGGTGATGGCCAATCCATAATGGCTCTAATCTTAGAAGGATTGACTATGATACTTTCCCCAGAAATAATATGACCCAAGTACTGCACCTCTTTCTGGAAGAAATCACACTTCTCCAAGTTCCCGTAAAGTTGCTACTCGCGAAGACACTAGAGAACCTGTCGATGGTGCCCCTCATGCTCCTCATGTGTACATGAGTAAGTCAATATTTCATCAAGAAAGATGAGCACGAAGCGATATAAAAATATTCTGAATACCTCATTCATCAAACTCATGAACACTGCGGGGGCATTCGTCAAACCAAAAGGCACCACTGTGAACTCATAGTGCCCATATCTTGTGCGGAAGGTGGTCTTATGAATGTCTACCTCCAAAATCCTCAACTGATGGTAGCCTAACTTGAGATCAATATCAGAGAACACTGTGGCTCCCTTCATCTGATCAAATAAGTCATCAATACGAGGAAGAGGATAACGATTCTTTATCGTCACTTTTTTCAATTGGTGGTAATCAATACACAACCACAATGATCCATCCTTCTTCTTCACGAAAATCACCAGTGCACCCCAAGGGGATACACTAGGATGGATAAGGCCTTTTTCTAAAAGGCCTTCAAGCTACAACTTGAGCTCACAGAGCTCTGGGGTGGTCCTCTGATAAGGTGCCCATGAGATAGGCTCTGCTCCAGGGATAGATCTATATGAAAATTAATCTCACGTGGGGGTGGCATCCCCGGTAGCTCCCTTGGAAATAAATCAAAAAACTCTCTCAAGATGGGATGATCATCTAGTGATGGCCCACTAAACCCATCCTCTGATCTATCACTAATTATAACAGCATATATCTGATAACCCTGTTGTACACACCGCTTAAGCTACATAGCATAAATTGTATGAATAGATCAGGTCTCCTGACCCCCAAGATCACAGACTCAACTCCCAAATCATTTGTACAAGCTATAGTCTTGTGGTAACAATCCATCTTGGTCCTATGTGTAGATAGCCAATCCATACCTAAGATAACTCCATAGGAGCTCAAAGTAAGGATACGGAGATCTGAGATGGTGGTGAAAGGTCCCCAAATCCACTACAAACTCCTTAACTAAGGAGTCCATAGAGATCTTGGCTCTAGAATCCATCTCAACATCCCAACTGAGACCATGCCTAATTGCCACCAGCCTACATTGTTCTACTAAAGATGGTGTAATGAAAGAATCAGAAGAACTAGAATCAAACAATATAGAAGTAGGAATACCACCAATGCTACATGTGGTCTCAATGACTGTGCTCTGGTGCTCTGCCTAGTGGTTCTCAATGGCTGCATAAATCCTGTGGTTACATCCCATGTCACCAGTTATCAGCTCAGAAACTAGTGCCTTACCCTTGTTAAGGTTCTGAGGACAATCTCTCCAAAAGTGTCCATCTACTCCACATCCAAAGTAACCACCTGATCCTCTCCAAGAAGCAGCACCTCCAGTAGGTGCCTTAGAAGCTTGTGGTGTGGATCCTGATGATCTAGTTGTGGTCTGTTGTGGCCTCTGCTAGCGAGCTCTAGCTGAATGGGATCTAGGTCCATCCTATGTCCTGATGGGACCCCTAGGAGGAGGCCCAATGCTCTGACCTCTTTGTGCATCAGCCGTCTATGGAGGTCTATATGGTGGGTAGGACTGTTTCTGTTGTGGCCTAAAGCATGACTGTGCTGAATTTTGATCACCATAAGGAAGAGGTATTAGACCTCTCGATCTACCGTCTTGCATCTGCTAAATGTGGCTCCTGACTCGGTCTCTAGCCTGATAGGTTTTACCCCGAGTCTCCTTTGTAATATAGGCCTTCTCAATGGCCTTTGCTAAAGTTTGTGGATGGTGAATCTACACTGCACCGCCAATGTCTAAATTCATGCCCCGGATGAGCCTGTGAATCCACACCTGCTCATCCTGCATATACTTTACATACTGAAGTAGATCTAGAAAACTACTCTCATACTCTTCTTCTGAAAGGGTAGCCTGTCGAAGGTCATGGAACTTGTCAATCCTCTACTAGATGAACCTTCGTGATAGGTATCTGCTCTTAAATCTCTCCTCAAATAGCTCCCAAGTCACTATCTTTGAATCTACATGGAGCTTCTACTCCTCTATCTCCACCATACTCCTTCTCCATCCCTAAGCAGATGCATCACAACATGAGCTTTCGTGTTGCTAGAACAAGGAGAAAGCTTGAAGCAACCACTCAAGCTCACTAGCTAGACCTCTACCTGAAGTCCACTTGTATCACCTGAGTAATGTGAGGGCCTAATCTTCAAGATCTCCCTGATGTGATCCACTGCTGTGGTTTGTTTGCCTCTAGGCCTCTCTGCAAGCTCATCCCTAAGCCTAGGGCTTCGAGACCTCTCTTTATGCTCCAGAACTCTATCACCATGTCTTATATGGTGACTCTACTCGTACTAACTCCGCATGGGAGTTCTCTCCTCTATGCTCCTCACTGAGTTGAGGAGATACCTGACCCTTGATAGAAGGATCTCTATCATGACAAGTTGTCTGCCCTCCACCTAATCCTCCGCGTAGAGTGGCATTAACATTCTGAAGGCTCTGTAGAATCTGAGGTAGAATGGATGTTACACCCTGATCTGATGGTGGTGGTGAATCTGAGTCTCTGTGAAGGTTCATCTCACTCTTTATGAGCCTCCTACACAAACCAAAGTAAGATTCAGTTCATTTGTTAATTTATACAACTTCCATCTTTACTAAAAACATACAAATTCTTACTAAGTTGTTTTCTAGGTTTCAGTGTACTATGTTTAATTTTTCATGTCTCAAGTTTTCTAGTGTGCCTAATGGTCCAATCCTTTGAACCACTGCTCTGAACCAAAGTGTAGTGCTTGTTTAAACAAACACTTGAGACCAAAGAAATAACCTAGGGTTAGCTAGAAAATTAGGGGATAATTTTTTTTTATTTGAAGTGTCTACAACTCAGTTGCAAGACATCAATTTTCACTAATAGGTTCCAAAACAAAACCTACTTACCAAAACACAAGTTTCCTTTATGAACTTATAACATGTTTACAAGGTTTAAATTTTAGGGTTAGATGTTCTAGTTAGATTCAGGGAGTAATCTTACCCCATACCTGCTCTCTAACAGGCTCAGAACTTCAACTAGATTTTTCTCATATTCAACACTTTCAAAAATTTCCCTAAACCATTCCCAATGGATAGGAAATTTTCTCACCTTTCTGGTGATATAAGGAAGTCCTCCTAACTCCAAGCAGAACTCAAGTTATGAGTGGGCAGAGTTTTGGGGTCAAATTTTCCCAGAGGGACACGTGGCAAGAGGAGGAGTGCACCTTGGGTGGGTTGGTGGGTCACGGGGTGGCATTGGGAAATTTTCCCAATGTATGGGCTCAAAGTAAAAATGCACTCTGCACACCCCATGGGTCTAGGGGCGTAAGGCAAAGGAAAACAAGGGGAAAGGAAAGGGCGGAAAGGAATTTGGCGCTTTTGCACCCGAAGGGAAAAAAGGAAAGAAAGAAAATTTTGGCTTTACCCGCGTGCCCTCGGGAGAAGGGAATGCGGGGAGAAGGTGGATTTGTGGGCCATGAGAGGATTCTAGGAATTTTTCCCAAATGCCTAAAAATGAAAAAATTTCTCTCGAACCACCGTCGCCAACCCAAGGTGCCACATGGCACGCTTTCAATGGCTACGGGCCGACGGGGCCAAAATGAATATATTTTTCCCAAAAAAAATTAAAATCTAAGGGGTTTAAAATAACCCATGCCTCTACCATAGCCACAAGGGGACATGTGGCACCCTCTGATTGGCTGCGGGCCGGCAAAGGGAAAAGTGAAAATTTTCCAAAAATTTTCAAAAAGTTTAAGGGGTAAAATTTTATCCGCGCCTCCACCTCAGCCCCTGGAGGACACATGGCAGCCTCTGATTGGCTGTAGGCTGGTAGAGGGAAAAGTGAAAATTTTCCCAAGCCCAAAATTTTGAAAATTTTCTAAGGGCAATTTTGATGGGAAATTTTTGGGTTGCGGGCCCGCCAGGGAAAATTTTCCCAAATTTTCCCGCCAAGGCACAAAAACTTCAAAGTGTCATAACTTGAGCTAGAAAGCTCAGTTTTGGGAAAATGAGGACTTTTCAGAAAGCTCTCAAAGCCCTCTTTGCACAGGGAACATAAAATTTACTTTTTGATGAATTTTTAAGGGTCAATTTTGTAAAAATGATCTGTAGGCCTTTATTTGGCAAACTGGCAATTTCCAACTTATAATTTTGATAAAATTAGAACTCCTCCTTCACTCAACATGTCAAATAGACATGGAGGATCAGTCTAGGGAGGGTTTAGAGTGTTTTAGGGAAGTCAATTTATCCAATCTGTTCAAGGTTGCATTTTTCTGGCAATAGACGGAAAAATGACTGTGCAAGCTCCGAATTGAAATTCATTAAGTTTTGGAGATTCATTCTTGACTGTTATAGTGAATTTGAGTTCCTTAGGTAGTACTAAGTCTAATTTTCAATGTTTCATAACTTATTGTTTAGTGCAAGTATGAACTGTTCATTTTTATTAAAATGTGAATTGCCAGGATGAAGTATATTACAGTGAACTATTTCTTTAAATTGAATCTCCATTTTGTCATTTGAATGTGCATATGATTCCTAACTTAGTCAAATACATTGCTTATTAAATCATCCATCCAATTCTAAATGAAACTACATCTCTGATTTCAGTTTTAATATACATTTTGCAAGGTAAAATAACATTGACTTTCATTCCATATGCATTCTTCTTTCAACATTCCAAACAAAGGTTTCTCATTACAAGTAAAACTCATATTTCCAATGGAGAAGATAGCATATGAACAAGGTAAAACACTTTTGAGAAAGGAATGAAATATTTTGATGATTAACAATGCATTTTTTCAACTTATCACTTTCCATTTGTATTCAAATACAGTACATAAAACATACAACATTGTTTCTTTTTCTTTTTCAAAACAAAATCTCATTCTTGGAAAGCAATACAAATCCAGTATACATTACCAATTTAAAAGAAACTATTCATCCTTTATTCATAATTCCAAATAATTTACAACTTGTCATCTCTTTTCCAATTTGAATTGGTTTCAAATTTCAAAATACAAAGTATAGAATATCATTTACATTTTCTTTCCAAAGCAAAACAGAGAAGTATAATTCTTCTTGTACATTTCTCAATTCAATACAACTTACATTTACAATGCAATGCAACTTCACATTACAACATTTATACACTCATCCACTCAAAGTGGGAAAGGGTTACATTGAATTTACTCAAAGAAATACTGTCAAACTGTGAAATTCTTCTCCAAACAACAGCATGCTTGTTTCTTCTTCTTTGCAACTTTGATCACAACAAGGAAGGGGGAAAGGCAACGCTCTCCACCCAACCAAGACATCCAATGAGAAAGGAGAATCCATCCTTCCCCATTGGCCCCCGAGCCCCAACCATATTGAAATGGAGCATGAATATCAACACATGGCAACAAAGGCTTCTATCACATACAAGCAACATTCACATTGCATACAATCAATAAAATGCACAGTTCAAAACAATACAACAGTTTCCAACTACATTTGAAACAATTCATATAGCACATAGGCTTGATCAAGCAAGCCATCAAGAGCATTTACATCCAACTACAATCCCCAAAGGACTCAAGCAAGCCAACAAGGGAACTCCTTATGCCTCCCAATTTGGAATTGGGCATCCACCAAAATGCATACCACCAATAATCATATCAACCCCATAAACCTTATATCTCCCAACCCCTCCTTATGCCCCCCCAATTTTATCCCTTATGCCCCCCCATAGTAAGAAATGCAAGCAGTTTCTTTTCCAAGGTGGATCCCAAACCAAAACTCCCTCCACAATAAAACTGTGCCATTGGCAATCCCTTATGCCCCCCCATATGAAATCCCCATAGCCTTCTCCTACACCATGCCCTAAGCATTCTACCCAACCAGCCAAGAATGCAAACACAAACACCATTCAAGCATGCATGCAAGAGAAGGAAAAATAATTAAAACACAGCTCAAGATCCTACCTCTCCATACTGAAGTTTGTTCCAAGCTCACAAGCTTTCCAAGATGCCAAAGTGCAGTCTAAAACCAGCAAGGTATAAGCATGCAAAAAAAATACTCCAAGCTTCCTCCACAACAAGCTCCAAAATAGCAACCAAAAAAAAATGTGCCCCCAAGAGGAAATAACAAAGTTTTAACAACCATAAACAAGCAAGGAGTTTCAATTTAATAGGAGAGGGAAGAGAAGAGGATGATGTGGATCCATGTGGGATTCCACATCATTCTTCCTCAACCCCAAGAGGAAAGTCAACATCCTTCACCAAATCACAATAAATAAAAATGACAAAATCACTTACATACTCCAAAAATGCCCATACTCCAAAAGGACCAAATTAAAAACATGTAAGGGAAGTGCAATTAAAACTTACATATTGTCACTTCAAAATGCATTATAAATGCCTACATTTAACCTCCAAACCATAGGCATGGTTGGTGGATCATTTTAAGAGGTGTGGGACAAGTTTAACTTGTCCCACAAGCCTCCAAATTTGGCCTCCAAGGTCAAATTCGAATTTCATAAAAGATGGAGTGCTAGACCTTCCAAAATATGCCTTACATACTCTTACATGTTTCTTACACATCCTTTCAACATTAACTTACACACTCTTCCAACATTAATATCTAAGACAACAACTTTATTAATTACATTCCACATCCCAATTTAATTTAAATAAAATTTAACTATATGACTATCACATTAATCTACCACATTTAAATTAATTAAAAGAAGGAACACATTACAAATAAAATACATACAACAATAATTAAAAAGGAACACATAAATAAAACACATATCCCATGGTCACATATAATGGAAATCCCCCCATGGGAAATCCTAACATAACACAACACACAAACTCATAACACAGTTGCCATGGTGACCTTGTTGATTTCACCCAGAATTTTAATATGGTTAGTCTCCAGTCCCCCGACATTGTTGTGATTTTTAACCTGCAAAATGCAAATACCTCCTTCGGCCTCGTGGCCATATCAGAACATCCAAAATGATATAAACAATATCTCAAAATCATCCAAACACATAGATCACAACAATATCAATAATTCAACATTATCATTTTTAATTAAATAAATCAACTATATCATCATCAAAATCTACCATACCAGATCTACTCAAAATATCCAATATCATAAGTCCAAATCAACATCTATAATATGTCCATGTCAAACAGTATATCATCAACCACATATAGAAAATGTCTCTAGTAATCATCAAGCATAATAACTGAATCTAGATCAATACTAATCCATGATCTAACATCTAACCATCATACTAAAACAAAACATAATAGTGTCCATAATATGATCAATAGTATCAAAATCAGTATCTAAAAGTGTCAAAGGGAAGTGGGCACTACATCCCCCTCCCCTTAGACTCGACTTCCTCCTGGAAGTCACTGGAACAAATGTGGAAACTACACTCGTAATACTGTGGCATCCTCCCAAGTGGCTGTAGTCTCATCATATCTGTCCCACTGCACCCGTACCTGATCAATCTCTCTACCTCAAAGGCCCAGGGTCCTATGATCTATGATACAGATGGGCTCCACCATCACCTGCCCCTGATCCTGCACCTACAATGATGTCCAGTCCAACACATGAGAAGGATCTGCAATGTACCTCCTAAGGATAGAAACATGAAACACATCATGTACGTGAGACAAGCTGGGTGGCAATGCTAGACAATAAGCCAAAGGTATGATACTCTCCAAGATCTCAAAAGGACCAATGAATCTAGGAGCTAACTTAGAACCTTTTCCATAATGGATAGGGCTCTTATGTGGTCTAACATGAAGGAACACCTTCATGCCCACATCAAAGCTATGATCAATCCTATGTTGATCCACATACTTCTTCTACCTATCCTGTGCCTCCTGCAATCTCTGCCTGATCAACACTACCTTCTGCTCCATGTCCTGTAAAAGAGTGGGTCCAAGAGATACTCTGTCCTCTAACCTGTCCCAGCTAAGGGGTGTCCTGCACTCTCTACCATATAATTCCTGAAAAGGAGCCATGCCTATAGAACTCTGAAAACTATTATTGTAGGAAAACTCCACTAAGTACAGGTACTCCTCCCACTTAGACTGTTGATCCATCATGTACATCCTGAGCATATCCTCCAAAATCTGATTCACTCACTTGGTCTGTCCATCTATCTCAGGATGATATGTTGTGCTGAAATTAATCCTCGTCCCGAGGACATACTGCATGGTAGTCTAGAAGTGTGAAGTGTACAAAGGATCTCGGTCACAAATGATCTTCCATGGAATCCCATGCAACCTGACAATCTCATCCAAATAAACTCGTGCCACTACTCTAGCTGTATAAGTGGTCTTCACTGGAGAAAAGTGAGCCACTTTTGTCAATTTATCAACCGTGACCATAATGGCATCGTGGTGATATCTCGACATAGGTAGCCCAACAATGAAATCCATGGAAATGGTGTCCCACTTCCATTCTGGTATGGCATGAGGATAAAGAAGACCTGTTGGATGCTGATGTTTGGCCTTAACCCTCTGGCACTCTAAACACCATGACACAAATTGAGCCATGTCTCGATGAAGTCCTCTCCAGTGGTACAACTATCTCAAAGTAGCGTGCATCTTCTTCACCCAGGATGGGCTGAATAGGGTACATGATGTGCCTCTACCAAGATGTCCTGCCTCAAGCCTCCATCTCTGGGAACATATATCCTACCTCTGTGCCTGAGAAGACCATTTTCCTCTAAGGAAAATCCATCAAAATTCCCCTTAAGGAATCTCTATGACTCGATCTCCACTCGTACTGCCATGTAGAAGCTGTCAAGAGGAAGTCGTTGAAGAATCTTGCTTCAGAAATCTATGCTCACTGAGGTGGCCATAGCCACATGTCTCTGTCTACTGAGAGCATCTGCTACCACATTCTCCTTCCCCTTCACATGCTCTATCTCCATGTCATACTCACAAAGCAACTCCATCCAATGCCATTGACGAGCGTTTAGATTGGGCTGCGTGAAGAGGTGGTGAAGACTCAAATGATCTGTCCTGAGTGTGAATCTCCATCCAAGAAGAAAATGCCTCCATCTAACCAAAGCATGCACAACTACCACAAGCTCAAGATCATGGGTAGGATAATTAAGCTCATGATCCTTGAGTTTGTGAGACTCAAAAGCTACAACCCTATCATCCTGCATCAACACACCTCCAAGCCCTACTAAAGAAGCATCTGTGCAAACAAAGAACTCACCCTGTGGATCCGAAGCACTACAAGAATAGGTGTTGTAGTGAGGCACTCCTTTAGTGTCCTGAAGGCCTACTCACATCTATCCAACCAAACAAACTTCTTCCCTTTCCTCTGAAGGGAAGTGATAGGGTGTGCAATCTGAGAGAAGTCCTGAACAAATCTCTAGTAGTAACCTGCTAAACCCATGAAGCTGTGCACCTCGGTCACTGTAGTGGGTGCTGGCCAATCCATAATGGCTCTAATCTTGGAAGGATCGACTGTGATACCTTCCCCAGAAATGATATGACCCAAATACTGCACCTCTATCTGGAAGAAAGCACACTTCTCCAAGTTCCCGTAAAGTTGCTGCTCATGAAGACACTGAAGAACCTATCGAAGGTGCCCCTCGTGCTCCTCACGTGTACGTGAGTATATCAAAATTTCATCTAGGAAGATGAGCATGAAGTGATCTAAAAAGGTTCTAAATACCCCATTCATCAAACTCATAAACACTGCGGGGGCATTCGTCAAACCAAAAGGCACCACTGTGAACTCATAGTGCCCATATCTCATGCGGAAGGCAGTCTTATGAATGTCCACCTCCAAAATCCTCAACTGATGGTAGCCTGACTTGAGATCAATCTTAGAGAACACCATGGCTCCCTTCATCTGATCAAACAAGTCATCAATACGAGGAAGAGGATAACGATTCTTGATCGTCACTTTGTTCAACTGGCGGTAATCAATACACAACCACAATGATCCATCCTTCTTCTTCACGAAAATCACCGGTGCACCCCAAGGGGATACACTAGGATGGATAAGGCCCTTCTCCAAAAGGCCCTCAAGCTGCAACTTGAGCTCACAGAGCTCCGGGGTGGTCATCCGATAAGGTGCCCATGAGATAGGCTCTGCTCCAGGAACTAGGTCTATATGAAAATCAATCTCACATGGGGGTGGTAACCCCTGGTAGCTCCCCTGGAAATACATCAGAAAAATCTCTCAAGATGGGATGATCATCTAGCGATGGTCCACTAGACCCATCCTCTGATCTGTCACTGACTGTAACAGCATACATCTGACAACCCCGTCGCACACACCGCTTAAGCTACATAGCAGAAATGGTGTGAATAGAAATGGGTCTCTTGACCCCCTGAGATCACCGACTCAACTCCCAAATCATTTACACAAGCTATAGTCTTATGATAACAATCCATCCTGGCCCTATGTGCAGATAGCCAATCCATACCTAAGATAACTCCATACGAGCCCAAAGGAAGAATACAGAGATCTGAGGTAGTGGTGAAAGGTCCCAAATCTACAACACACTCCTTAACTAAGGATTCCACAGAGATCTTGGCTCCAGAAGCCATCTCGACATCCCAACTAAGACCCTGCCTAACTACCACTAGCCTACATCACTCTACTAAAGATGGTGTAATGAAAGAATCAGAAGAACCAGAATCAAACAATACAGAGGTAGGAATACCACCAATGCTACCTGTGGTCTCAATGACTATGCTCTAGTGCTCTACCTGGAGGTTCTCAACCACTGCATAAATCATGTGGTTGCATCCCATGTCACCAACTGTTAGCTCAGAAACCGGTGCCTTACCCTTGTTAGGGTTTTGAGGACAATCTCTCCAAAAATTTCCAGCTACTCCACATCCAAAGCAACCACCTGATCCTCTCCAAGGAACAACACCTCCAGTAGGTTCCCTAGAAGCCTGTGGTGTGGATCCTGATGATCCGGCTATGGTCTGCTATGGCCTCTACTGGTGAGCTCCAGCTGACTGAGCTCTAGGTCCACCCTGTGTCCTGATGGGACCCCTAGGAGGAGGCCCCATGCTCGACCTCTCTGTGCATCAGCTCTCTGTGGAGGTCTATATGGTGGGTGGGACTACTGCTGCTATTGTGGCCTAAAGGATGACTGTGTTGAATGCTAACCACCATGAGGAAGAGGTACTGAACCTCTCGATCTACCATCCTGCATCTACTGAATGTGGCTCCTGACTCGGTCTCTAGCCTACTGGGTTTTACCCTGAGTCTCCTCTGTAATATAGGCCTTCTCAATGGCCTCTACTAAATTCTGTGGATAGTGAATCCACACTGCACCTCCAATGTCCAAATTCAGGCCCCAGATGAACCTGTGAATCCACACCTACTCATCCTGCATATACTCTACATACTAAAGTAGATCTAGAAATCTACTCTCATACTCTGCTACTGAAAGGGTAGCCTGTCGGAGGTCATGGAACTCGTCAATCCTCTGCTGGATGAACCTCCATGATAGGTACCTGCTCCTGAATCTCTCCTCAAATAGCTCCCAAGTCACTGTCTCTGAATCTACATGGAGCTTCTACTCCTCTGTCCTCCACCATACTCCTGCTCCATCCCTCAGTAGATGGATCGCAACACGAGCTTTCGTGTTGCTAGAACAAGGAAAAAGCTTGAAGCAACCACTCAAGCTCACTAGCCAGGCCTCTTCCTGAAATCCACCTGTATCACCTGAGTAATGTGAGGGCCTAAGCTTTAGGATCTCCCTGATGTGATCCGTTGCTGTGGTCTGTCGGCCTCTAGGTCTCTCTGCATGCTCATCCCTAAGCCTAGGGCTCTGAGACCTCTCTCTATGCTCTAGAACTCTGTCACCCTGTCTCCTAGGTGGTGACTCTACTCGTACTAACTCCACATGGGATTTCTCTCCTCTATGCTCCTTGCTAAGTCGAGGGGGTACCTGACCCTCGATAGAAGGAGCTCTATCATGACTAGCTGCATGCCCTCCTACTGATCCTCTGCGTAGAGTGGCATTAACATCCTGAAGGGTCTGTAGAATCTGAGGTAGAATGGATGCTACACCCTGATCCAGTGGTGGTGGTGGTGGTGGTGAATTTGAGTCTCTGTGAAGGTTCCTCTCACTCCGTCTGAGCCTCCTGCACAGACCAAAGTGAGAGTTAGTTCATTTTGCTAAGTTATACAACTTCCATGTTTACTAAAAACATACAAATTCTTGCTAAGTTGTTTTCTAGGTTTCAGTGTGCTAGGTTTAAGTTTTCATGTCTCAAGTTTTCTAGTGTGCCCAATGGTCCAAGCCTTTGAACCACTGCTCTGATACCAAACTGTAGTGCCCGTTTAAACAACCACTTGAGACCAAAGAAACAACCTAGGGTTAGCTAGAAAATTATGGGATAATTTTTTTTATTTGAAGTGTCTACAACTAAGTTGCAAGACATCAATTTTCACTAATAGGTTCTGAAAAAAAACCTACTTACCAAAACACAAGTTTCCTTTATGAACTTATAACATGTTTACAAGGTTTAAATTTTAGGGTTAGATGTTCTAGTTAGATTCAGGGAGTAATCTTACCCCATACCTGCTCTCTAATAGGCTCAGAACTTCAACTAGATTTTTCTCATATTCAACACTTTCAAAATTTCCCTAAACCATTCCCAATGGATAGGAAATTTTCTCACCTTTCCGGTGATATAAATAAGTCCTCCTAACTCCAAGCAGAACTCAAGTTATGAGTGGGTGGAGTTTGGGGTCAAATTTTCCCAGAGGGACACGTGGCAAGAGGAGGAGGAGTGCACCTTGGGTGGGTTGGCGGGTCGCGGGGCGGCATTGGGAAATTTTCCCAATGCATGGCTCAAAGTCAAAAAACATCTCTGCACCTCCCTGGGTCCCTAGGGACACGTGTCAAGTCCTGAGCACAAGGCAAAAAGGGGAAAAGAAAGGGCGGGGTGGCAGACCGATTTGGTGCTTTGCACCAACGAAGGAAAAAAGGGAAGAAAGGACACGTGGGTCCGCGCACCCACCGAAGGAGGGAAACTGAGGGAGAAGGTGGAGTTACGGGCCATGGGAGGAATTTTGGAATTTTTCCCAAAGGCCCAAAAATGAATTTTCTCCCGAACCCCCACTGCCACCCCAAGGTGCCACGTGGCACGCTTTCATTGGCCGCGGGCCAGCGGGGTCAACATGGAAATTTTTACCAATTTTTTTTAAAAGCTAAGGGGTTTAAAAGAACCCGTGCCTCCGCCGTAGCCACAAGGGGACACATGGCACCCTCTGATTGGCTGCGGGCTGGCGGAGGGAAAAGTGAAAATTTTCCAAATTTTTTTTAAAAAGTTTAAGGGGTAAAATTTATCCACGCCTCCGCCTCAGCCCCTAGAGGACATGTGGCAGCCTCTGATTGGCTGTGGGCTGGTGGAGGGAAAAGTGAAAATTTTCCCGAGCCCAAAATTTCAAAAAAATTCTAAGGGCAATTTTGATGGGAAATTTTTGGGTTGCGGGCCCGCCAGGGAAAATTTTCCCAAATTTTCCCCAAGGCACAAAAACTTCAAAGTGTCATAACTTGAGCTAGAAAGCTCAGTTTTGGGAAAACGAGGACTTTTTGGAAATCTCTCAAAGCCCTCTTTGCACAGGGAACATAAAATTTACTTTTTGATGAATTTTTAAGGGTCAATTTTGTAAAAACGATCTGCAGGCCTTTATTTGGCAAACTGGCAATTTCCAACTTAAAATTTTGATAAAATTAGAACTCCTCCTTTGCTCAACATGTCAAACAGACATGGAGGATCAGTCTAGGGAGGGTTTAGAGTGTTTTAGGGAAGTCAATTTATCCAATCTGTTCAAGGTTGCATTTTTCTGGCAATAGACAGAAAAATGACTGTGCAAGCTCCGAATTGAAATTCATTAAGTTTTGGAGATTCATTCTTGACTGTTATAGTGAATTTGAGTTCCTTAGGTAGTACTAAGTCTAATTTTCAATGTTTCATAACTTATTGTTTAGTGCAAGTATGAACTGTTCATTTTTATTAAAATGTGAATTGCCAGGATGAAGTATATTACAATGAACTGTTTCTTTAAATTGAAATCTCCATTTTGTCATTTAAATGTGCATATGATTCCTAACTTAGTCAAATACATTGCTTATTAAATCATCCATCCAATTCTAAATGAAACTACATCTCTGATTTCAGTTTTAATATACATTTTGCAAGGAAAATAACATTGACTTTCATTCCATATGCATTCTTCTTTCAACATTCCAAATAGAGGTTTCTCATTGCAAGTAAAACTCAGATTTCCAATGGAGAAGATAGCATATGAACAAGGTAAAACACTTTTGAGAAAGGAATGCAATCTTTTGATGATTAACAATGCATTCTTTTCAACTTATCACTTTCCATTTGTATTCAAATACAGTACATAAAACATACAACACTGTTTCTTATTCTTTTTCAAAACAGAATCTCATTCTTGGACAACAATACAAATCCAATATACATTACCATACAAATTTAAAAGAGACAATGCCATCCTTTATTGATAATTCAAATAACTTTACAACTTATCCCCTTTCCAATTTGATTTGGTTTAAAATTTCAAAATACAAAGTATAGAATATCATATACATTTCTTTCCAAAAACATAAAACAAGTATAACTCTTCTTTACATTTCTCAATTCAAATTCAATCTTCCATTCAACACAATAACTTCACATTACAAAATTTATACACTCATCCACTCAAATTGGAAAGTTATATTGAATTACTCAAAGGGAAATGACTGTCAAACTGTGAAATTCTTTCTCCAAACAGCAGCATGCTTGTTTCTTCTTCTTTGCAACTTTGATCACAACAAGGAAGGGGGAAAGGCAATGCTCTCCACCCAACCAAGACATCCAATGAGAAAGGAGAAGCCATCCTTCCCCATTGGCCCCCGAGCCCCAACCATATTGAAATGGAGCATGAATATCAACACATGGAAACAAAGGCTTCTATCACATACAAGCAACATTCACATTGCATACAATCAAATAAATGCATAGTTCAAAATAAGACAACAGTTCCCAACTACATTTGAAACAATTCATACAACACATAGGCTTGATCAAGCAAGCCAACAAGAGCAAAAACTATGGGGAACTCCTTATGCCTCCAATTTGGAATTGGGCATCCACCAAAATGCATACCACCAATAATCATATCAACCCCATAAACCTTATATCTCCAACCCCTCCTTATGCCCCCCCCCAAGTTTATCCCTTATGCCCCCCCCATAGTAAGAAATGCAAGCAGTTTCTTTTCCAAGGTGGATCCCAAACCAAAACTCCCTCCACAATAAAATTGTGCCATTGGCAATCCCTTATGCCCCCCATATGAAATCCCCATAGCCTTCTCCTACACCATGCCCTAAGCATTCTACCCAACCAGCCAAGAATGCAAACACAAACACCATTCAAGCATGCATGCAAGAGAAGGAAAAATAATTAAAACACAGCTCAAGATCCTACCTCTCCATACTGAAGTTTGTTCCAAGCTCACAAGCTTTCCAAGATGCCAAAGTGTAGTCCAAACCAGTGAAGTATAAGCATGTAAAAATACTCCAAGCTTCCTCAACAAGCTCCAAAAGAAAAACAAAAAAAATGTGCCCCCAAGAGGAAATAACAAAGTTTCAACAACCATAAACAAGCAAGGAGTTTCACTTTTATAGGAGAGGGAAGAGAAGAGGATGATGTGGATCCATGTGGGATGCCACATCATTCTTCCTCAACCCCAAGAGGAAAGTCAACATCCTTCACCAAATCACAATAAATAAAAATGACAAAATCACTTACATACTCCAAAAATGCCCATACTCCAAAAGGACCAAATTAAAAACATGTAAGGGAAGTGCAATTAAAACTTACATATTGTCACTTCAAAATGCATTATAAATGCCTACATTTAACCTCCAAACCATAGGCATGGTTGGTGGATCATTTTAAGAGGTGTGGGACAAGTTTAACTTGTCCCACAAGCCTCCAAATTTGGCCTCCAAGGTCAAATTCGAATTCCATAAAAGATGGAGTGCTAGACCTTCCAAAATCTGCCTTACATACTCTTACATGTTTCTTACACATCCTTTCAACATTAACTTACACACTCTTCCAACATTAATATCTAAGACAACAACTTTATTAATTACATTCCACATCCCAATTTAATTTAAATAAAATTTAACTATATGACTATCACATTAATCTACCACATTTAAATTAATTAAAAGAAGGAACACATTACAAATAAAATACATACAACAATAATAAAAAAGGAACACATAAATAAAACACTTATCCCATGGTCACATATAATGGAAATCCCCCCATGGGAATTCCTAACATAACACAACACACAAACTCATAACACAGTTGCCATGGTGACCTTGTTGAATTCACCCAGAATTTTAATATGGTTAGTCTCCAGTCCCCCGACATTGTTGTGATTTTTAACCTGCAAAATGCAAATACCTCCTTCGGCCTCGTGGCCATATCAGAACATCCAAAATGATATAAACAATATCTCAAAATCATCCAAACACACAGATCACAACAATATCAATAATTCAACATTATCATTTTTAATTAAATAAATCAACTATATCATCATCAAAATCTACCATACCAGATCTACTCAAAATATCCAATATCATAAGTCCAAATCAACATCTATAATATGTCCATGTCACAACAGTATATCATCAACCACATATAGAAAATGTCTCTAGTAATCATCAAGCATAATAACTGAATCCAGATCAATACTAATCCATGATCTAACATCTAACCATCATACTAAAACAAAACATAATAGTGTCCATAATATGATCAATAGTATCAAAATCAGTATCTAAAAGTGTCAAAGGCAATTTTTTTAACATGAGTTCAGATTATGCAACCCCTATAACAAGTCAAAAATACAAAAAACATTCAAATATGTTTCACAACTACCAAAAAAATATAAAATTGTTCCAAAACCAAAAATTTATAAAACTGTTAAAATAAAAACAACATATAATGTTTGACCAAATTTTAACAATTGAATAACACAGTTCAACACTTTCGCCATTTGATGACATTCCTCATGATCATTCCATATCATCTTTCATTAATCACTTTTATTTTTTTGTGGTGTATATCTATGATCCATGAAAGTAATCAATTACCCTTTCATAATATAACTTTGTTTGGTTCACACTTGGATTTCAAAATTTAATCCAATACAAATTAAAATTGAATGGGATATGAAAAGAGTTGTTTGGAGTATCTAAGAATCACTCCACTCTTCAGCCCAATCCAATCCTTTCGCATTCTAAGATATCACTCGAGGGAATTCATATATTTTTATTTATTCAATGTGGGACACATTTGGAGTGTCATTAGTGTAATGGTGTAATCCTAGTTCTCAGATCAATTCAATGAAATATAAATCAGATCACCTTACCTCAAATATGATAAGGCTTAAGAACCTATGGTGGATGACAAATGTAATGTTCTTCGATCTGGGTACGGGCTCCAAACTCCAAAGAGGGTCTAGATCTCCAAATCAAATACACACTGAACAAAAATATATCAGATAGATATAAAGTGAACTTCTTGAAAATGTCTGTTCCAATAACTAAAGGGTTTCCTTACATGGGTGTCAGCTCAAATTTTCACTTAAGATGTGGATAGAAAATAAGATATAAGTGCATATAAAAGATAAAAATGGATGTAAAGGAGCACACAATTTTTTTCAGCATTTTATGTTACATAATATGTTGGAAATGAAATGAAATAATCTGATCTAAAATTTAACAAGTTCTTCGAGATGTTGGTTGTAATAAATGAGGGTGATGAATTTCCAAAGGTCATTAAATTAATCCTCCCAATATTGTTCAGCCTGATCATTTTCCTCATGGATGATGGCCGGCTAATCCTCAATGTCATTGGGATCAGGGGTGAGTACAATAACACAGAAGCTCAACTTATAAGAAATGTCGTATTGGTCCCAGAAAAATGGTTGTTAAATGATTGGGAGATCGTGAATGGAAGTGATGAGATGTGGGACACCTGAAAAGGTCATATAAATAGATACATGCTTGAAATAGGGGATTAGTGATGAAGATATGATAAAGTATGATAAAAATGCAAGGAAATTAAAATTAGAGCAATAAAGCATGACTCACTGACGATTGGAAAGTATCTCTAGCGATTTCTGTAAAACGAAATGTTAATTAATAAATGAAAGATTTGATGAGTATGATTAAAGATAATAATGTATAATTGCTCTAGTTAACAATCAACACATAAACGAGAATATGAAATAGAAAACAAGAAAAATGATTACCCCGGCGAGTCGATACACGTATGAGGAGATAAGGAAGATGCTTGATGGATGTAGGATGTGTTTGTAAATAAAATGTGGCTACTTTAGATGTTCAAGAATGGTTGAGTGCATTGTTGGATCGTGCATCAAATCTTAGAGAGTTAAAACTTTGATGCAAATGTTTGATGATCCCAAACCAAAGAAGAAGGGCCATATTTATAGAATTGCCAACGATTAGCCGAATCGCTAGCGACTTGGGTGAGATAAGCACACCTGTTTGGAAGTGATTTTTTACCACCTCTAAATAAAGTGAATTTAGGTGATGAAAGACTAAGTATAGGAGCGTGTGTCTTTGTGGATAGGGATGATAACCACTTGACTATTTTGGGTTTTAAGATAAGATAGGGGTAAATAGGAGGTTAGGACAATGATTAATATATTTACGGGGTATAAAAAGAGGATAGGATAGGATTTTGGAGGGAATGCATTTGAATTTGAATTAGGAATAAGTTTAAATAAAAAGAAACTAGTGTGAAATTTTTAAGTGTTTACATTTTCCCCTTTTTTGTTGAGTAGGTTTACTAGTCAAACTTGTGAGGAAAAAAACAAGAGATAATATAAGATGCCCTAAGCGAGAGGTAAGTTTGGATTAACGACGCAAAGGAATATAACTTGATGTGAGAAAAAATTTGATTTCCTCAATATTTAATGAAAGCTTTGATTAATTATTATTTCCCCCTAAAACTGGTAACAAACGAAGTGTGTTAACGGGTTAAAAAGAGTGGTTGTAAAGGTGAAACACTATTTTTTCACAAAAAGGACGTGCAACGTCCTAATGAGGAGATTACAAAGGACCATACAACAATATCATGCATGAAACAAGGGGTAGCCATCTGGAAAACAAAATGGTAGGGAACACATGGCTAAAGGGTGACATGACTATTGGCAACCTACAAATGGTTTGTGTTTACAAGATAACTACAATGAAGGTTCCAACGGGAACCTCGTAGCCTGTGGGACCATGAAATCAATCAAAGGAAAATAATAGTATGTTGAAAAACTAGATAATGGTACAATTGCAAATGAGAATAGGTGGGAGATTATTAAATGTGGGGAAATGTGGGTGAAGGTAAAATCATGGGTGATTAAAGGGAAATTTTTGACGATTAGGGAATCACCAAAGATTCAAGGAATATTTGGGGCCCTATAAATAGGCCAAAGGATGCGTTTGGGGCTCATTTGTGTATACAACCAATATATTATTTGGGATCAATTTTTTGTTGGTTTGCAAGTTTTGAGATGAATGGAGGTAGGGGTCAAGCTAGGAGGCAATAATGACAAAAAACTAACAAGGTACGTGCTATGTTTTTTGAATTTTGAGTTATGTTTGCTTTGTTTTCAATTTTTTCATTTTTCACACCTGTATTAGGGTATGTTTAATTTGATGTAGGAATCACCAAAGATTCAAGGGAGTCATCTGTAATTTGGGAAAAATTCAGAGATCAAGTGGAATCACCTGTGATTTTGTACAACACAACCAGTTTGAGGAAAAAAAGCTAGGAACTTATGGTTTTGATTGGTTAAAATGTTGTTGAATGATTTTGATTAAATGGTTAATAACATATTTTTATGTCATGTGAAATGCAGGCGTGGGAGATATTGAATATACGGGACAAGATCCCAAATATTTTGGATGACGTACACTCAGCTATGGGTGATGAGGATTGGGAACATTTAGAGGATATTGGATTGGGAGGGATGTGCTATTATAGGCATATCTCTAGAGAGAGAGGGTTATTACTTACATTTCTATAGATAGGGGACCACCTAATAACTAAATTTTGGCTATTGATGGGAGAGATGACCGTCACCATAAAGGACATACACAAGATTCTTAGATTACCTATATAGGGAGAGCCGATATACCTAGTTAATGAGGCAAGGAGAGACAAAATGATGCAAATATTATCAGGTGATGAGGTGGAGGATGTGGGTATTGTATCAGGGGAATTATCATACATTCCATTATATAGTCAAAAGGTAGAGAGATGAGCATTATTGACTATGATGATGATGAGCATCACTTGTTACTATTTTCTTGATTTTGGTGGAGGTTGGTTTCCCTACATGCTGATAAGGGTGTTAGAAGACATGATGGATTAGAAGACCATATTTTCATGGGATTTTGCATTGGTAGCTTAGATACATAGAGAGCTATGGTCATTGAGGATATGTAATATATTTGGCATTGACATGGGATTCCTATTACAGTGCTGGGCGTATGAGCATATTGTAGTGGTTCAACCTAGGGGACTACCATGTGGTGGTCGGGTACAACTAGAGGACACTCCCACTTTTATGAGATGGAGAGATGATTTAGGAGTGGTAGGGCTAGTGAGGAGTGAGGAGCATTACAGACTACTCTTTGTGGGGTTATAGGATGGAGATGTGGTATGAAGTCCATACATAAGCTTCCCGACATGGCAGGTTGATGAGGGTGAGATCAAAGCCACTCAAAAAGATACATGGGTGTATGGACGATAAACAGGGGAGTGGGAGATGGTGAGATTTAGTCACGTGAGGTGAATTTTTTTTCTAATATAGGATTTTCCACCAACACTTATTACATATAGTCTAGATGATGGATACATAGACACACCACCCCCTGAGGTCATAGATCCTATGGCGATTCCAAATGAGGAGGGATTAGACGATGTTGGTTTTATTGAGACATATTCTGCATGGTGGGAGGAACATCATAATAGATTAGATAGGATAGTTTGAGCCCAAGTAGAGGCTCAAAAGGTAGATAGGGAGGATGATGATGATAGAGTAGTTGTGTTAGAGGATGTAGTCGCTACCTTGGAGGAGGATTTAGTCTTATGGGATGTAGAGAGGAAAAAATTGACCAAATATAGGTAATGTCTTTGATAGGAGATAAATGGTTCGAGGGAGTAGTTATCAACGTCCTAGAGAGAGCTAGCTCAGACGAGATCATGTAGAGATAGATATAGTTGACAGAGTGAGGTACTATGAGCCAAATACAGAGATGTGGGGATAGTATCAGAGGCCACATGTGGAGGAGATCAGGGAGATGTGGGGAAATTTATACTGGGAGTATCTACAGGTAGACATAGGATGACACCACCTGGGTTTGTCACGATGGATCAGTATCATGTTCTTGGAGAGGAGGCAATTTATTAGTAGCATATAGTGATTATGAGGCTCATGGATGTACTGCGATATGTGTTGTATACAACGAATGAGAGGAGCATAGAGAGGAAAGTGGCCTTAGTGAGTACGAGAAGCATGGCTCATTCTAAGTGAGTCTTAGAGCTATATGGAGGAAAGAGAGCTAGACAAAGGAAAGTTCTTGAAAATAGAGTGTCTGATTTTAATTTCACTAGATAGTGGGTGGACTCATTGTGTATATGACTTTGATTATAGAGGGACCATTTTAGAGGCCAAACAATAATGTCTATACTTTTTTGAGATATATATATCTCTGTGTGTGTGTGTGTGTGTGTGTGTGTGTGACTTTGGCATACTAAAACACGTGTTATGTTTTACACTTCATGTTTATTGATCTAATTGATGTAATGAATATGTGTTATGTGTTTTAGTGATGATGTTGATGTTGAAAATGTTGTTTGATATATATATATATATATATCATATGTTGTGTAGACTAAGTATGTATGTGATGTTATAGGTGTGACTTAAATGGATGGATCTTGTTTTTATATAATGCACACTTGATTGGTTGGGAACAATTTATTAGATGTTTGTTTCTTACTATGAATTTTCATATATATGAAATATGATGGTAAAAAAATGGCGAGGAACATGCAACACATTATCAAATCTAACACATAACTAAAAATAATTAGTCATGTTAAGATTAAGTGGGATAAAAGAGATATATGTATGAATAATTTACGTATAATGTTCACGGTAAAAAGGGTTTTCCAAAATGGTACCCAGGTTCTACCCCAAATTTTATTAAATGTGTGAGTTGATCAATGCAGGAAGCTTGCATTTTACGGGAAATCTAATCAATCTAGGAAGCTTTCTAGAGATGGATATATATATATAGGAACTGATCAAGATGGGAAGATCTTTTTCATTTTGATATCTTATTGTGTAGTCATCCTTTGAGGGAGTGGTATACATTTTTCTTGTTGAATTTTTGGGATAGATAGTTTTCCTTCAAGGGATCAGTCTATGTCTTTGATTTTATATGAATGACCATCCTTCGAGGGAGTGTTATACTATTTTATGATGATTTTATATAGATGATATCCATTCTTTGAGGGATCAACCTATATTACAATTTTAACCATCTCATGGGTAATTTTATTTTTAAGATAAGGGTAGTCCTAGAAGACCATTTAGGAAGGGATGAAGTAAATACGCACACTACAAACACAATGATCAAATAGATAAACGGAGTAATGATTATGGGGTTCCTGGATGCAAGAAGGGGAACTTGTCCATGTAGAAGATGTTACAGGTAGAGCTTTGGTACCTATAATTAAGGTCGTAATTTCAAAGTGATGGAAGACCACATGATTCTAAATCATTACGGTTGTGGGAATTTGGATGAAGGTATAAGAGAAAGATTTCTAGATGACTAAAGTCATGCAAGTAAAAATATTAACAATGAAATGGCCATAAATGCAAGGCATTAATAGGCTCCAATTTGGGTTTACCATCAAGGGAATCAAACTGATAAACTCTGAATCCATACTTGTGTGTGATTATATATGGTCCAAGCTAATTTAGAGGAAACTTCCCATGTTGACTTGTTTCCAACTTACTGACATTTTGATTTTCTATCCAAAAAATATCACCAATATTAAAATCATGTTGTTTGACATGTTTTTTATAGAATCATTTGATACAGTCTTGGTATAATTGATGATTCTCAAGGGCTGTCAGATGACATTTGTCTAATAGTTCAAGTTGTGTTAAGCCTTCTTGGTGATAATATTCATTAGAGATGAGCTCGCGAAGAGAGAAACATAGAGATCAAATTTTAATTTCTAGAGGAAAAATGAATTTGGATCCATAAATGAATGAGAAATAAGTAGTTCCCTTTGGTGTGTGGATGCTAGTCCAATAATCCCATAAGGAAAAAGGGATGTAGAGATGCCAATCACTACTAGTTTTGTCAATGGTTTTTGCAAGAATGTATATAACTGTTTTACTGGTTGCTTCGGCTTGTCTGTTGGCTTGCAGATAGTTTGGTGTTGAGAAACTAAGTTTAATGTTGAATGTGTCACATATTTTCCTAGTATATTTATGTTTAAAATATTTTCCTTTATTGGTGATGAGTTTATTAGGGATGTCAAAGCGACATATAATATGTTGACAAACGGAGTCTGCAATTTTATTAACTTTGGTTGAGGTAAGGGGAATTTATTCTACCCATTTAGTGAAATATTCGGTAGTAGTGATAATATAATGATGGAATTATTATGAACATGGGTTGATAAGGCCAATAGGATCGATCCCCTACTGAGATAAGGGCCATATATCCTGAGCAGGTTACAAATCTTGGATAGGGACATGCATAAGATTAGAATGTTGCTCACATTTTAAGCACTATTTTAACATATTGACATCAATCTTGATTGAGGGTAAGAAAATAATAGCCCATTCGCAAGATGCACTTAGCAATGGCTAAGCCATTAAAGTGTCCACCACATATGCCATTGTGGACTTCTTGGATATATTAGATAAACTTGTTGGATTTAAGGCATTTGAGGAGGAGACCATTAAATCCTCATTTATAAAGGATACTGCCTAGGATGAAGAAGTAGGTAACACGTTGCATGAAAGAACTCTGACCATTTTTGGATAAGTTAGAGGGGAATTTAGACTCGGAAAGATAGTCATATATCTATGTATACCAACTATCTTATTGACATTTTTCAATGTTATTGATTGAAGGAAGTTCATTTTTATGGGATGGTTGCTCAAGTTTGTGTACAAAAATAAAGAGTTTCGAGTCATTAGTTGACCATGGTATAAATGAGTTGAGAGAATCCATGGTGCCTACAAAATTATTAGATGAACTGGGGACTGTTTGGATAGGATATATATTAGATGTTTCTAAAATGAAGTTCACAACATCCTTATTTTTTTTGTAAAATTTCATTTTTACATTGGCAGGTTCCATTGATTTAATTAATGATGAGTTGAGAGTCTCCATAGATGTCAAGGATTCTAACACCAAACATGATAGTAGTTTGGAGACCCGTGATTAAGGCTTCATATTCTACCCATTCGAAATTTAAGTTGAAAGATGAAGGGATAGTAGTCCCCTAGGGAGGTATGATGGTGATACCATCCCCTCCCCCCTTTTGACATTTAGATCCGTCAAAGAAGAGATTCATTTTAATAGTAAGATCATCTTCAAGATCAAATGAATTGACTTAATCGTCAGGAAAATGTTTGCTAGGAAGACAATTAGTAGGAAAAGGGGTTTCAGCTAGTTGATCAGTAATAACCTAACCTTTGATAGATTTTTTGTGGGATGAAATCTAGATAAAAATATATCATGAGCATGAGACATCGAGTGATGCAATCATTATGATAAGGTTTTAAATCCATAGATTTGAGGGGATTAACACAGATGAAAATGAAAGTTTTATGATTTAGGAGATCATGACTAAGTTTGGAAGTCACAAAATATAAAGCACAACACAACTTTTCAACTTCAGTGTAGTGGGTTTCATAATAATTGAGAGTTTGACTTATGTAATAAACAATGTGATCTTTACCATTCTCATCTCAATGTGTGATATTTGTTACCAAGGCATGATTCATAGCGGTAATGTATAAATAAAATGACTCACCCTTGAGTGGAGGTGTGAGCATGAGAGGTGATATAAGATATTGTTTAAGTTGATCTAAGGCTTCTTAGAAATCATTGAACCACTTAAAGTGAACATATTTGTGAAGAAGATGATAAAAAGGTTGACATCGATCAGATAATTGTGAAAGAAATTCACAAATTGAATAGATTCTTTTTTGAATACTAAGAGTTGTTTAAGATTAGACGAAGGTGCAATTTTGATAATGGTTTTTATCTTAGGAGGGTCTACTTCAATTCCTTGAATGGATACTATAAACCCTATGATCTTACTGGTTAAGACACTGAAAAATAAACTTAGAGGAGTTAAGTCAAAGGAAATATTGGAGGAGACAAGAGAAGATGGTATCAAGGAAAATATAATGATCCTATTGATGTTTTGATTTACCTAATAGATCATCCACATAGTCCTCCACATTTTTATGAATGAGTTCATGGAATATGTAAGTCATTGCACACTGGTAAGTGGCTCCCACATTTTTCAGGCCAAAAGGAACTACTCGATAACATAAGGTTCCCTAAGGAGTGATGAAGGATGTTTTATGTTTATCATCAGGTGCAATAATAATTTGATTATATCCAAATAACCCATCCATAAGGGACAACATTTTTTGGTTTGTCTTAAGATCAAAAAGATGGTAAATATTAGACAGTGGGAAATCATCTTTTGGGCATGCGAGATTAAGATCTCAGAAACTAGTGTAGATACATAACTTCAATGTGGCCTTAGTCATTGGTACTATGTTAGAAGCTCATTATGGATAGTCAATGGGGAGGATGAAGTTAGTGGAAAGAAGACGCTGAATTTCTTCTCTAATGAGAAGAGAAATGTGAGGATGAATTTGATGTAATTTTTTTTAACTGGTTTAATATCCCTGAATGTGATGATATTGTGAATGAAAATGTTTGGGTCCAGTTCAAGCATGTGACTATATGACCATGAGAAATCTTGACTATGTTTGGATAATAAAGAAATGAAGTATCATAATACATGCGGATCAAGAGATTGGCCAACCTTGACTATGCAAGGATCTTGTGAGGTACCTATGTTGATATTGATAGTGGGTTCATTAGGTAAGGTGGTCATGGCAGGAGGTGGATTTTATTGAGGATGACGATCTTCTATGCCCATGTAAGCTATAATAGAGTCATCATCATGACATTGAAGAATATGAATGGTAGGGGAATCCTCTATCATATCAGGGAAAATTACCAAAATAGTTATGTTTATGCCATTATTTTGACAAGTTAGTGGTCTTAATGTAATATATTTTACTAAAAAAAATAGGGGAGATGGATACGGTATTTTCTGTTTCCCTAGATTCACCAAGCGGAGTTGGAGAGGATAGTTCTTTTATTATTATAGTTTTGAATGTGGTGTTTGCAAAGTTTTAAGATGAAGGCTTCTTATCACCTAACCCAAATTTCTCATGGGGCTTGTGGGTTCGATCGATGGCCAATTCTTGAGTGCCCTATTCATAATGACCTGGGCTAAAACCCTTCCATATGGAACGATGGAGCTAGGTTTAAGAAAAGGATGGGTTATAGAGAAACTCAAAACTAGATGTGAAATTTTTATCATGGGGTTGATTTTTGAGGTGGGAGGAAGGTTGATCAATGCCTCTATAAACGATTTTGGTTTTCAAATAAGGAGGACCAAAGGGTCTGATTTCACTAAAATTAGATTGGTACATAGGTTACGTGTCAGGTCTTCCTTAGGCATTTAGAGTGGGGATTTTATTAAGGGTTAAGATTTGATAATCCCCCAATGAGAGATATTGTAGCATTTCATCAAAGGTTTGATCATTAGAAGGTTTGGATGTAGGGATGACAATATTAGTAGAAGCCTAGTGAGATGATTACTTCCAAGGAATAAGTACATCAGATGAGTGATATGTCGTATGATATGTTTTAAATGAATGAGGATAATTGAGGAGAGTGTGGATTTTCCCTTTGTATTCGTATTTCAAGCATCGATGTAAGTTGGATGGGATGGAGCACATAGTGTGGATTTAAGGATGCCTAAGCAGGATGTTGTATTGGAAATATCCTTCCACTATGTAGAAGATTTTGTGAAGAAGTTTACGATCTATGTGGATAGGTAAGATAATTATACCTATGGCAGGGGCAACATAGTCATTAAAATTGTGTATGAAAGCTTGTGATTTGGATATAATGTTATCAGGTAGCTTGATTTATATGAAGGTGTAAGATGAAATTATGTTAATACTAGCAACATTTTCAATCATGGATCTTTCGACATAGGTATCATAGATTTGGAAAGTGATGAATAGAGGGAGGTCATGTTCCTATGGTTGAAGACAAGGTATTTCTAAATTATCAAATGCAATGGAGGTAGAGGCATGTAATGTACTGAAATACTGAGCCATTGGGAAAGGGTCATCTGATTGGACTTTGGTATTTCTACGAGCTTCAATCATGACCTGGCGATGTTGAGGGAAATTTTGGATAAGCTCGTAAAGAGACATCTTTATGGGTGTTTGGTGTAGTTGTTTGAGGATTGTGTCATGTACTGTTATTGATATCTGAGCGCGAGGGGATGCAAGGATGGACACTTTGGTTGTAAGAGTTAGTGATTTTGAAGAATATGAAGGACCGGATTACAGTTCATCTTGTATAAGTTTGTTGATATCACTTTTGAGATTTTTCAATATTTTTTTGGAGAGGAAGGGTCAGGAGTAGATGAAATTTTGACTTTAGACTTGGTTGTTGATGGTAAGGTATTTCTAGAGGGATCCCTAACGATGGAGACCTTAGGTTTTTCTTGGTTTTGAGCATATGTAGGATCTTTGGTGGTGATGTAAATCTCTTTAATATAAAGGGTTGGTTTGCTTAAAGAAGTGGGATCTTATTGAGATGAAGGACCTATTGATTTAGATGTGGTAACTATGGGAGCTTCTAATATCAGATTTTTGACTTGGTGTTTTGGTTTTGATTTTGAATGATTGACTAGAGGATTGGGATGATCTAAATGGCCATATTTTTTTATCCAATTTTGAAGTGCATCTTGTAGATATTTATAGTACTCAGTGTCATGTCTTGGTGTTTTATGATAGCCACATATAGCATTATGATTGAACAAGGAAGGATTTTATCCACAAGGATAGAAGGGTTTGATGGGTGGTAATGTTATGGATGTTGATTGAATAAGATTCTAGAGAAGATTTTTGTAAGAGACTTTGGGAGATGGTAGAAGTAGGTGTATACGAAGAGAAACATTCTTTTTTTGTTTTCAAAGGAGTAGGCATTGAAGGAATATTGTGAATAATATATTTAGATTTGTCCTTAGGAGTGAGGTTGGGTTTTGTAATGATGATAGGAGTGTGTCTAGTCGAGGGATGATGTATGCAAATATAAGGTAGGGGAGAAAGCACTTTAGATAACTCAGGTTTGATAGATGGAAGATCAATTTTATTATGGGGATGAAGCACTGATTTTTGGATGGGACTGTAAAGATTTATAATTGGACGTTGAAAATATTTTCCCTTGGTAGAGGTAATGGTAGTCTTTGCGAGAGGTTGTTTTTTTGGTACTTATGATGAAGTAGAGATAGAGACCTTGGGAAATAGGTTCATCATGGGCGGAGTTACTACAGGAGATGACTAAGTGAGAACATTTGTATTAGAATGGTCATCTACATAGGTTTGGGTGATGTCTAAGTGTTCAATTGATTGATCACAGGTAGATGTGGATGTTTCAAAAAGCTCAATTTTTTCAATTACGGTATATGTAGAAGGATAAGGAAATTGGATTTTACTAGCAATAGTGGATCTAGAAGATTCAAAAAGTTGAATTTGATAAACTACAATAGGTGTAGAAGATTCGGTGGGTTGAACTTGATCAATAACACCAATGGTATGAGCTCCAAGATTTTGAGATCTATAGGATTGATCTTGAACAATGTTATTGTTAGGAATATGATTGGGAAAAGGTTGTTTGAAGATGTCTAAATATTGGTTTGGAGGTGCATTGGGGTTGTCAAGCTATAAATCACCATGGTCAATCAAATTTTGGACAGTTTCTTTGAAAGTGCGACACCTTTCGATATCATGGCCTTGGACTTGGTGATATTTACAATATTATTTCTCTTGATACCAAGTGGGTTTAGGATGAGAATCATCAAAAGGTAAAAAAAGAGGGATTTATATCATGTGGATGACCATGAGCTTACCAAAGATATAACTATAATACTCTCCTAAATTATTATAGTTTTGAGGAGGTCTAGGTGTCCTTTGAGCTTGTTTAATATTGGGTGTATTACCGGAGGAGAGGTATTGATAACAAAAACATGTGTTGCGCCTTTGGATTTATCATTTTTGGTGGAGGATTTAGAGAGCTCAGGATTTGGATTTTTACAACACAATTTCACTTTGTCATCTTTAAGAGTTTGGGTATCTAACTTGCAGGCCATGGTAATGGATTCTTAAAAGGTCTGAAAGGATTGAATTTGAAGTGTTGATGTAATATGTTTAACACAAGACCAAGAAACTAATTCAATTAACTTGGTTTAGGGAAGGGAGGTTGATAACTGATTGATCACCCCACACGATCTGGTGAAAAAATCCATAATAGATTCATCTTTAAATTTTCTGATAGCATAGAGGTATGTGATATATATTTTGTGGGAGATGTTGATATAAAAATGATATAAGAATGTTTGGGAAAGTTGTGTGAAGGTAAAAAATGAATGCTATGAAATTTTATTGTATTAATCAAGAGCAGATCCTGTTAATGACATGGGGAAGGTGCAAAGAAGGAGAGTGTCATTGTGAGCTATAAGTGTAAATAGGGATGAAAGGCTGAAGATTTTATTAATCAGAATCAACCAAAAACATAGAAGCAGGCTACAATATATATATATATATATATATATATATATATATATGTATTGCATAGTTAGGATACAAACAAAATAGAAGTTGCAATAATGCAACAACAAATCTAAAATACATTAGCTTCCAAATATTATCCCGGGAAGCACATAAATTGTTATAACAATTATAACAATTATCCCTGTGAAACTAAAAAGACAAATATGGTTTAAAACCCATATAACAATACATAACAAAAATATGGTTTATATTATAACCATTATTATTTAATTAATAAAATTAATTAAATAATTATATTATGCATAATTAACCTAACATTCCCCCCCTTAATTGTGCATTGTCTGAAGGGATGAGGAGAGGAACTCTTTGAACAACTCGAACTTGTCACGTGCAAGTGACTTTGTGAAAATATCTGCTCGTTGTTCAACAGTTGGACAAAATTGAAGCTGGATGTTGTGCTTCAACACATGTTCACGTATGAAATGAACTTGTACCTCAATGTGCTTTGTTCTCTCATGAAAAACTGGATTGTGAACAAGTTTGAGAACACCTTCATTGTCAACATACATGGTGGTCGGTTTGTCCTGTGGTATTCCAAGTCCTTCTAGTATGTGACGTAGCCAAATCGCTTCACAGACAGCTTCTCCTGCAGAACGATACTCAGCTTCTAGTGGAAGAGTGAGAAATGAAGTGTTGTTTCTTACTTCCCCATGATATTGGTCCAGATCCCATAAAGAATACAAATCCAGAAGTGGATTTTCTATCATCAATGTTACCTGCATGATCTGAATCCGAATATCCAGTCAAGAAGAAGTTGTCGTTCTTCTTGTATTCTAGACCAAGATCCACTGATCCTTTAAGATATCTCAAAATGCACCTTGCTGCTTTCCAATGAAAAACTTTGGGTTCCTGCATGAACCTGGATAGATAGCTCACTACAAAGCTGATATCTAGTCTAGTGTAGGTCAGGTAAATGAGACTCCCGATCAGCTGCCGATAGAGAGTGGCACTTACCTCAGGAGATGGATTTGAACGAGATAATTGTAATCTATTCTCCATGGGTGTAGCAATTGGTGTACAATCCATCATCCTAAACTTCTCGAGTGTAGTCTTGGTATATTTCATCTGAGAAACAAAAATGTGATTCTCTTTCTGCCATACTTCCAATCCAAGACAGTAATGCATCAGCCCGAGATCAGTCATGTCGAACGATCGATTAAGATTTTTCTTCATTGCATCGATCATCCTCACTGAACTGCCAGTGATGACTAGATCATCGACATAGACAACAACAATCACAATCTCCCCCCCTTGCTTTTTGAGGTAAAGATTGGGATCGTATGGATTTCTAACAAATCCATGTTGTACGAGATGCTCATCAATCTTGATGTACCATTGCCGGGGTGCCTGTTTGAGGCCATACAGAGATTTCTTGAGTCTGCATACCTTTTCTTCTTGACCAGGTACTACATATCCCTCAGGTTGAGTCATGTAGACTTCTTCTTGTAAATCTCCATTTAGGAAGGCACTTTTTACATCCATTTGGTGGACTTTCCATCCAAACTGTGCAGCTAGAGCAAAGATCATCCTGATCATTTTGATCTTAGCTGTGGGAGAAAATGTCTCCTCATAGTCAATGCCTTCTTTTTGTGCATACCCCTTTGCTACAAGTCTTTCTTTATACTTGTCCACTATCCCATCTGCTTTGTACTTTGTTTTAAATATCCATCTGCATCCAATGGGTTTCTTCCCTGGTGGAAGATTGACAAGCTGCCAAGTGTTATTCTTCATCACTGATTGATATTCAGAATCCATGGCATCTTTCCAAGATTTTGACTGTAGGGCTTCCTGGACTGTAGAGGGCTCATCTGATTCAATAACTCTACTCATCAAAGCAAAGTTAACTTCTTCTCTTGCTTTACTACGAGTCTATGGTCTAGGGGTGGATGTATCCGGTGGAGCATCCATTCTTGCATCTCACAATGTACTTGTACATCATTTAGGCATACGTTGAACTGTTCTCGTGGGTCGTGGTTCTATCTGATCAACACCATCATCCCCATCATCACTTTCATCTTTAGAGGGAACATCAACTTCAATTTTTACAACAGGTGAAAAATCTACATCTTGTGAGTCTAGAGGAGGAGTCTCTGCTTCCTTCTTCTCGAAAAACTCAACATCTCTGCTGGTGTAGACTTTTCTGGTCTTAGGATCCATCAATCTATACCCAAGAGTCTCTTCACTGTACCCAATGAAGATGAGTTTTTGTGACTTCATGTCCAATTTATTTCTGTTCTGTTTGGGTATGTGCATGCTTGCTTTGCACCCGAATACTCTGAGGTGTGCAATAGATGGTTTCCATTTTGACCATGCTTCTTGTGGTGTTATTCCATCAAGAGCAGTTGTGGGTGCTCTGTTCAACAAATACACTGTTGTCTTTGCTGCTTCTAGCCTAGAATGTCTTTGCAAGTCTGGAATCATTGATCATGCATCGCACCATTTCCATGATAGTATAATTTCTTCTCTCAACAACACCATTTTTCTGCGGTGTGTGTGGAGGAGGCATTTGTCGATGAATCCCATGAGTTTGTAGGTAGTCTCTGAACTCATCACTGGTGAATTCCCCCCCTCGATCTGAGTGGAGAGTTCTGATGTGATGACCAGTTTCTTTCTCAACTGCTACTTTGAACTTTTTGAAGGTTTCAAACGCTTCACTTTTCTTACGAAGACAGAAAATCCACATTTTTCTCGAATAGTCGTCAACACAAAGCATGAAGTACTGGAACCCAGAATGACTTGGCTGCATCAGACCACAAAGATCGGTATGAACCAGGTCAAGTTTACCATGAGCTCGAAATGTACTCCTCTGGAATGAAGCTCTGTGTTGTTTTCCTGCTAGGCAGTGAGGACACTTGTCTGTATCCTTTTGAAGAGATGGTAGCCCATGTACCATATTACACCGGTGAAGTGTTTCGAGATATTTGAAACTTACATGACCAAATCTCTGATGCCACAACTATGCTGAGGTGGAGTTCTTAGCCACAAGTGCTTGATCATCTCTGTGAACAAAATCAAGTTGGAACATGCGTCCCACATTGGAGGCTTTTGTAATTATTTTTGAGCCTCTTGATTTGTCTCGAATCAAACACGTTTTCTTGCTGGATTGACTATCAAAGTCAATTTTTAGGTTGTGATCTAGGAGTTGACTGACTGAAAGTAGATTCTTTGTCAACCCAGGGACATATAGGACATCTGATAGTCTGCATTTGCATGAACCAAGGGGTAGAGAAATGTTCCCAATCCCCTGAACTGTATATGAGGAATCATCTCCCAACGAAACATGATTTTTTGATGGTGTGTCCCTCATTGAAATAAACTAGTCTCTATGGCCGGTCATGTGTCGAGTGGCTCCTGAATCAACATACCAGACATCACTAGATGACGTGGATGGTTCACTTGATTGAGCAGTGAACAAGTAGTCTTCATTGTCTGACTGTTCTTGTTGCTCAACAATATTACCTTGTTGATGGGGTCTTCTTTTCCAGTTCCCCTTTTTCTACCCTTGATTGTAGTTAGAATGTCCCTTGTTAGATTGTTGTGGAGGTCCAGAGTTGCTTGATGAACCTTTCTTGTAGGTATTATACCAACAATCTTGTAGGTTATGTCCTCTTTTGCAGATTGGACATTGCTTCTTCTGTTGTCTATCCCCTTGATACTGATTTTGATTTTGGGTTTTTTGATAGGAATTAGGTTTTCCTTTACCTTTTCCTTTCCATTTTTGATGTGAAGACAGTGCCTGCTCCTCTTCATCATCCTTATTGTGCATTGCTTCCTCTTGTTGCAGTAGGTTTACCAGTTTGTCAAAACCAACTGTCGTATCTGACACATTTAGTGTTGTGAAAAAAATGTGGTAAGAAGAGGGGAGTGCTCTTAGAACAATGGGAATGAGAGCATCATCTGTGACCAGTTCTCCCAGGGCTAGAAGTGAAGCCCTCAATTCTGTAACTCTTCTTAAGAAAGCTTCAATTTTTTCATTCTATTTGAACTTTAGTGTGTGTAACTGACTCTGCAAATTTAGTATAACATTCTTGTTCTTGGCCTCATATACTGTGCTCAATTTATCCCATGCTTCTTTGGCTGTTTTGGCATCTCAAATGTGGGGTTACACATCGTTGGACACTCCAAACAAGATGATGAGTTTGGCCTTCTGATCTACTTTATCAAACTGCCACTGTTGTGTTGTATCAGTAGTTGATCTGGTCAGAGTACCATTCACAGTCAGGCCAGATTTCTTCAAACTCAAGCTGTGTCTTGATTTTTGTCTTCCATGTAGCATAGTTGTTTCCTCTGAGTAGTTGTGAATCTAGAAGAAAAAATTTGGGGGCATTGGTGCCCATTTTGTAGAGATCACTGACAGGGTTTGGCTCTTATCACTCCAGGTATAAGGTCTCCCAATCTATATACCGTCAGTCTGATATACCAAACCTTTCTATATACACACCCTTCCGATATACCCGGTGGTACGTGGAAGAAGCTCACCCTTTCTATATACCCGGTGGTACGTGAAAGAGGCGTTAACGTACGTGAAAGAATTCAATACGTGGTACCAAGACAGTACTGATGGGGTCTGTGTGATTATTGACACCGGATCAAAGAAATATCCTCATACGTGTGCGTAACTTTGCTATATACTTGGATAATTTCTCAGTCTGGATTTATGTCATGTAATCGTTCATAGACGGATGGGATGGTTCATAGTGTGTGCACTGTGACCTTATTACTCCCTGTCGATTTAAAGGGTCGATGCCCAGATGACGTTGTTGCAGCTATATTAGGCATTAAGTGCAGTAGTAGTCATGATGGCTTTACCCGTAAGCGCTTCCCAGAGGCACCGTATATACCGAATGTTGCGAATGAGATCTAGGATCTCGTGAGTGTTATAGAACCAATTTTACTATTTTTTATTACAATACTGCCAATTTATGAGCAGTTACAAAGTTTGAAGTTGACAATGGTAACCTGCAAATTAGTACAATATAATGCAATATACAAATTACATTCAAAAATTCTGAAAAAATTGAATGACAGGTAATTTTTTTTGTTTTATGGGCCCTGGTGGCCTCCAGAGCCCAATACAACCCAAAATGCAAAGAATTGCAAAAAACCAGCTGAAAATGCAATTTTTAGCTATCCCCCCTTTGGAAAAAGTTGTCCGGAATGAAAAAACAGGCTTAATGGGGGAAAAAATAATAATTTTACCCTAAATTAGGGATTTCTCTACTAAATTTAGTTAGTTATAACTAAATTTTAGTTTCCCGCTAAAGTTAGCGATTCTGCCAAATTTTCTGCCAAATTTCAATTGGTTTTAAAAATTTTGTTGGGGGTGGGTTTTGAACCCCAAACCTCCCACTACCCAAGACTTTCTCCTTTAACTTACCAACTAGGCTTAATGAGCACTTGGTGTAGTAATGAAGCAAATTATATTTAAATAAGGTAAATTTCGACTTACCTTTGTAAAATGGTGATTTGGCAGAGATGGAGGCACCACGTGGACTACATGCGTGGAGGAGAACTTAAAGGAGTCAGTTTTTCCTTGTTTATCGGATCTTCTTCCACTTTTAATGCCTTTGCATGTGGTATGTGACCGCCGTATTTTATTTTCCTTTATTTCTTTGTTTTCTCACCATTTTTTTAATTTGTGAATCGATTTTACTTCACCTGTTGATTTCTTTGGTGCAGGTTCTGTGTGAAGATTGAATAAAAATCCACTGCTTGTGATTGTGGTTGCAGGTTACATGGAGATTTATTGTAGGTCGCAGAGGATCTGAACAGGAGTATGGAATTAGAGGATGTTGTAGCTATTGGCATGGATGAAGATGTGCAGGTCAACCTTTGAGAAGTATGCCCCTACTTTTTGGTGTAGGTCTTCAACACCATGTACTTTGGTGATTGCCAATGCAACTCACCCCTTTAGCAAAAAATACTATCGTTTCAAAATAGCTCATGAATGGCTCGAGAGGCTCAAAGAGCTCGGTTTGCTTCAAAAAAAATTGGTGAAGAGCTCAGTCAGAATGTAACTCAGTCTCCTTTGCTCAGTCTGTGTGACCCGAGGGCTTTGAATGTAATGTAGCTCGATCTGTTACTCTGTAGATCTCTACTAATATGGCACATATAACTCCAAACTTGGTGCACTAATAGTGTTAGTTATGGCTAACACTGTCACTAATTTTAGTGACAAAACCCCTAATGGGGAAAAAATAAAGAAAAATTATTTTCAATACATGCAGCAAATTTTGCCTGCAAAAAAAAATTGTGTTCCAAACACCTGGAATGAAAGAGAAGGATGTGAGGAGGTAGGGATGGGGCTGGGAGGTTACAGGAGGCTGCACAGGCTCTCTGATGCTGCAAAAACTTCTCCAAAACTCCTCTATCTTGACTACTCTCTCTTACCACTCCTTCACAGCTTCACAGGTCCAGAATCTCGCTCTGGTACCAAATGTAAACAGGGACGGAAGCCTGAATATTTTCTTAATTAAAATCAATCAAAAACATATAAGAAGGCTGCAATATATATATATATATATATATATATATGTATGTATGTAATATATATATGTATTGTACATGCCTGGATACAATGCAAAATAGAAGTTGCAATAATGTAATAACAACAAATCTAAAATACATTAGCTTCCAAATATTATCCCGGGAAGCACATAAATTGTTATAACAATTATCCCTATGAAACTAAAAATACGAATATGGTTTAAAACCCATATAGCAATACATAACAAAAATATGGTTTATATTATAACCATTATTATTTAATTAATAAAATTAATTAAATAATTATATTATGCATAATTAACCTAACGATTTTGGGTTGTAAAATAGGTTGAGGCGGGATTGAGGGTAGAGGATATTGAAGAGGTTAAGGTGGGATTGAAGGTTGAGGTTGTTGAAAGGGAGCACTACCAACTTATTGAATGGATGCAGTGTGTAGTGTTCAAAGGGGAACCTGAACAATTATAATTGGATTAGTATTAATAGGCAGTAAGGATGGAGAAATGGATACAACCAAGTTCTAAAGATGAGTGAGATGCGATGAAGGGACATAAGATACATTAACTTGAGGAGGTGAAGGAGATTAATACCTACAAATGGTGCTAGTGGAGGAGGAAAAAATGCGGGAGTGGTTGAATAGGGAATTACTTGGCTAAATACATGTTTGGTAACCTAGAGGGAAATGTTGATCAATACGTGGTTGTCTAGCTGGTGATGAAGCAGGTATGCCAAAATAAACTGATTGACCTCTAGTAAAATGTGTTTTTGGATATTGGGAAGTAGATGGTTGAATAATACTGAAGGAAATCATCTATGTGTTGGGATCAAATTGAAATCTCACGATAGGAGAAGTTTTTTGAAGAGGAGGTGGTGGTCCACATGTTGCATTGTGAGTTGAAGGGCCTGTACGTATACATCTATAGTGGATAGATATTATTGCAATAGGATGGGATTTTCATCTAAAAAATTCCTTGAAACTCATGGGCATGCTTGAATGTTTTGCAAGTCCAGAAATAAATGCTCATACGGAAGGGGGTGTATAAGGAGGGATAACTTGTGATTTAGATAGTTGATAATGAGGTGAATCTTGAATATTTACTATTATGTCGGATGAGGGGACTATCGTAATAGGGAAAAATGTGGATGAAGAAAAATTTCTAGATTGTTGGAAAGTAAGAACCATGTAGGAGGAAGAAAAAAACAACAATAGAAAATAAAAGATGGTTGTTAATAAAACACACATAATCAGGATGAGTTAATTATCTTGAAATTAATTAGAAATGTGTGAAATAGGATATTGGATAATGAAGGAATAGAACCTAAAAGCAATATAGAGTTAGTTTTAGGTTGTTTAAGATGGATTACTCAATATACCCAAAGGTACGTGAGGCACAAATCTACGATGGTTACCGGTACATTGTGTAATATAGGGGCTTACCCCCTCACTTCACGATCCCACAGTGATAAGGGTGTCAGGAACTTGGCCAATATACCAATAACAAAAAAAATATTACACGATCATAACATTGTGGAGGTTTCTCTTTTGGGTGATGAAATCCCAATAGTTTCATGCATAATGAAGCATTGTTTATTGAAGTGGTTTGGCACTATGTACAGGAGAATAAAAAATAAGTGTGAATGAAAAATGTTAACCACCTGATTAAGCTAAGGGATCAATATGTATGTAAGAAAAGAAAATGTTTTTTTTTTAAGATCCCAAAATGAAGTGTTATATTTTGATGAGAATAGAGCAAGAAAAAGAGGGAAGAAAAATGAAAGACTGAAAATAAAAAGGCATAAATCACGACAAGAAAAACTAGATAACACTTTTCCTTTTTATCCGACTCATGACACGTTGTTGAGTATTCCAAGTAGTGCCTCACCCAACAGCAGATCCAAAATGAGAAGCAACAAACCTACAATGTTAGGAAAATAAAAACAACAACAAATAAAATAGAACACAACTAATTAAACTAATAAGTAATTAAGAAGAAATCAGAAGAATCGATGGCTATTTACTGTAATCATTGGTGATTACAAAAAAAAGAGCTAAACAAATGAAAAATTATTAAATAAAACTAAGGGAACACGTCCCTCCAGGTGTGTCAAGATGTAATGGTGTAATCCTAGTACTCATATTAATTCAAAGAAATAAAACTCTGATCACCATACCTCAAATATGACAGGGCTTAAAATTTTATGGTGGATGATAAATGTAATATCCTTCAATTTGAGTACACTCTCCAAAATCCAAAGAGGGTCCCGATAAGAAAATAAAAGACAAACTGAACAAAAAATGTCAGTTAGATACAAAGTGAGCTGCCTGACAAAGGTTAGTCCTAGGAACCAAAGGGGTTCCTTGTGCAAATTTCAGCTCACGTTTTCACTTAAGATGTGGATGGAAAATAAGATATAATAGCATATAAATTATAAAATGGATATAAAGGAGAAAAAAATGTTTTTCAATATTTTTTTACAGCGTTTATGTTAGATAATATAATGGAAATGAAATCAAACAAATTGATCTACAATTCAACAGATTCTTCCATATGTTGGTCATAATAAATGACCCATGAGAGAGTGATGAATTTTTAAAGGTCATCAAATTAATCCTCCCAATATTGGTCAACCTGATCACTTTCCTCGTGGACGATGGTTAGCTGATCCTTGATGTCGTCAGGATCAGGGGTAAGTATAATAGCAAAAAATCTCAACTCATAAGAAATGTCATATAGGTCCAAAAAAATGGTTTTCAAATGATCGAGAGATCATGAATGGAAGTGATGAGATGCAGAACACCTAGTAAGGTCATCTAAATAGATCCATGCTTGAAACAAAGGATTAGTGATGAATATATGATACCTTATGATAAAAATTCAAGGAACTTATAAGTAGAGCAGTAAAGAAAGACTCATGTGTTAGTGTAGGTTATTATTTATCCTTTTATTTATTTTTTAGGATAATTCTTATAGTTGTGTTAGACCTACACTTATTGGGTTAGCTTGCTTAGGTGTAATAGTTGTGTGGAGTTATCTTACTAGTCTTTTGGAGTTAACTTAACTGCCAGTATCAATTAATGGGAGTTCTTCTCCACTGATTTAGGTAGTAGTTACACTTTCCTCCTCCTATATGTACATCTTTCTTATTGAATAATTAAAGTCATTCTATTGTAATGTATTGAGCATTATGTATTATGATGGATTTCCATATATGGTATTTTAGCTCTTTTTTCTTGTAAATCTAATGTGGTGTGCTATTATCATCTGAGATCGCGACTTGGAACAATATTCTTATCATTCCTTTCATCATGGTGATTCAAAATATATGGTTAAATAATCAACATATAAACTAGAAAGTGAAATAGAAAACTAGAAAAATGTTTACCTTGGTGGGTTGATACACCTATGAGGATAGAAGGGAGATGTTTGATGGATGTAGGACGTGTTTGTAAATAAAATGTGGTTACTCCAGACATTTGAGAATGGCTGAGTGCGTCATCAGATTATACTTAGAATATCAGAGATTCATATATTTGATGTAAATGTTTGATGATCCCAAACCAAGGGGGGAGGGCCATATTTATAGAATTGCGATAAATTACCCAAATCACTAGTGATTTATATGGGATAAGAAAACCTATTTAGAAGTGGTTTTTGACCACCTCCAAATAAGGTGGATTTGGATGATGATGTAAGATTAACTATAGGAAAGTGTGTCTCCATGGATATGGATGATAACCACTTGAGTATTTTGGGTTTTGGGATAATATAGGGGTAGATAGGAGGTTATGATAGTGATTAATATATTTACGGGGTGAACAAATAGGTTAGGATAGGATTTTGGAGGGAAATGCATTCTAATTTGAATTAAGAATGAGTTTAAATAAAAAGAAACTAGTGTGCGCGTTTTAAGTGTCTACAATTAGACATCATTTTTGTAAATTGTGTTGTATTGTTTTAGTTTGTCAACATTGTGATGATGTGTTTTTATTCTTTTAGTTTGTTATTTCTTTGTACTTTGTTTACCTTCATTGTAGACTGATTGTAGGATAAATATTGGCATCTTAGTTCACATAAAACCTTGGTGTCATTCATTCCTATTCATATTAGGTTTGTTTGCATGCTTGTTTTTTGTCTTTTGACCAATTACACAAGTTGCGTTTTTCCTCTTGGTTTATTAAATAAGCCATGTCATTAGGTTTGTTTACATTTTTTGTATTTTTAGTTCAATTTTTTATCAAAAGTTTGTAAAATCATCAAAAAAATAATATATCCAATAAACCAGTAAAAAAATCATATATTCAAAAATCGTAAAACATATCTTAATTTTTTTTAACTAACATTCACTTACTATAGAAATCTTACAATTGGAAAACCCTTGAAGTGAATCTTTCAACATTTTAACATAATCTTGATAAATTCATACCTTTATCTACTACCCAAGTGATTGTTCCAATCTTACAACTATAACTTTCTTCCCTTTGCACGATTACTTATTCTACTTTAGGAAAGTCATAAAATTGTTTTCCCTTCATGATATAAATTCTCCCGTGGAAATTTATTTCAGATCATTTCTAAAACAGATCCAAAAAGAGTATCATGAGGAGTATCTAAGTATACTCCACTCTTCTAGTCTGAACATATTCCCAAACCTTTCATAATTTTAAATGCTTGGGGGCATTTGCATCTACTTAATCATCATTGTGGAACACATTAGTGGCATAACTAATTGTCTTATTTTTCGACGTTGTGTTGCATTGCTGATGTTTACTTTTTTGACCACTTACAAGTAGTGTGATACACATCTTGGTTCCTTTATAACATTGATGTCTGCACCTACTCTATATATTGGGTTTGTTTTTCTTTTTTTTATCTTTTCTTTGTTTTGTGTGTGTTTGTTTACATGCATCTAGGCTAACCATCTTGATACTTTCATAATCATGGTGACAACTCTATTGTGCAACAAAAAAAATAAGATTGATCTAAATTTCACTCTCCAAATGACGCTCATGCTACAAGCACAATTCTTCCTATCCTTGTTCAAATACCTTGTCTTATTCTTGTCAAGCGGTCGTCCACCACCTTGCTACATCATCCACCTTGAGGGGCATTCCCTTACCATTTCTACTTGTTGGGGAATCAAAATGCTTCACCACTTTTTGTTCACTACTCTACATGTGTCTACTATATTTAAAGCACTATTACTTCAAATAGCACTTTAATGAGGGGAAAATGTGTACACCCCCAAAATTACACACTAGTTCCCAGTACTATCCCAATTCACGTCCTAGGTCATATCCCTTGCAATTGATTAATAAAATTAATTAATCATGGACATTACACCCCTTGGATTAATTAAATTAGTCCACAACACCATATTTAACTAAATTAATTTTCATTTACCAAATAAATGATTAATTAATTATCTTGGACATTGTAGCTAATTAAATCAGTTACTTAATTAGGAAAATACACCTATTTTCCTAGTCAACAGACACTTAATTATCATAGTTAACTACCAGTTGAACTCCACTTCCTCATTCTAGTTAATTGCACTTGAACTCAACTTCCCTACTCTACTTGGACTCCACTTCTAGGTTCCTAAAAGTGTGGGGGAAATTGGATTGTGTGTACAATTCAATTTCTAGATGTAACTTTTTCCATTCCAAATGTCTATTGCCCCTTGAAAAGCTGCAACTCCTAGACTTAGTCTAATTTCTATTCTCGTGTGATTACAATTATGACCTGGAGGTCATTCAAAATCACACCCACCTTTCATGACCCTACCATCATCTATAATAACAAGCCATTTCCTTCACAATATCATCCTTGGAAGCAACAAAACTCTGCTTTTTTATTGTCCGAATCCTCATGAAATCTGCTCATATCATATTGCAAATCCATCTTGGAGAGTTCATATCAAGCATCTTAAAGATCAAACAAGCTTAAAGATTCTACAATCTTACTCGATGTTTGTAAGATTTTTATGGAGAAGGTATAATTGTCTTGTGTATTGATTTATCTTCATTTATTTGTTAATTTCATTGCATACACTACATATATGCTAATGTTGTTTATTTGAAAAATGGATGTATATGAAAGGTAAATATATATATGGAATCAACCTGAATGCCATTATGGGGTCTGAGACCCTCTCACAAGGATTATGTTTTCTCAAATTTCCATATATATTATTCAAATTTTGTACCCATGGCGCTTGACATAATAATTATTCTTGGGAATAAAGCCAACCTTGTCAATCCCACACCTAGGGTTCCAAATTAATAGTGAACAACAAGTTGAAAATTGAATTTATCATAGTTATACGGATTTTTAATACAAAGGCATAAAATTAATGTTAAAATCTAGTATGTATACAAGTTGCTAAAATCGAAATGTATGTTTTCCTATAGAAATTTTAATTTTTAAATTGGCATGGAATATAAATAAGAAGGTATTTGAGTTTGATGTATGTATGTATGTATGTATGTATGTATACATATTTTATTAGTACTCTAATGAAATGAATTCCTAATTGATAGTGGGACATATAGCTTGGTTAAAATTGCTTGTGATTGCCATCCTCAAAAACTAACAAAACTAGTGAGTTTTTCATATTGAATTTTCCATTTAGGGATAGAAAAATATTAAAAAACAAGTGGGTAAAGGTCATCTCTCCTTTAAAAATATACATTTTCGTAATTTTATTTAGTGCTAGTGTATATATATACACATATATACTGTTTGTATTTATTTACGGTAATCCTCTCTATAGTTTTGTTTCCTCAAAGATATGGAAATTATATTTTTGTTTGGCATGGAAAAATATAGATGAGAATGTATAATGTTGTTAATAAATGTCAATAGTAGTTTGAGTATTGAGTTCTCTTGTACTATGTAAATTAAAAGTTATATTATTCTTGGCCAAGAAAGTTGATATAGCTAAATACTAACAATTGTACTGTTGTGTTCAATGATCACACCGATAGGTAGGGAATCAAAGTGAAGGGGGAACAATTAAAAAAAATCCACCCATGAGTTGAAGTTTCAAATCTAGTAAGTATAGGTTTTGGACCACAAATTGCGAGTTAGTAATATCCTAATTCAATATCTATGTGCTTAGAATTATAAGCATTGGTAATCTATTAGATTATGAGAAATGAAATGTTTCTTTATAACTATTGTTGAAAACAATTCATGAACCATCTTGTGTAATTATAATAATGTGAAATCATAAATTGAATGTTAATGTCATACTTAATTATTTCAATTTCTTGAAGAAGTAGCCATTGAATATGACTTGACTAGTGTAAATTAAACTTCGTTAATGAACCTTTACAGACACTAAATGAAAGGTTACATAGTTATGGATTTACTCTACCCAAGAGATGAGAGCATCTTGGCCATGAGGCCTCTTAATATAAATAGGTACTATGCTAGTTAATAAATATGTTGAATGCTTCGAGTTACATTTAGAGCTACTCTTAATCATTTCTCCTACCATAGGATGGGAGAATTTACTTTCAAATTTGATCATCATTTTATACTTAATATTTATGTAATGCCATTATAATTTAGGAATTCAATGTAATTGCACTAGATGTGTGCAATGGGTATTCCGAAGGGTTGATAATGAAGATGGGTGGGAATTTATCTTGGGGAATGGAAATGTTTTTTACACATTTCTTATATCAAAATATCTACGCTTAAAATCATCGAGGTGAATCAAAAATTTGTAGATTATGCCTATTCAAACATACATGGACCATGAATGTTGCACCACATCCTAAATAACGAAAAAAAATTCCATAGGCCATGTTGGTATCTTTGGTGGAAATATGGTCTGATAATAGGAGGTGATTTGGTGGATCCCTATGTGGTCTCCTTCACCACCGCATGCAAATGGGGTTCAACCTACATTTGTCTAAATCAGTAGTACTTCTACTTTGTCCCACCATGTTTTCTATTGTGTCTTGCAACTTCCTATTGGATTTATGGTTCAAAACCATTTCTGAACACAAGTGTGACGAGGGATTTATGTGTATTGTTTAAATTAGATTTCAGAAATGATAGCCCTTTTATAGATTATTTGTCAATTGAACCTCATTTCAATAAATTCCTCCAGATTGTACTATGATTTCATATGGCTAGGGTAAATTGAGAGAAAAGAATACTACTCCTCCCAAATGAACAATAACCATCCTCCAAGGCATTGATATTAGAAAAATTCATTATTTCCTTATCCTAGAAAAGAAATATAATCACCCATGGGATTGTAAATATTATGTAAATAAAATCCATTCTCATTACCCACCTAAAAAGAAGGATACATCCACCATAACTGAAATTCTAATTTTCATCATATCAAAACAAGCAACACTAATTTAATCTTTTTGGAAAAATAAAAGGATACATATGAAATTACTTCACATATTTATTAGGATTGTTCTCATGGATGAAAACAAAGAATAAAATACAAAACACTTCACAAAGTGAATTACTCTTATCAAAATTGAGAAATACCTAACAAAAAATGGCATAAACAAAACAAACATATTTACACGATGATATTTTACCATTGGAACTAATCATTATATGAATGAGAGAGAGAGAGAGAGAGAGAGAGAGAATACTCACGGTCCCACAAAAAATCCATGAGGGCACCATAAAACACCTAAAGGGCCAACAAAGAATGCCAAGAGGGAAAACAAGAGAACTACATAAAATCGGATAACATTAAGCATATGACTCCACTCCTAGAGAAGGAGGAGAATAATCCCAAGGAGGGATGAACACTCCACTCCATAGCTCAGCCAAAGGAGGATTAACTTATCATCTATCCTGATCAGGAATTTTCATGTGTATAGGCACCATAATTCCCCAACCAGGGGGTGGAGAGCCACCAAATGTTTAAACTATATGTGGAGTAGATTCCCAACGCAAAGAAATTTCCATGAATTTCCCTCATGGATGATGACTCCATCCCAACCATGATGATGATGGAGCTTAAGGGAGACCTCAGTGAGAGGTAGAGCAGTGTTACGAGAGCAGATTATGTGATGTGATACTTGTAAAGGTGGTCAGCATGGTGGATATGGACGAGGTGGTAGCAACAAAGGGTAAGGAGGGACATTTCTCATCATGTAAGGAACACTCCCCTAGTGTGCGAGCAATTCCTATAGGTGATAAAAATCCATAGAAACTTTTTCAGCTTGAAGTTGAATTTTTATGCACACAACAAAAAATAGCCACTTTATCATTAGTGGAAAATAATACAACAGTTTGATCACTCTGGAATATAAAATTATTACGAGCTTTCCAAATTTGAAAGAGAAAATAAGCTCTAAAAAATGACACAAAGTATTAATATAAGTAGGCTAAGAACTGTAATCTCCAAATAATGCCATATGTCAATGAAAGAATTCAAGGTGGTAGGGTTGAAATAACGTATAAATCCAAGACAAAATGACATGAGTACAGGAGAAAAACCAAAAAAATTCTTAAATAATTCAAGTTGAGAGAAAAAGGGACATTTAGGATTGGGAATTATAATGTGACTAATATGATTGCAAACCAGAAGACCCTAATAGATAAGGCACCATAGAAAATGGTTGAATTTAGGTTCTAGAAAAGGGTTGCATGCATGTGAAATATGATAAAGCCAAGTAGTCGAGACAGATTGCAAACCCCAGTGGGTGTTGAGTTTGGAAATGACAGGAGAAATAGGACACAATAGTTGGTAAATGGTGCCAACATTATAGTGAAGAAACGTGATATTATGATTCCACCGCCAATCTCACCACCACACATCTAGAGTTTTAAGACCCGGTTTATGAAGCATGACATCTGACATCAACTCTTGAATTCTCTGGATAGATGAAATTTTTGAGTTGGTAAGATTGAAATAAATATTGAGTTCAAACTAGGAAATATAGTCTTTGTGGAAAACCAAATCTTGAATGGTATGAATTCCCTTTCGAGATAAACAGAGAGCTTTGATGTCTGGAGTTTCAACAAGCAGAATGTTATCTTTCATGATAATGGGTGAGCAGAATTTATTTTGGGAATTGAAAGAAATCCTAGTAAAAAATACATCGCTAATCCAATGCAACAATAGTTTCATTGCTTCAAAGGCCTTCCATATGCTTTTGGCGAGGAAAGTCCCAGTAATATTGACTGGAGCCTTGGTTATAATTAAGGTATGTAACCCTATATTATTCCAACATATTTTTTCATAATGGGAACCTAAAGTAATGTAATGGTAAAGAAGAAATTTCCAAGATTGAATACCCGAGAGACTTCAAACCACCCATTTAGAACATAAAATCTATTTTTTACATGTAAACATCAATAATACCCATGCCACCTTGCTCGCGAGGCAGAAAAAAAACATCTTAAGAGACCCAATGAAAGCCAGTTGAACCAAAAAATTTACACCAAAGGTTATTCCAGAGGATCTTGGAAAGTTTGGCAAAGGAATCCTGGGATGGGCACCAACAACAATAATAGTAAACATGGGTGGCTGTAAGAATCTTGGTACACACCTAAAATTTACTGGCTAACGAGAGATATTTGGAATACCATTGAGAGACCTTATGCTCAACTTTTTCAATCACATATTGTCATAAAGTTGTTAAATCACTATTAAAGGTAAAAGGAATGCCCAAAAATTTAAATTTTTCTCCACACCTAATCCACTTCTAGGGGTAAGATTTCAACTAGGTAGGCATATGCCAACAATTTTTTTGCTAGAAAAAAGTTTTAGGCATCTGAATGCTGGAACTTGAAGAAAGACAAAATATGTCAAGAAATTCAAAAAATTCAACTAAATGTTTCTCATTTCTAGCAAGGGTAAGAAAAGAATCATCAAGAAAGTGCCCATTAATGAGTTGATTCGAATGATCTGGAAAAATTCCCCAAAGGTGACCTTGATCTACATGTTTAACAATAAGATATCCAAGAGCATTGATGGATAAGACAAATAGAGAATTCATAAGAGGGCACCCATGTATGATAGAGTAGAAAAGGCCACTCGAAGAGGATTATTGACAATTGGTAGTGAAACAAGAAAAAGTATTGGAAAATAGAGTTTCAGACAATCGAGATAAAAAATTTGCCAAAACCTAAAGTTGTGAGCATATCTAGAATAAACGGCCATTCAATATAATCATGAGCCTTTTCAAATTCAATTTTAAGAAATAAGGGCCATTACAGAGACACCTGATACCATTCCATTCGTTCCCAGACTGCAATGGGATTATCCAAAATGTAATGGCATTTGACATATACCGTCTATTTAGGATGAAAAATCTTTAATAATAGATCAGAAATGCAAAGAGTAAGGGCCTTAGTAAGAATTTTGTAAAAAAAATTCAAAAAATTAGTAGGAAACATTAAGTTCATCCCTAAAGCAGGCAATCTTGAGCTAATTACATGCCGATATTTTTATTGTTTAAAAGGTGTCCTTAATACAATATATTATTTGGCATTGAAAAAAGGGACTCCCCTTCATAAAGAGTTTGGAGAATAAAAAATGGATTTTTTTGGTAGGAATATAGTTTAGAAAATCAAGCTCCATGACTTCTTTATATGGAAAGGAAATTATATGTACCTTCCCTTCAATTAGAATCTAGATAGACACATAATTAAAGGAAAAAAAATTATGTGATGCATCCAATCAAATAATTGTAATAATAGGTAATGCATTAGTAATAACCTTTATACTGTCTACACTTAATTTAATTATTCACACAAACAAATTTAAAATATTTTATAATTTCATTCTGATTTCCACAAGTATGTTGATAATATCTTACAGATACAAATAAATAGATGCAACTAACATCCTATTTTTAAAAAAAATCTGTGAACCACACATATTCAAATATTATAAATTTTTTTACTATGTTACATGTCTTTTGGATATATTATTCGAAGCAATGTGGGGAGACATATTAAAAAAGGTTATCACTGATCATAAAATCCTTTACATGAGATGAACATTGTTGTCTATGAATATTGGTGTCTATATTCATGAACGTGCAATGGCTGGAATATTTTTAATGATTAAAAGGGTTTAATGATTTAATCACCTGCAAAATCATTCAAATATTCATTAATGATGTGTGAAAAATAATGAGACTACGGATGTTCGGTACAAAAAAATTAATTATAGAGGTGATTGGTCTCCCATTGATTGGAGATAGGTTGCAGGAACAACCTAACGCTGGAGTAGAATGAGATGCTTTTACCATCATAGAAGATTAACTTGAATATTCATCCCAAGGATCCCAAATAATGTGATTAAGCTCACCTATGGATGAAGCATGAATTGAAATATGAGCCAAAAATATAGGCTACTTATAGCATGTGCATAAGTTCTAACACATTCCCTACTTAAAAGTATGTGAATAAGTTCTAACACGTACCATTTATAGAAACTTATTAGTAGTTATCATCCCATTACTTAAATGCATACCACTATTTACATTTTAAGATGTTGTTTCTCTTTAATGAGGTCTGTAAGCTACTTTTAAGTGAATTAATTTTCTATTTTAATGAAAATTCACTACTGTTATCATTAGCAGTAGTGAAATATCCTTATGATAACACCTATGTGTAGCCAAAAATCATGGAGCTTTTTATATTATGTTAGGAAAGAGTTGCATCTTCAATATGAAAGCTTCTAGCATATAGTATAATAAACATCACACACACACACACACACACACACACACACACACACACACAGAGAGAGAGAGAGAGAGAGAGAGAGAGAGAGAGAGAGAGAGAGAGAGAGAGAGAGAGAGAGAGAGAGAGAGACTATAAAAAATTACATGGATTACAATCATGCAAGGAAAAAGGATTTCATATTCAAGACAAAATATTTTACATGTATACCAATATTAGCCATGCCAGATGTGTTAAAACCTATAACATCTAATAATTTTTAACTTTTTCCATACCATGATGCATGACTTCACACTATTCCAAGATAGGAAAACAACTTGATTGCATACCTTCCCTTCCCTCTAAATTTATCCCTTCATTTAATGACAATTTGACATATTTAGACAAGTTATCACTTGAAAAATAAAGAACCAAAGTCCTAATAAAACAATGTAAGAATGTTTTAGTAGCATTCATTCAAATTCATTAAAAGAATTAAAGTTAATAATTTGACTTATGTAAGTCCAAAATTGATTTCCTGATTACTGTGCACATTACACTCTAGACCCACTACCAAAGGCCTCTTTGTATTAGTCATAATCTTCCTGTTATTTATTTTACTTCCTTCTCATTTCTTTTGTTAAAATGTTAACATCAAGAAGTGTTGTTTCTTCATATTCATCAAGCTCCATGTTTGTCATATGAGTTGCAGATCTAGGAAACAACATTGCTTCATGTTTCTTGCATTGTTCATGAGTTAGGGAGTTCGGAAAATCTATAGAAAAATGAACATAAGCTCTACTTTCATAAAATAATAGTGTGAAGTCATTACTTCATCATTAATTGCCTTGATAAAATTAGAAAGATAATTATAAAATAATTTCATAGTAATAAAGGAAAAATTGATCAGAAAGCTTGTAAGATCAAGCAAAAAAAGTTTTAACAAAAGTGTATTATAAGTTAGATGTGTTGGTATGGGGTACTTGCCTTGTCATCTTGGGGAATTGTTCACATCACTTGGTGATTCATATCACTTAGGTGATATCATAGTTCTTAGGTGTCTTTAGGAGATATGAAATATTCCATCATAGAATATTTCATACATGTCAGTGCATCATACAGGAGTTAGTTTCCATTTCTGGAACATAAATTCTTTCTCCCTTATGAAGGTATGATTGATCTTGCATTGGGGGTTACAAAAACCTCCTATTTGTACCCTTTTTTGATCTATGTGAATGAGTAGACCCTTTTATTTTGCATGCACATTTCATGGTGGTTGAATACTTGCTTATTATATGGAACTCTGTCATGATGCCATTTGATCATAACTCGGTAGATGTGCATGCCATTCCACTTAACCTTGTTCTCATATTCTCTCACATGGTATCAGATCATGTTGTTTGGATTCATGTCACTCATCATAATTCATTTCCTACTACTTTTAGTTTTGTGATTGTTATCCAAAAATAAGCCCATGCTTATTTTTGGTTAGCTACAACTCTTTTCTCCTTGCTGGTACTTAAAATGGATTTTTTGCACACTTCAAGCATCCAAATAATTTTGGATATGGCTCTATCAGATATATATTCTCTTCCCCTTTCTAGAAAGGTAAAGAACTCTTTCTAAATCCTTGTATTTTTTGAGTTATGGCTCGGTGGAGTTAGGAGAGACATTTTGCCAAGGTGGGCCCACGGAGCTAAAGAAGAAATTTTGCCAAAGGAGATGGTGGGTCGGAGAAAAGTGAAAGACTTTTCAAACTTAGTATTTTTGGCTAAGAGGGCACAAAGTTAATTTTCTACCCGTGAGCCCACAGAGGTGCAAAAGAAGAAAATTTGATTAAGGCCCAGGAAGGACATGTGGTATCATTTCGTGCAATTGTGCTAAGGCGGGTTGGTGGAGGATTTTGGGGACTTGGAAATTTTTGCCAAAAAAGTTTCTAAGTACAAAAAATTGAACACATCTCTGAAGGAACCTAGAAGTGACACGTGGCGGGCCTAAACCAAAGCAAACCAGTGGGGTATCTGGGTAAAAAGTGAAAAATTTCCATTTTCTTCAAAAGGCATAAAAATAAAAGGGTGACCTATGGCCCCGAGGAATTAAGTGATGAGGTGGCATATAAAATCTGTAGTGGGGATGTAGATCTTCGGGGGTAAAAATGAAAATTTTCCTTTTTTGGCAAAATGTGTAAAAAAACAAAAGGAAGCCCTACCTCCGACGACCCCAATGGATGCCACGTCACAAGCGGAAGTGCAGAGGTGCGAAGAGTTTTGGGAAATTGTTGCAAAAGTGCATAAAGTAAAATTTGGGCTCATGTATCCATTTTCAAATCTGATTTGCCACCATTTTTCACCCTAATTCATGCCTTGAAATTCATGCTCAAATTTGTGCCCTGATTTTTCCCTAATTTTTCAGATGGGCATATGTTTCGATCCAGATATCAGATTTAGGAAAGATCAGACTTGTTGGAAAGATCTTGATCCCCTATATGCATTGGAGGCATAAAACATCATTTTTATGGGTTTCAATAAAGGAAAATCTAGAAACATCTTTTGTGCTTTCAATGTAAATTATATTACTTTGAACAGGTCATTATTTTCTCAATCCACCATGGTTGCCTTCTCCCACACGCCAAGGATGAAGAATCAACTCGATTTGATTGGGAAAAAACTGTAAAATGTCTTATCACACCATTAATCCAAGATTGGATTTCTTTAAGAGTTGTGTTTTGCTAAATTCATCATTTTTTCTTCTAACACACAAAATAGAAATAGAGGAGTTGATTTGACGGGTTTGCAAGCTGATTTGAAAGGGATTAATGGTGGGCGGTTGAGTTAAAAGATCTGATTTGCTTCCTCCTTTGTTTTCTCTCTCTTTGCTTCCACTATAAATAGAAAGGATTAAATCTTTTGTAATGTCAGATATTTTGGCTTTACTCCTCCCTTTTCTCTGTTCTACAACGAATTTGTGGAGTTTTCAAACCTTTCCATGAATCTATAACGTAAATTTTTGCCATTTTGGCCATTGTAATGCTTTGTATCAACTCTGTGGAGCAATAAAATAATTTTGTGGGTGATTTTCATCCCTTTTCTTACATTCATTGCATTCATATGATATTTTCATTGCAATTTGGTCATCTGTGCATGGTTGCAGTATTACATTTTTTTTGGGTTTGTGTTTAAACAGAAAAATTTGTATTCATCATTCTTTGGTGCATCACCTTATTAGCTTAGATTCGATTTCTTTTTTTGCAATCTTCTTAACCTTGGTCCCTTGGAAAATATTAGAATAGGCTATTGAGTGAATCATCTACAAACTAAATGTATGCACCTGAACAGAGGAATAGTAACCAACCTTTAATCTGAAGATTTTTACCATCTTTTCAAAGTCCCACACTTTGGGGAAAAATCCATGTTAATCAGATCACACCAAATGACAAGTTTGAATCACTAAATCACAGTGGTCATTTGGGGTGCTGTGATTTTACACTAACAGTTTTGGCATGCCCGATGGGACCCACGAGAGGTCTCCACTTCATTGCAGTAAGATTGATGTGCACTTGTTGCAATCTTCAACTTATAAGAAGCTTTAAATTTGCATATCTAGTAACTCAAATAGAGGAAGAATACATTGGTTTTGGTAGCCCAAGCTTGGAATATTTATGAGAAAAACCCGGTCTAGAGAAAGGAAAGAAGGTATATTTGAATACTTACATCTATCCCCAGGCAGAGAAAGGAAAGGAAGAAGAGTTTAGAGGTCTCCATCTCCACCAAGGAAAACCTTGTCAACACCTCCACCCAAAAGGTGTTTCTTTCAGTTTGTAAGGGTTCTTTGGCCAATCAAAATTACATAACCAAATCTATATGTCAATTTTACTGGTAGCAATCCACTTGCTCTGAATGCACAGAATCCAGTTCCAATTGCAGTACTGAAAAATATCCCATAATTCACTGGAGAAAATCATACCACTCCTGGTGACCATGTCCAGGATATTGCAAATGTTTGTGCAATCCATGAGATTGTGGAGATGTATATTACAGTTAAGTTGTTGGCTTCTTCATTTAAGGGAAAAGCCTTACAATGGTTTAGAATTATGAGAGCAAGCTCCATTCAGAACTGGGACCAGCTATGCACAACCCTTCATAACTAGTTTGGAGAAAAGGGAGATAACTTATCTCTATTGGAGAAATTAACCACCATCAAGATGTCCTAATGAGTAGATAAAAAAATTCAATTTCAGATTTCAGAGAACATGGGACATAATTCCATTGGTTGTGATACCAATAACTCAAGGTGCTTTCTTATATTTCCTTAAATCTTTAAATTATGATATTGTTGTTTTGATTCAGTCCATGGGGGGTAAAACTCTACCAGCAGCCTACAATATTTCAGTTAGAGCTGAGAATTGTCTAATCCAGGCTAGTAAACTTGCACCCAAGCCACCTATTCCTCTTTACCTAGATTTTAAAAATCCAAATACCAGCCAAACACCTACCTTAGCTCCCATTTCCACTCCAAGAAATCAGAGCTCAAATGAATCCTCTAATTCATCTTCTAATTCCTCAAATGAGCTCTAAGAGGTCATGAAACAATTGTAGAACCTAGGGAATGAGATGGTCACACTTAAGAGGAAAAAATCTCAGAACATCAGACCTCCATATCAGCCTCATGCCCAACCAAATAGGCCTTCATATCAGCCTAATAGACCACCTTTCAAAAATAAAAATCCAAATCAGGTTAGGCCTCCTGTTAACATACCATACCAACCCTATAATCCCAATGCTACATCTGCATCTAAAGCCTTAGTGTCAGTACAAAACAACATGGCTCAAGAGTATGATTGGTGTTTTCCATGAAATCAACCTCACAACCAATCAATGTGCTTTAATGGGGCCTTGAATCAAGATCTAATGGTAACAATAGCTGGTGTAGGACAAGAGACATATCAAGAAGAAAACCAGCAATTAGGAACATCTCAAAAAAGAGCCAAACCCAAATGAAGCCACACTTGTGAATTGGCAGGCTGAAGACTTCTGTGGGATGAACCAAACTCTTTCTCAAAGTATAGCAACCAACACACAGTCTAAAAAGAGGAACATTGGAGATGGACAACCACCAAGCTTAAGTGATTCACAACCCTTCATATTTCCATAAGGTGTTAGAAATTAGAATCCAGCTCTAAATGTGTAAGGGCAGCCCAAACTACCTTCTAGACTAGCTCAAATACCAGCTGTTATAACACATGTGCAAGAGAAAAATTTGTAGAACAAGGGAAAACAGGGAGATGTTTCATCTCCTTTTAATATCATTGAGCAAATGAAGAATACCAATGTAAACATTTCCATGTGGGATTCATTAGCTATCCCAGGCCAAAGGGATCTCTTGCAAGCTTCCATGGTTAACTAGCCAACATCAAGTCAGCCATCCAAAGGGAAAGAAAAGGTGCTTATTAACATAGCTCAGCATGCAGTACAACAACAAGGAGGTTAGCCAAGCAAGAGTTTGAAACCTCCATATTTCTATGTGTCATTGATTGTTGGCAATCACTTAGTACACAATTGCATGATCGATTCAGGGGCGAGTAGTTCAGTAATGCCAAAGCAGATAACAGATAAATTGGGTTTGAAATATGAGCCAGTGATGAAGGGAGTAATGCAATTGGATGGCACAGTAGTAGCAACAGTTGGAGTCATCAATGAGCTAAGTATGATGCTGCATGCATGTCCAAATGTCACAGTGTTGCAAGATGTGTCTATGATTAACCTTACACCTCTCTTCACCATATGTTTGTCAAGGGATTTCACAGCCAAAATTGGAGGCTACTTGTATGCTGATTGGTCACATATGTTGTTCAGAATGAGGTATGAACCAATTGCTAATTTCCATATTGAACCTCACACACCAAGCCAAATCAATGCTAATTTCTCAGCATTTGACCAAGAAGATTATCCAAACACTTATGAAGCTGACACAAAAGTTGGATCAATTCCGGATCTGACTCTTAATGAATGGGAAAATAAGGTACATGCTTTTGATCCCTATGTGGAAATAGAAGAATCTGAACTGGGTGTTTTGTTTGCATGAGGAGAATCATCCTCTTCCTAGCATCACCAAACCAAGCCTCAAGGATGATAATAAAGTATGGCAGTTGTTCTTTGATGGTTCAAGGAGTAGACAAGGAGTTGGAGGTGGTGCAATGTTGGTTTCACCACAAGGCATCAAGTATTATTCAACCTTCAAATTTCGGTTTACATGCTCAAACAACACTGTTGAATGTGAAGCTTTGGTCCATGGTCTTCATTGGGCAAGGAAAAGGATGGTGAAGAGCTTACAAGTGTTTGGTGATAGTGAACTCATTGTAAATCAAGTCAAAGGACAACATGCTTCTAGGAATGACCTGATCAGAAGCTACAAAAATAGGGTATGGGATCTTATTGAGGATTTTGAAGCCTTCAACATTATATCCATACCTAGGAAGGAGAATGAAGCTGATGATAGGCTTGCAGTAGTTAGAGAAAATTTCGATGTGGTTGATAACATCAAGAGAGATAAAACACGACCACACATCCATGTGATTGTGAGGCTAGCAGTGTCAAAAAATAACACAATCTGGTAAGTGTTTGAGAATGATTAGAAGATCATTAATTTCTTGTAAGAGGAAGCTGAATTATCAGCTAGAAATCAAGATAAATTGGAGCAGCAATATGGAGATCAAATAGTGTAGCTGAGGACAAACAAGCTTCCAAAGGGTTTGGTGACTTTGGAATCTATCTTCAATCCCAATGATCAATTTCGAAAAGAGAAGGCTAATATACAGATCAAAGGAGAAGACTCAGAGTCAATTCTAGTTGGAGAAGACAAAGCACTCCAAATTGGTAAGGTGGCCATTGAGCAAGAAAGGTATGAATTCATACAACTCTGCCAAGAGTTTCCAGATGTATTTTCCTAGAGTTATGAGGATCTAAGAGGGTTTAATCCAAATTTGGCATGACACACAATTGAGCTATACCTAAATGCTAAGCTAATCAGGAAAAAATAGAGATCAGTCAATCCACACATTGAGCCTCTTGTGAAGAAAGAGTTGAATAAGCTGATAGAGGCAAGTATCATATTTCCAACCAAACACTCAAGCTGGGTTGTAAACTTGGTCCCAGTTAGAAAGAAGAATGGAGAGATTAGGCTGTGTGCTGAATTCAAATATTTGAATAGAGCATCTCTCAAGGATCACTACCCACTCCCCTCGATGGAGCAGATTTTGCAAGTGGTGTCTCGATCAAAGAGGCTCTCACTCCTAGACTGTTATTCAGGATACAATTACATAATGGTGAAAGAGGATGATCAATTCAAAACAACCTTCACCACTAAGTGGGGCACCTATGCCTACAAGAAAATTCCATTTGGGTTGTCTAATGCTAGAGCCACTTTCCAAAGGGCAATGGATATGGAATTCAAGGGATTAATTAACCAAATAGTGCTGATCTATTTGGATGACATCACTATTTTTTCCAAGAATGCAACAGATCGTTTCTTCCATCTGAGGCAAGTTTTTAAGAGATGTAGGAGATTTGGGTTGTCACTAAACCCCAAGAAATGCATATTCTTATCTCATGAAGGAAGACTTTTGGAGCATATTGTGTCAAAAAAAGGCTTGGCAATTGACCCAAATAGAGTTGAAGAAATCAAATATTTTCCCTTGCCAAGCCATAAGAAGGCCCTTCAAAGTTTTTTGGGGAAGATTAATTTTGTGCACAGATTTGTACCATATTTCGTTGCCCTTGTCAAGCCAATAACGTTGATGTTGAAGAAGAACATGGTGTTTAAATAGACAATTGAAGGGAGAGCAAGCTTTGAAGCTATCAAAGAATCCATATCACAAGATGCCACCCTCGTGAACCCAAATTTCTCCAAGTATTTCATGCTCTATGATTTTGGCGGTGTTGATAAAATTTCTATGATTTCTTTACATCAGAACAATGAAGGTGCAGAGCAACCAATTTCTTTTTTCAGCCAAGGTTTGGAAGGCTATGAAGTGAAGTATTCCTTCATTGAAAAGAAGGTATTAGTAGTGATCAAAGGGTTGAAGAAATTTAAACATCTGGTTTCAAATAATAAGATCCAACTGCTAGTCTCCCACACAGGAGTAAAAGAATTCCTTCATAGCAAGGATTTGAATAAAAAGCATGCTGGATGGATTACTCGTGTCATGGAGTATGACATTGAGATCAAAGTCACCAAGCTAGTCTGTGGAAAGGGACTGTGTGAGCAACTAGCATCCAATCAGCAAACTGAAGCAAGCAACGAAAAGGAAAATGTTTTTGTCCTACAAAATGGTCAAGAGGAAGAAGAAGATGATGATGTGCCCATTTCTTGCTAGACTCAGAACATTATACACTTCTTACAAACATGCCTATTCCCTCTAGAATTGAGTGAGGTAAAGATAAGACACTTCAGGTTATAAGCTATCCCTTATGTGCTTATTGGTGATATCTTGTTTAAAAGGGACATCAATGGCGTTCTGTTAAGATGCATAGGATCAAATAAGATTGAGAAAATGTTGCAAGAATTCCATGATGGAGTAGTTGGAGGTCATTTTTCTCCAAGGGTGACAATGCTTAAGATTATGAAGGTAGGTTATTACTGGCCTAGAGTGTTTAGTGACTGCTATGCATGGATTAAAAAGTGCAAGAATTGTGCACTCTTCAGAGGTAAAGAAAGGTTAGCAGCACTTCCATTGCATCCAATCTCGATTGACCAGCCATTCATGCAATGAGGATTGGACTTCATTGGAGTCATCAATCCAAATTTGAGTCAAGGCCACAAATGGATTTTGACAGCAACTAATTATTTCACTAAGTGGACCGAGGCAGTGGAACTCAAAGAGGCAAATGAATCTAGCATACTAGATTTCTATGAAGGGTTAGTAACTAGATTTAGAGTGCCAACCACCATTATATCAAACAATGTTATGGCATTTATAGGCTACAAGATCATAGAATGGTCTCTTAAGAATGGGATCTATTTGAGCACATCATCAAATTATTACCCTTAAGGTAATGGCCAAGCTGAGTCTCCAAACAAAATAATTCTAAGGATTATCAGGAGGAATCTTGATGAAAATCAGAGAACTTGTCATTCAAAGCTCAAATAAGCTCTATGGGTTGATAGGACAATGCCCAAGAGATCTACAAGCAACTCTCCATTCAAACTTGTTTATGGGAAAGAGGCAGTGTTTCCCATGTCACTTGAGTTGTCAGCATTAGAACTCATGAAGCAGCTGGAAATGTCTGATTTTGAACCCATGGAAGCCAGGTATGCAAAGGTGATGGAGTTGAAAGAGGCCAGAGAACATGTAACCCAAGCAATGGAGAAAGATCAAATCTCAATCAAGAGATGCTTTAACAAGAAAGCAAGAGGAAGAAATTTCCAAGAGGGAGGTCTGGTTTTGAAATGGGATGCAGATAGGGTGAAACCAGGGAGGCATTCCAAGTTTGATGCCATTTGGAGTGGCCCCTACATGGTCACAAAATGAAAAAGTAACAATGCTTTCCAATTATCTACATTGGATGGTGAGGAGTTACAAATTCCAGTGAATGGAATATATCTTAAGCATTGCTACTAAGAGGGAAAATTTCTTACCTTGTACATATTAGTTTAAGTTTTCCCATTCCTCTAAGTGCTTGTGCACATTGCTTTGTAGTATCTTAGGTTGTTTTCTTCCCAAGTCCTTTGCACACTCTGCATGATCTACTTAGAACATGTATGATCTCAAGTTTTGTACATAGTTTTGGTGCTATTTTGGTGCTCTTGCACAGTTCACTTCAATGGCAGATTGGTGAAACTCAGCCCAAGTTAGTGAATTTCCAATTGACTCAGAGATCATTTTTCAAAGTTCACATCAGTTTCAGGTTATTACTCATGAACCCATGCCCAATGGAGGCTTCAACGCAGCTGATCATTTCATCTAGTAGGCAGATGACCCCTCTGAGTCACCAAAATTGCTATCCAAAAATAAGCCCATGCTTATTTTTGGTTAACTACTCCTCTTTTTTCCTTGCTGGTACTTAAAATGGATTTTTTGCACACTCTAGGCATCCAAAGAATTATGGAGATGGCTCTATCAGATGGATATTCTCTTCCCCTTTCTAGAAAGGTAAATAAATCTTTCTAACTCCTTGTATTTTTTGAGTTATGGCTCAGCGGAGTTAGGAGAGACATTTCACCAAGGTAGGCCCACAAAGCTAAGGAAGAAATTTTGCCAAAGGAGATGGTGTGTCGGCGGAAAGTGGAAGACTTTTAAAACTTAGTATTTTTGGCTAAGAGAGCACAAAGTTAATTTTCGGCCCGCGAGCCCGCAAAGGCGCAAAAGAAGAAAATTTTCCTAAGGCCCCAAGAAGGACATGTGTCATCATTTCATGCAATTGTGCTAAGGTAGGTTGGCGGAGGATTTTGGGGACTTGGAAATTTTTTCCAAAAAAGTTTCTAAGTCCACAAAATTGAACGCATCTCCGAAGGAACCCATAATCGACATGTGGTAAGCCTAAACCAAAGAAAACCGACGGGGTATCGGGGTAAAAAGTGAATTTTTTCCATTTTCTTCAAAAGGTATAAAAACAAAAGGACGACCCATGGCCCCAAGGAATTAAGTGATGATGTGGCATATAAAAGTTGTAGTAGGGATGTGGATCTTCGGTGGTAAAAGTGAAAATTTTCCTTTTTTGCCAAAAGGTGTAAAAAATCAAAAGGAAGCCTTGCCTCCGCCAACCCCAATGGATGCCATGTCACTAGTGGAAGTGCGGAGGTGTGAAGAGTTTTGGGAAATTTTTACAAAAGTGCATAAAGTAAAATTTGGGCTCATGGATCCATTTTCAAATCTGATTTGACACCATTTTTCTCCCTAATTTGTGCCTTGAAATTCATGCTAAAATTTGTGTCCTGATTTTGCCCTAATTTTTTAGATGGGCATATGTTTCGATCCAGAGATCATATTTAGGAAAGATCAGACTTGTTGGAAAGATCTTGATCCCCTATATGCATTGGAGGCATAAAACATCATTTTTATGGGTTTCAATAAAGGAAAATCTAGAAACATCTTTCGTGCTTTCAATGTAAATCATATTGCTTCGAATAGGTCATTCTTTTCTCGATCCACCATGGTTGCCTTCTCCCACACACCAAGGATGAAGAATCAACTCGATTTGATTGGGAAAAAACCGTAAAATGTCTTATCACACCATTAATCCAAGATTGGATTTCTTTAAGAGTTGTATTTTGCTAAATTCATCATTTTTTCTTCTAACACGCAAAATAGAAACAGAGGAATTGATTTGACGGGTTTGCAGGCTGATTTGAAAGGGATTAATGGTGGGCGGTTGAGTTAAAAGATCTAATTTGCTTCCTCCTTTGTTCTTTCTCTCTTTGCTTCAGCTATAAATAGAAAGGATTCAATATTTTGTAATGTCAGATATTTTGGCTTTGCTCCTCCCTTTTCTCTATTCTACAGTGAATTTGTGGAGTTTTTCAAACCTTTCCATGAATATGTAACATAAATTTTTGCCATTTTGGCCATTGTAATGCTTTGTATCAATTCTGTGGAGCAATAAAATAATTTTTTGGGTGATTTTCATCCCTTTTCTTACATTCATTACATTCATATGATCTTTTCATTGCAATTTGGTCATCTGTGCAAGTTGCAGTATTACATTTTTTTTGGGTCTGTGTTTAAACAAAAAAATATATATTCATCATTCCTTGGTGCATCACCTTATTAGCTTAGATTAAATTTCTTTTTTTGCAATCTTCTTAACCTTGGTCCCTTGGAAAAGATTAGAATAGGTTGTTGAGTGAATCCTTTGCAAATTGAATGCATGCACCTAAACAGAGGAATAGGAACCAACCTTTAATCTAGAGATTTTTCCCATCTTTGCAACGTCCCACACTTTGGGGAAAACTCCATGTTAATCAAATTACACCAAATGACAATTTTGAATCCTAAATCACAGTGGTCATTTGGGGGTGCTATGATTTTTCACTAACAGTGATCTTAGTAGTTTCTTGTGAAATCTTTGTTTTCTATTTTCATTTTGTGTTTTACTTGCATTATTGAGTTCATCTCTATTTTTATGGAGTCTGTTAATTGTGTGTTATTTTCGGTCCATATGTTACACCCCTGCACACTACCTATAACTCGTTATTTTTTCTTCTGACTTGACCACTGAGCTTGACCTAATGCCTTTGCACCCGCTACTTGCCTACCTTCTTGAACTTAGCTCCCTCCACATGGAGCTCGCTCCACGAGCTCCTCGTCAGTCGACCATCCCTCGAGCTTTGTGTATTCACCCCACTTGGCCTAGTCCTCCTCCTTCCATTGACCTAACCCACTTATTTCCCTCCCTTGTTAATTTTAAAACAATCCCATATTGTTTTATATATGCTATGTTTTAAACCAATTTTTTTTAAACATAGTTTTAATTAACTTAGGTCTTTATTTTTAAGCATAACTTCTTTATAAATTTAAAATAGGATGTTATTAATTAAAAGGAGGAAATTTTTTACTTCTGTTTAGTCATTATTTTTTTAATAGGAGGTTAATTTTATCGGTAACCTAGTCTTTTTTGCAATCTCGTTTTTTTTTTTTTTTCGTTTTGGAAAATAAATCAAATTAGGCAAAAATTATTCTGAAACTAGGGTTACTGGGATTTTTTTGTTGACATTTTTTGGGAGTGTGTAGCATTTTTTTGTTGCTTGTAGGTATTTTTTGGAGGTCTTTATGGCATTTTCAAGTGGTTTCTTATGTGTTTTGGGAGCCCTTTTGGCATTTTGGTGCCTTTTGACTCGTTTTGGAGTCCTTTTTCACTGTAGTGCTCTTCTTCGCTTGTAGAATAGTGAGTTCATTCACTAGTAAATTTTTCCCCCTTTTTCCCTTTGTGCTTTTTTATAGTATCATTCATCTACTTCTGACTAAAACTCATTTTTTCCTCCACTCTTGTACCTTTTTTTCCTACTGTAAGCTGAGTGGTCAAATGTTTCATATCGCATGAACACACCTTTCTATAACCAACACATTGTTTATAAAGTGTTGCAAATAGGGGGTTATCATTTTTCTTGGGTGTTTTATCATCCAACATATTGCAACCTTGTATGTGTTCTTACACCCCTTTTTTATTTCATTTAAATTACATTTTTGGTTGATTCTGACATCCATTTGAGCATGTATTTGTCATCTTTGACTTTTCTGCATTGATTTATCTTTTTGTGGATGCACCATGGAGGATGTCCTTTATAGACTTGAGCTTTGAAGGATTTATTCTTAGCCTCTGTCTCTTCTCCTTGGTAGAAATAACTATACATCATGACATTATTGCATGGAACATTACCTTAATCACAAAGGCATTTATCCCTTTATGTATGGACAAGTTCCTGTACCCACTAATCCTTATCATCTTAAATATTGGCTCAAAAATTATGATTAGGTTTATGGTCACTTGTTGACTCATGTTTCCAGGCCTCTCTACTATCATGTGCCACACACAGAGTGTCCTCACATAGTTTGGAGAATTCTAAAAGTGATATAGTAGATTTGCAGATAATAAACAACACAAAAATATTTTATCTTTCTTCATCAAACATGATTACAAATATATAGGAATCATATGTCCTATAAACTAGGAGGTTGCTCAACAACACTCTTATAAAGAAAAAATTCCTTAACAACTTACGTACACTAATATATTATTATTACATAAAAACAATATATTGCTAACTAATACATAATTACTAGTGAATAATTATTCACATCAAAATTTCAACCTGTATATTAATAATGGGAGCACTAACATTATTTTCCTAACATTCACCCCTTTAGTGTGAACATTATTAATCGCTAAACTTCACCCTCTTAATGTGAACACGATGAAGAACCATATTTAAAATAAGTTGAACCACCTCCTAAAATCATTTCTTAGAGCAAGTAAAAACTCTATAGATTATATCTTTACCCTCGTAAAGGCATAGTGTTGAGCCGAATTATGCAAGAATTATCTCTTCCTCTTTGGGTTCTTGTGGTAATTTCCCTTCCTCCATGGGCACCTAAATTCTGGATCTCCAAGATCCAAACTCTTGGCACTAGCTAGATAATCATCCTTTGAGTCTACCTCAAAATATTCTCCTGCTCCCCAAAAGTGAGTTTTCTGAAAACATGGATCTTCACCAAAATTATGGAAAGGGGTTTATTTTACACACACCACAACAAGAACACTGAAAACAAAAGCATACTAAAATAGAACTAAAAAAATGCCACCAAATCATTTAAGCAGCCCCATCGTTGGAGACTAAGGAGATGTCGTTGATCGACCTCCAACCTCTAGTCTCATGCTACTAGCTTAGTCGAATATGAATATGAAGCTCAATTTTACATATTAGACGTCACGTTCCAATGAAAATGTGTCCGTGAGGCAATTGTTTTTTATTTTGACTCTGACTTAGGATGAAAACTTAGAAAATGACTATTAAAAATAAAGCCTAATATCACATATATGACTCAAAACTCAAACTTGACAACATACTAAATCAAAATGACAAATTCAATTTTTGACTCGAATTTAAGAGGACAACACAAAAAATGATTTTTAGAAACAACAATAGCTCTTAATATGAGACTTTATTGATACAAATACAACCATGGAAATAATTAAGGACACTGTTATTAACAAATATTTTTGTATTTTGACCAATGGTCAGACGCAACTTGAACCTACATATGACAACTAAAAAATTAAACACCAATTTGTAGATATATATGAATTAAAGATCGACCCGTATAACAACTAAAAGGAAAAAACATGAAATAAGACTTGGAGAATTAGACCACATGGAAATATCACTTCTTAGATACACATGTCATCAAGACCACATTGCATAGAGACATGTTAATTTAGAACACCACGTTAACATCCACCAAACTCGAGCTCACCAAAACCGCCTTTCAAAACAACTCCTTAATCAATACGTGATTCGTTGTAACAAGAAATGAACAAAGTTGCTTGTTCTAGATGTGAGAGAATTTTTTAAGGAGAAATGCACAATTGAATTTTAGCAAACATGGATCTGGGTGATGAATGGTGAGAAATCTACACACACACACACACATATTAATTTGGTAGGGACGTGTATGTGGAAGAGTTTTGATCTGAGTTCGAATGATTCCAAATAGATTCATAACTTATTAAAGACTGATATATACATGCAACCACCAGAATATATCAAACATTTTCAAAGTAGCATGTTGACACCCTCAAGCATAGCTCTCAACTCCTCAAATTACTGATTTGAATTTCCTTAGTCACCGTGACTAATTTACAAGGTAGTAAAAGGGAATAAGAGACAATTGTGCAAAACGAAAGTTGTAGATGTCAAGATTATATGGATAGAAAAACATATGGTAGATAAAAATTCAATAATTGACTCCTCAATGTAAGAAAATGAAGTCAAAATCACAGACTTTATCTAGATGGTTCGGTGTATTTAGAAATCATGCAATGTAGTTAGGATTTAGTTTGATACCATTCCACCATAGATGTATATTTATATATTTTCTCAGGTAGTTAAATATCCACATGATTTGATATGACGTCAATTAAAACATTACTGACCAATTATTGCTTGAGCCTAGAGAAAACAACAAAATCCTTACTATAGTATCATCTTCAGCTCCACATAGGATGTAAACTATTCCAAATGAATTCACAATGCATCCAAGAATGTCACAAGTCGGAGACACAAAAATGCAGTGGAGAAGTAACGAAATCACATGTGTATGATACGGCCTCAAAAAAGTTACAAATCTAATTAGAACTTATTCACTACTAATATATTATAAAATCTCATCTCATACTTGATGAAATACATATGCAAGGGCATTACAAGATTGGTTTCCCCTTCACAAATTAAATCTCCATATTAATATCTTTCTAAAATGCTTGCTCTGATACCAAATAAAAGTGATATAGTATATTTTCAGATAACAAACAACACAAAAATCTTTTATCTTTCTTCATCAAACGTGATTACAAATATATAGGAATCATATGTCCTATAAACTAGGAGGTTTCTCAACAAAACTCCTATAAAAAACAACTTCCTTAACAACATACACACTAATATATTATTGTTACATAACAATAATATATTATTAAGTAACACATAATTAGTAGTGAATAATTATTCACATTATATTTTTAACCCATATATTAATAATGGGAACACTAACATTATTTTCCCAACAAATTCTTCAATCCTTATTTGGAGATCCTTCAGAGATTGTTGTTGTCACTTTTTCTGATACAATTTTTTCCTTTCCCACTTCATGTGATGATAGTTATGCTAAAACAAATTTTCCTATTCCCAATCCTGATGATGAGGTTTGATCTTCTAGTTATGAAAAAGAGAGTATTGATGAGGACTCCTATCCTCCTCCCAAACACCTTTTAGATAATGTTGAACCCCCTCTTTTCCCATCAGATATCACAAAGTCTTGTTCCCAGCCTCATACTCTCATTGCATCTTCCTCCCTTCCACAGTCAGTGTGTGAGACATCTTCCACTTCTATCACTTCTTGTGTTGATGATTCATACCTACCAAAAATTTATTTTCTATTTTTTGAGAAACCATTTTGGGACAAGTATATACTAGATCTTAGTTATCTTTTCGAAGTTCCTACTTATGCTATAATACAGGTTGTTTCTCTTCCTTCTACATGTGTTTCAGAGGATTCCTTCATATCCCTTATGATACTTTCACCACTTCAACTATTTCAGAGACCATCATTGATCCACATCTACTTGTGGATCCTCTTGCTACTATTGTGGGGCTTGTTGCTTTACCTTCACTTTGTATGGAAATTATTTTGATGAATGTTTCATTTCCCTACTATAATATTTCTACTTATGTGGCATTACCTTTAGTTCTTTAGCACTTAATTGTAATACCTATGCCACATTTCAATGGACCAGATTCAAATTTCTTCATATTGGTGCCTTCAGCTTCCTTCACAGAGTGGGCAGACTTCCAGTACTCCATTTTTGTTCTTCCTAAGGAAAAAACATTATTCGATGTGGATGAACCTTCTTCAGTATACAATCAAAAGAACACATCATCAAAACTCTTCTTGGAGACTTCATAGAGTTGTAGAATTTAGATCAGTTGCAGAATTCTTCACCAAACCCTTCACTATGGCCAAGTATCCTTGTTCTCTCATATTGGGTGAGGTCCACTGTGGTTTCACATCTTCTTTGGTCTTTATTTTCTCCATACTCTCTTCTCTTATTTTTCTTCTAGATAGATTGTAATTTATATATGGGTACCTTATCAGGCATTCAGCTATTGGGACGCATCTGACACATATTTCTTAGGTTATTTAGGGAAGTCTTAGATCTCTTGTAAGTGGATGTCTTTCCCAGTCTATTTTCCTCCATTAATTGAAATCCTCTTTGTACATGGGTACCTCATCAGGTGTAGATGTTGGGACCAGTTTCTTGTTTCTGAATTTCCTACCTCAACCTAAGTTATGATGAAGGGGGTGTTGGTGTGAGGTAATTTCCTTGTCATCATAGGGAATTTTCCACATCACTTGGTGAGTTACATCACTTAGGTGAGATAATAGATCTTAGGTGTATTTAGAAGATGTGATAGATTGCATCATAGAATTTTTCATATGCATCAGTGTGTGGCAGTGCATCATATATGAGTTACTTTCCATTTTTGTAACATAATTCTTTTCTCCCTTGTGGACGTATGATTGGTCTTGTATTGGGAATTGTTGGTTTTAAAATTTTCACCACTAGTGGATTAAAAAAATATCTCCTCAAGGCAAGGGGGGAACTGCTTGGAATGGTGGTAGAGTGGGTGGTGGTGTGTCATTTTGTAGCAGGGGAGGGGTCTATCACTTTCCTTGGGATCAATCCTTGGAATAGTTGAGGGGAACGTACAAAGGGAATGGCATGTTCCTGCTAATTTTAGTCCTTCCTTAAACCAGGGTGAGAGGACCCATGGTGTAACCTAAATGTCAAGGGAGAGATGGGATCTTCATTCCAATGATTTCTTCAAATTATGGTTCAATATGGGATAAACATGGCCATGGACACAAAAATTCACTCTCACAAAGTGCTACACATGCTTACCTCACTAGACACATGTTACTATAGATAGTAGAATTTGGTTGCTCTTGCATTCTCTAGATAAAAGCTAAAGGACACTTTCAATGATAGTTAGATACATGGCAACAAAAGTAATGAATGGATGGAATTACGGGGTGGGATTCATTGTTTATTTTCAATGGATATTTAGAGTGAGGAGGGTAGTTGATTTCTATGACCTTGGTAGAGTAGTGTTCCTCCCATGGAATGAATCCATACTTAACTTGTGATTATTGAAAATAACAATAAATTTAACATGATATGTGAAATAGAATTTTCATTCATTGATACTCAATTAGTACAAATGTTTTCTACAGTATTCCCAATCCTAACTACAAATCATGGAGTTAGAGATGAGATAAAACACTTGCTAGATTTGTCTTATACACCCAAAATACCCTTAAGGGATAACAAGAACTCTTCAAAAGTGATGTTGCCTATAGGATTTTACAACTAAGCTGAGCTATTTCCTAATATACACTATTCTGCAATAGTCTTATACTGACTAGAAGAATACAAAAACTAATAAAGACCCTTGTGTACTTAACAAAGTAAATGCAATGCAAGATAGTAACATAAACAATAATGCATCTTTCATTCCTTTAAAACATAAGAAAGGGAAAGTGTAGCTTGATCAAGCACAAAGAATTCTATTCATGTAAGTTATGGATAGGGGACATAAAAAAATGCCCTTAAAATTTGTTAATGGCTATACTATACAACCACCTCAGCTCTTTCTTATAGACTGTATATAAAACAATGCTTTTCAGAAGCTAGAAAATGGAACAAAAAACTAAACTTAATTAAAAAAAATCTACAACTACCCCCAATCCACCTCCTTGGGAAAATGAAATATTGTTACATTATATAGAAGATGAGAAGGAGAAAGAAAGAAGAAAATCTAATTTCCTTCTACAACCACCAATAAGAAACATAAAAATCTTGCAAAGGAGCATGGGTTTCCTACCAAATTCATTCATTCCTTCTGTCTTGCATGCTCAGAGAACAAACAAACACCATACTTCATCAATTTGGGTGGTTGACCAATACTAGAACTGTAACTTGAATGTAAAATATATTTTCTAATTTATCTCCCACAAAATTTCATCAATTTCTAAATTTGATGACACTAAAGTGAAGGTATTTAAGAGACCTTTGCAACGATATAAATTATGTAAGAATTGGAGCTCTGGATCAAAATATATGCCCCTATGAAGTTTTGCATGTTAGGGTGCATAGAGATGTGACATGTGGTAGCCTTTTATTAGCTTAGGGACTACCTCCGTTGATGTGTGCATTGCTTTTACATTTTCCATGTGCCAAATTGGATCATTGTTCAGGATTTACTTCCTTTGTTTCCTTTCCTTTCTTTTATTTATGCGTGCATGTCTGCTCCTTAATAAAAATCAAGTGAATAAATCAATGTAGAATTATTTGACCCTCGCTGACCTAAACCCGGACCCAAAAGAATTATGAATTACATCTCGTCTCATGGCTTGACGTTTGTCGGAGCCCAAAAGAAATAAGGACTCCTAAAATCCCACAACATGTTGGTCCCTCATTGGTTGCGGTCTTTCAATGTCCCATGGCTATTCTTTGTTGTGCGTATTTTATTTGCTTTCTGCAGGTTTTGTTAAAACTCGCCAAATTCCAACTAACACTCCTATGCTCAGTGGGTTAGGAAAACCTGTGGAACACTAATTTCTTGCACTCCAATGTAAATTAAACTAGTCCCCAAAATTTTTGCTAAATCCTTTCATTTATATTTCTAAGGCACAAGATCTATTACAAATAGACACTTTTTATTGAATCTGACTTATTCTTGAAGCACGAGAAGCAATATAAAGCTCACAAAATCAATTAAATTATCTGAAGTCTATTGAAAAAGACTAGTTCAATCCAATGAACTGGATTGAGCACCATCATGAGTTACACAACATTACTATTTGTACCATTTTTAATCTATGAGAATGAGTAGAACCTTTTCTTTTGTATACACATTTCATGGGGGTTGAATACTTTCTTACTACTTGGAACTCCATCACACTACCATTCGAGTGCAACTCGATTGATGTGCATGCCATCCTACTTGATTCTCAATCTCACATTCTCTCAAAACATCTAAGTTTAAAGGTAGAAAATTATGGATGTTTTTTGGTTAGGTTTAGAAATAATTAATGAGAAACAAGTTTTAAGTATGTGTTATTAGTTGAGAACCAATAACCATGAGAATACCCCAGTTCAAAAGGTAGACTAAGAGCGGTTGCAAGTTACTTTCCACGATGACTCTTCTATAAGTCGTACACACACTAATATATTTTTTTATACAAACAATTGATTTAGATCTTATTTAAAGCACTTGAACTCTTATCAATAGTCCAATATCAAATGATACATTAGTTGCTTAGTACAAATTTATAAGTAAATTTCTGACATGGTAATTCATATGTTTGACCCATTAATCTATTTTAATGTTATTCTTGCATTAGTGAATTACTAGCAATTGACTAGAGAATTAAGTTTAATTAGATTATAAACATTTTGCTAACTATTATTTAATTTTGGTCACATTCGACCCTAGGGTAGAAATTTATTCAAGCCTTAATTAGAAGGTCAACCTGACTTTACCCACCTCGAGTCACGAGGCAACATTTCGTAAACTTTATTAAAATTATAAGTCATCCATGTGATAAATTTCACATCTAGGAGTAACAATTAAATATATCCTTAGTTGATCATTATTTCCTTTATAGGTTTTCAAGGTGTAAGCTATTCAAATAAATATAGTATATTGAAATTAATTTTATTTTGCTTTAGAAACTTAGGTTATAAGAAATAATTATAATCCTATTATGTGAAAAGATAAAAATTATATTAAATACGAGTCATTTTATTTAAAACAAAGCAAGATCTCTAATACAGTTGAAAAAATTATATATTATTTTGGATTGATGGTAAAAGAGGGTTAAGGGGTCCCTTCCCCGTACAATATCAAGAACCCCAACATGGGAAAATAGCATAAAAACACCAATTCATCAAGATAAAATCCACAAAGAGAATATAACTATAATGATAACCGCATCCAAACCAACTGCAAAACCTGGTGAAACTAACAACACCCCAAAAGAGACTAAACTAAAAACCTAACACTATGAATCCAATAACACATGAATGAGGAAAAATTAACACTTAATTGTCATTGTTACCATTTTTCACTTCCAAGTCATTTAGTAATATAGACCATTTCTTTTTCAAATTATCAATGGTGACCCCAAGCTATCGAAATCCAAATAATTCACATATCTTTTCCTTTTCTTAGAATTCTCCCTACTCTCAACTTGTTTCTGGATGTGAACAAGTTGTGTCATAATATGGAGATGTTGAATGGTAGAGTTAATGTGAGGGATGCTCCATTTGCTAATGTGTTTCCATGTATGTTTCATCCTATATACCTCCTTTTCTAGAGTCATACACCTACTTTGAAACATATCTAGATTACCAACATTCATAAGGGCATCTGTACCATCAAGTTTTTCCCCCATCATATGGAAATCCTTCAACATGAAGTTCAACATTCTTTTATTCAAATTAATATCAATTCTAATTTTCTCCAAGTCAAGAGAAGCCTTCACAACATTATCCTTAGAACATTGGCCCTGTTGTTGATCAAAGAAGACTTAGCAAAGATCACACAAGGATTTTTCACGGGATAAAAGGCCAGGATCGAAGGCACGGAAGGATAGGAAGGACCCGCGTGTGGAAGGAAAGTTCAGATTTCAGGACTTAGCTGATTTTTGGCATGAGGATCTATTTTTGGAAGATGGCATGTGGAACACATCAACAATGCAAAGATGTGCATGCCATGCACTATCCATATTTAGAAGAGTGGCTCAAAGCGTCTATGCATGGAGGAAAGCTAAGAATAGAATGAACACTTCAATTATCTGTAAGAGGACTATAGATAGCGCAATTGTATGCGTGGATATAATTGTAAATGGCGTATGGCTAATAATAGCATGTGACCTATTTTTGGAGTAGTTAAGAGGTGAAGGGAAAGTCCCCACCCTATATATATGATGATTAGGTGCATAGTGAAAGAGATATCTATATGTGTGTGGAAAACATATATAGATATGTATGTATGATTCTAAATATGTGTATCAGATTCATATGCACCTTAGGATGAATTGACAGTACTGTAAGGAGCTTTTATATTTATTAATAGTGTTATCTCAGTTTTGAGTTTACGCCAAAACTATCAGATAACCCTACAAAATTTTTAAGCTGGTTTTGCAAAATTGCCTTTATAAGAGATAATCAGGTTTTTAGGTTTTACCGATAGGACAACATGTGTTTTGAATGCTTTATGTCTTTTGTTCCCCGAAACCCGAAACCCACTTCAAGTAAGTCGAGTCGGGTTTTCAGGCCTTTGTCACATCGGGACATGCCTTATCCGAGACATGTTCCGTGTCGCCTGTCTTCCGATACCCGAAGTCCGATTTATTCCTTCATGTCAGGTTTTCAGAACTTTGAAGCATCTAAACATCTCATGCTTTGTGTCGATTGTTTCCCGCAACCCGAAACCCGAATTGCCTAAACACTTTTGAGTTGGGTTTTCGGACCTCCCAAGCATGCTGACATGGCGTTAATGCCGAGTTGTCGGGAGAGTTGGCACGTGCCAGCTGAAGTGTATTAATTAAAAAAAATTCTTATATATATGCGGATTTCCACGTAATTTTTACCAGACATATTTTTAACTCGTGGATTTTCACGCATGCTTCTCCAACCTCAAAACCCGAAACTCACCTGTGCCCGATTGAATTACCCGTTTTTGATCTTTCCTTGCTCTGGTTGAAGGTATCTCTCTCTCCATTCTTTGTTCATGGTTTTTATGGATTGATTATGTATGGAATTCTTCCCATTTTCTTACCAGGTTTGTGGGGTTTTTATTATTTTTCCTTTTGGGGTTGTTTTCTAAACCAGGTTTATGTTTTAGGGTTTATCTCTTTGGAATTACCACTTTGTGTTATTTCCCCAGAATTTTGTTGTAATTAAAATGTGTTTGGTACATGAATGGTAAAGAAATAACTTGCATGTTTTAAATTCAACAAAAACCCTGTTCCCTCTTCTCAGGTTTTGAAGGGTGCTGTGCAGTATCAAAGACCCAAAGCATATCAGAAGATTTCATGTTTCAGGATTTCTCAAGTTTCCGAAATCTTCAAAGTGCCAGGCTTTCCAAAGTTTCTGACATCTTCAAAGTGCCGGGTTTTCTCAAGTCTCTGACATCCTTAGCGCATCAGGTTTTCTGGATTCCCCGACATCCTCCTCAGTGTTTCGGACTCTTCCATTCTTCCAGCATCTCCAATAGGTCGGGATTTTCATAATGTGCAACATCTCCTGATCTCCAAAACTATCTTCCTTCGACATCCTTCATGTCGGACCCTGGTCCATCACAAGAAAAGACTGAGAAGTCAGGAAGGATGAAATATAAGTTCAGAAAGGTGGAGTCTCCATCATATATCGATTGCAATTATGACATCCGAGATACAGAGCTTGGAAATATAGATATTGAGGATTTCTGGAGTAGGGTAAGGAGTTCCTCCCAAACTCCATGGATGAAATCAATAGCCGACAGTGGCTTACCTCTTGCAGCAGGTTTTCCCATGTCTGCTCAGTGCCCTGAATTCTTCTTAGCTTGCGCTTCCAGTTATGACTCTGCTTCCCGTGCTGTGAGAAATCAGGTGGGAGAAGTTATGATCAAGTTAGACGGTGGTTACTTTGATGACCTCCTCAAACTACCCAATTTTGAAGAATATGGAGAGTTGGATATCAAGGCAGCTCAGATAGCCTGGGATAACGATCAGAAAGATTGTATCAAGCATGTAAATAAGAAGTTCCTGATCAAGGCCAAACCAGCTGTCTCTAGATTCCCAAGACTTATCCCCAGGAGTGATTTCATCTAGGAAATCAATGACATCATCACTCTGTTGAGTTGGGTTTTTGGCTTACCCGAATCAAATGTTTTCCAAGGATGGATGTATCAATTCATGATCACCATCAAGAAGAACCAGCAAGGGATTGATTGGGGCACTCTCATTAGTAATGAGATAGATTCCCAAATGACAACAGTCTTGTCCACAGGGAAGTTTTATATGTCTTCATATGTCACCTATGCAGCGGCCGGGATGAGGAACTATCTCGGGTTGGATACCAAGGGAAGCGGGACAGTGAACCAGGTTTATCAGCACTTCCCTCAACTAACAAGAAAAGGGTCTCAGGACCAATTCAGGAGGGTAAATGACGCCTTCTTTTATGAAAATATCTACAGGTTAAACCCTGAATTGAGGAAGACAAGAGTCTCAGATGAGGCCTGGGCTGAAGTTTCCAAATGGGGTTGTGTCTTCTTACAATTCAAGAAGTTCACATATCTTCGGGTGGTCATGTACTCGGGGGATCCTTTCTGTCTGCCCCGATATCCAGGGGATAAACTGATATTGATGGAATTGGTTAGGAAACTGTTGGATTTCCATAAATTCCAACAAAGTAAACACAAGGCTGATGTATCCTTCCCAATTTCTATTGGAAGATACACTTGTTCGATAGTGGTGAAAGCTAAAAATGTTATCCATGAGCTTCAGGACATGTTGAAGAAGCATATGAATCCCCGAGACGGGTTTGACATTTGAGGAGTCCCCAGGGCATATGGAACCCTGCACCAGCACAGGCCAAGCATAGAGGACATTTGGATTGATCTGCGTGATGAGGTTGTTGTTCGTAGAAAGGATCATAACAGATTGACACTTGCTGAGATTCAAACACTTGAGCTTGCTGACTTACCAGAAGGTACTACTGACAATGAAAGTGTTTTGGATCTTTCCTATGATGGACTAAATGAAGATCAATATGTTTTCCCACCTATTGATTGGTCAATCAGTGAAAAAGCCTCCATTACAGGTAGGTCGGATCTTATTCTTGCACACACCAAAGCATGGCTCTCCTCTTGGGGAATGAGTTTTAAAGATGATAAGTTTTCAAAGTTGGCTGCTTCAGAGGCGGGGCCCTCCAAAAAGGAAAAGGACAAAAAATCTTCTAGGGGGCCTATAAAGGTCAAGTTTGTCAAAAAGAGGACAGAAAGAGAAATCTCTTCAATTATTTCTCCAGTTGAAACGGTGGATGTGCCAGAATCACCAACACCACCAGAAATAGGAGAAATTACTTTGGAAGAAGAAGGAAGCCAGCCTCTGGTTTCTTCATTTGTTGATTGCCCAACTGAAGGGACCTTATCTCTTGCATCCCAGGCTTTGGAGTCTGAATCTGTGCCTCCCCCCTCATAACCACTCCTACCTTCTCATTCTCCATCAAATTCTTCGATAATGGCCAGTATTTTCTCTGGACTTTCACCCCTCTCTGCTGGGACCCAAGTGATCACCAACACGCCCCCTCTTGTGCCTCTTTTTATCGGATCTACTACCACATTGGTAACTATTCCCCCTTCACTAGTAGAATCTTCTCCCCTCAAGAGTATAATACCAGCTTCTACAACAGTGGCAACTTCCTCTGATATGCCGAAATGGCTACTCGAGTAAACTCTGAGGAAGAGGAAAGTGATTGTACCCCTACCAACCTTTAATTTCAGCTCACTCAAGGCTTCTACTACTAAATCAGCCAAGAAACCTAAAACAGTTTCAAGGGTTTTGGTGGACGCTTCAGGGGATAAGTTTGCAAAGATCGCCACTCCCATGACTGATAAAACTATAGAGGACATAATAGCCTCTGATTATCCGATAACCAGGGTGGCTCTAGGAAGAGTGACAGCGGAAGGGGCACAACAAGATGCACGGGATGCCACAAACGTGCTGTTCCAGAAGTTGAAAGAAACAAAAGACAGCAGAGATGAGCTTAACGGAAAAGTGGAGCAGTTGACTGAGGTTTTGCTTAAACTCTCAAAACCCCTTAAATCCATACCATCTTCTTCTGTCCCTATTGGATTCAATTTCTCATCAGTACCTATAATTGAAAAGATTGCTAAAAAAGGAAGGGTGGTTGATGAATGGATCCAAAGGCTACTCCAATAGGGGAAGGAAGTGATTCAAGACGTTGTGAAAGTTCATCAATCTTTGGGGGACATGCAGAAGGATGGAGAGAAGATGGACGATGATTTCTCTCAAGAAATTGGACATCTTGATTTGACTTATGAAGCTCTCCAGGTATTAAAGAAAATACTATCACATCTCTTGGTAGAAGGAGTCATCCCACATGCGGATAAGCATTTCCAGCTGACTAAAGCCATCAAGTTCAGGGTGAAGATTCTCAACGAAGCCTGCGGTAAGTTGAGAGAATCAAGGGATAAATTGATTGATGGAAAAAGTGATTGGGAAGAAGAGTTGCTGAAGATTTGTCCAAAGGTGTCAGTTGGAAACTCAGGTATCCTATCAGGAGATTATCTTTTCAAACAAGTCCAAGAGTCTGTTCAACATGAACCAACGCACGGATTTGGTATTGAGATCATTGATCAGTTTGTAAGAATTGAACATTCTTTGGAGACCTTGAGAAAGCTCAGCAAAAGATTGAAAAAGATTCCCGGCATTGCTAGTGATACCCATGAAACTTGTGAAGTTTTGAATGATCAATCCACTGTGCCTGATGAAAACGAAATGCAAGGCATAATTCGAAAGTTCCAAGAATTTCGGAACAAACAGTCTCAGTTGGAGGAAGAGAAAGATGAAGGAGCAAATGATGATGATTCAAATTAAGTCCCAATGTTTCATGTCATTTCAATCTTGAAATTGACATGTCTTTTTCATTTCTGTTTCGTCACATAGGAAGCAAATTTTGACTTGGTCTCCTGCGTGAGAGTCAAGCAAAATAAAACTCTTTTTAAAGAACACTATTTTCTAGGATTTATCCTATTTTCTCTCGATCCCTTTTATTATAAATAAGGGATGCTTATGCATTCCAAAAGGTCAAGATTTTTGTAATATTCAAAGCTATTGGAAAGAAGAAAAACTTTGTGTTTTCGTTCAATCATTTTGAAGAATAGGAGTTGATATTATTTCGTAAACTTTGTGTTGTGGGATATATCTTTCTTAAGACATTGTTCTTACGTTCATGATCTTAAGATATTCTTTGCATAGCATCTTAGTGTTTCTAATCATCTCAGACATTATATTTATGATCTAAAGCTCGTATGATTATTTCATGCTCTGTATTTACTCGAAAGAAAATACATTTCTCTCATTTCCTTTCCATTGTGCTTCTTTCATTGTAATAGTTTCTAACCGAGTTCATTTACGAGAGCAATACCTTTGAATCGTGTGAATGTGGATTTCAGGATTCTATCTCAACCCCCAATGGTTAGATTAGTGTGAATACTATATATATTGTTTTTTTTGTGTTTTAGATTAGTAATAAGTAGGCAGCCTCACCTGTCTTTGAGGAGGGATTTAATCCCATATACTGTGGTTGAACCTCATATTTTGGATTGACAAAATATCCAACCAACAAATAGATGGAAGATATTGGCTAAATCTAAGTTTTATTCTGTGTAATTGAGTAGTGCATGTTAGTGTTTCAATCATGATTACTATTTAAGCTTGTTCTTTCATAGATTTTTGGGTAGCATGCACTATAGAATGATGGATTAGTCATGAGTCTTTATGTGTCTGTCTTCATCATGTTAGCATCTTGTTACAGCAACCCTAAAGAGGAATCTGTTACCTTTGTGTGCTTTGGGTGAGCGCTCAGTCTAGGCTGAGTGATGTGCTAGTGCGACTAGTGTGTTATCTTGCAAATTCTAGGCCGCATCATTGGTTTCATTGTCATGACCTCTTTTTTAGTTTTTTTTAGGATGGTTCATGATGAAGACGTACCAGCTAACTCTAGAAAGTATTGAGGAATGGATACACTATCTGGAGGAAGAGTATGCACGTCAGTTCAGTAGTGGATCTAAGTTTAACACACCCACTTGGGTAGAATAGAACATGTATGATAGTTTATAGGAGAGATTTTTTTCTATCTTTCCAGTAGAACTATACGAGTGGCTTATTGCTTATGTATCTTAGTGGAATTGGAGGTATCACACACTTGTCTAGACACAAGAAGAATTTCAGTCCCTTTATGATGATGATTTGATCTAGACTCGCGTGGTGGATATGTGGTTTCATGGTGTTCTAAATAGTTATATTCTTGAATATTCAATTTTGACATACTCTTTCCCAGAGGTAGCTAAATTCCAGTTTTTGAGGTATCCAAGAGGGACATATTTGCACGGTATTCCACTGGTGATCAAGATCTTAATGGTAACTTTAAACCTGGAAAGTAAACTAATGGATAGCTAAATTTCACCACGCATGAAGGCAGGAACAGGTTTGGTATTAAGATGGCAGACCTAGTGGTAGAAAAGAAGAGAGAGGAAAGGCGGCTTAAGTATAATGAGGCACACGAGAGGGAAATAGAGAAGCATCATTCCATTGCAGAAATTATGGCGTTAAGGAGAGATCTGGTTCATGAAGGATTTACGGCTCACGTAGAAGATATGGAGCCATAAAAGCAGGAACTACCCCATCTTGGAAAGAATGATAGAGATCCCTTCTCGGCCTCGCATGGAATTACACCAATAGAGACTACTTGGGCTGTAGGCACACATCTTAATCCACCTAGTGACCTAGCTTTCCAATTGGTTTTTTAGTATTTATTACTACAAGTAACCAAAAAACTAACTTATGGAGTAATAAAGTAGGAGTAAATAAGGGATCAAGTACATCAATGGCAAGAAAAATGACTTTAATGTCATTTAGAGGAGCATTCTTAGGTGCATCATCCACCCAAAATGTGAGCGTGCAAAATGTTGGATTCACCTCTGGAAGTGGAGTTACCTCAAAGACTATAGGGGTTCAGTATAATACTACTATAGGAGCACATGGGAGTACATCTACAGGTCCTATTCCAACTACAGGTGGCAGATCAGGAGGTATAGGCAGTTCTAGTTTTGGTAGATCTGGTGGTTCTGGAGGTAGAGGGAATACAAGAGGTTCTGAGTTAGGTGGTCAAGGTCTACAACAACCACAAAATATCTACATGGAGATGTCCCTTCATCTCTTGGAATATAGAGGTATAGAGGATGCTGCCGAACATGTGTATATGTGTGAAATATTTTGGCACGCTAAAGGGATTACATCTGCCGAGCGAAAGGAAAGTCAGTTCGCTACTACATTACAGGGGTGCGCACACAGCTGGTATAGGAAATTTGACCCTGATCAGTGGATTATGTGGCATTGAGGGATGCTTTCTTAAAAGAGTTCCATATTCCTAAGTTTGAGTAGAAGAGTATAAGTGTGCTCAAAGATATCAAGAAAGGCACTATTGAGAGTGTACGTGAGTATGATGCTCATTTTAAGACACTTCTATCTAAGTTATCTTATGATATCCATGCTAGCCAGCATGCACAATGGTTCATTGGAGGATTGATTACACCTTTTAGGAGGGTAGTGTCACATAAGACATACACAGATCCACATGAAGCACTGGAAGCAGCCTTACGCACTAAGGTAGTTAGGAGCATTAACATTGGAGTCAGTCCATTCCTAGAAGCACAGATCGCAGCTATGGCTAAGTAGTTAGAAAATTTATCAGCAAATTCAGCCCGTGAAATGCGCTCAAGAATTTGGTGTACAAATTGTGAAGTGGAAGGTCACGCCAAGGAAAATTGCCCTCACAGATCTGTATGCTCATTACTGTTGGATTGTGAAATTTTCCATTTGAATCATGATGCTATCCATTGTCCTTTGTTACAACGCGTGATAAGGAATAATGTATCTTGCTTTTGTAATATTTGTACATCCATGACCCATGATACTAAGGATTTTTGGTTGATTGGTCAGATCTAGAATGCCATAGACATTGGAGTACGACAGACAGGTATAATAGATAATTCTAAGGGTAGGAATGAGCACCAGGATCAGGATCATACTCAAACACGCTATGATAGGAATGAGGGGCATTTTGAAGGGGGTTGTGGAAGGGGACGTGGATATCGCAGTGGATATGGAGGATGAGGCTGAGGTGGAGAAAGAGGAGAGTTTCCTTAGGGAACATGTTATACGTGTGGATCCCCTAGATCACTATAGGCATGAATGTCCTCAGAATAATGCATGTTATTTTTGTGGGAAGAACCATAGCTATGAAGAGTGCGCCGCACTTATATGAGCATCTAAGTAAAGTAACATAAGCAAGAAAATAAAGGCTGTCAGGATGGTTAGAATCCAGCTGTATAGTAGAAGACCAATGCATTCCCAAGATAACAGAATGACCATAAGGTGTTGATAGTAAAGATCACTACACGCGCTAAAGTAGCACACGTGTGAGATGCATTGCACCAGAAACCTACGATTACCAAGGAGGAGGTTTTACATGTGAGGTACCCAGATCCTTCTCATCAGAAATGAAGTTTACCAGGATACCATAGAAGTACTAAGGAATCTTTAGGGTGAGATACAATACCTAAAGGAGAAAAATAAAGCATCAGAGACAGTCCAAATTGGTATCGATGATCTGTGGGAGGTGTGCAAGATGTTGCGCCAAGAGAACATTATTCCACTATTGGGAAGTTGGTTGAAAGGGAACACTCCACGCACAAGTCTTGAGACTGGATGGAAGATTCTGCATGTAAATCTTCCCCCTGATAGCATTGATTATGACAAATAAATTACTCTGAATGTTGTTGTGGATGGGTGGTTGTTGAGAAATATATTGATTGATACAGGCATGAAAGTAAATGTGCTAATGTTAGATGCTTGGGTACAAATGGGGAGGCCTCCATTGCAGTGATCATCTAATGTGTTGTTTATGGAAAACTAGACTAAGGCCACTCCCATAGGAGTGTTGAAGCATGCATCTATAACTATACAAGGGGCCAAGTTTACTGGGGATTTTGAGGTATTAGCACTTGCAGAAGAAGACAATTTTCCATCCTTGCTTGGACACCCTTGGTGTTATATGAATAATGTTGACTTGAGATTCAATAAGGGATATATCAACTTTGAAAACAAGGAGGAGAGGGTTATGATACCCTTGACAGATGGGAATTCTACGCCCTATGTTGAGCCTCTAAGTGAGGAGGATTTGAATAGAGTCTATGTACGTGCTATTCAGGACCTAGAGGTCAGCGAGCCATCAAAAGAAGGCATTCTACAGTGGGAAGATTCTCATTCTATTAGTGATACTACGAGTATTGCTTGTGACAATTGGGCTCATGGTACATATGAAATGGTAGGGCATGAGGTGAAAAGTGTAGTTACGCACACGAATAGATCTCACTCAATTCGATGGATCGGTAGCACCATATCTTGGTATACAGGGACCAAAGGTCTTTCTACCCTTCTGAAGGCTATTGAAACGCAGTGGGTAGATCCAGTTATAAGGAGGGATATGTTAGCATATACACTACGCGGGACAGTAGCGCACTAGTGGGTAGTCCACAGAGATAATCTTATAAACTGGGAAGAGATTGGAATAGCTTTATCTACCAGGTTTATAAGGAACAATGCACCTACACAAATCTGTACTTATCATGGTAATCAACCTGTTTAGCATCATATTCAGAAGTGTGAGAGACTCTAGATAGTAGGACATGAAGCATTACCACCTTCACTCTGGGTGCATAGATTATATTCCATGCTCTAAGGATGCACACATGTTTGGTATGTATATGCAGAACTACATAGAGAAACTGGGAACTGGCAAGAGTTGGCTGCAGGTATGATCCAGACATTTGACTACTTTTCGACTCAACCTCCTATAGCAGAGGCATTAAAATTTATCAAGAACTTAACTATAGGAGATAGTGCAAAAGTAGAAGAGCATATTCAGGAACTATATGGTGAAGGCAGAGTTCGGTGCATGTTTTAGAAAAGGAAGAAGAAATGGACTCCAAACTACTTGAGTGTGCTTGCCTTGAGAGAGAAAAAGGAAAGATGGTCTACGTCGTGGATGACAAGGAAGTTGAGAACTTGGATATTAAACATTCACATAGGGTGGGCAAGGTCTTGGATAGTGCAGACAAGGATACACATGCCTACCATGAACCCATGAAGACAAAGAAGGTGAATATAGGTTCGGATGCTGAGCCTAAGGAGGCCATGATTGAGGACTACTGGTCAGACTCAGAGGTAGAAAATATCATCGAGTTACTCAGGGATTATCAGGAATTATTCCCTTAAGGATTTCATGAACTTAAAGGCGTACATGAATCACTTAGGGAAATGAAGATAAAACTTAAGGATGGTGCATGGCCAGTTAGAAAGAGACCTTATATAATGAATCCTAATTTGCACGAAAAAGGTAAAGGAAGAAATTGATAAAATGTTGAAATCTAGAATTATCAAGCCCCTTGATGATTTAGAATGGGTTAGCCCAATGGTGATCAGTATCAAGAAGGATGGATGGATTAGGATATGTGTGGACTACATGGAGCTGAATGTTGCATGCGTCACAAATCCTTTCCCTACACCTTTCAATGAGGAAATACTAGGAGTTGTAGGGTGCGAAATATATTCTTTCACAGATGGATTTTCTGGGTATCATTAGGTTAGGATCGCTCATGAGGATCAAGAAATGACAACATTTACAACTGAATGGGGAAATTTTTCCTATACTATGATTCCTTTTGGGTTAGAGAATGTGCCTGTTGTATTCTCGCAAATAGTTTTTTAGGCATTAAAATATTTTATTCACAACTTCTTACAATTCTACCATGATGATTGGACAATATATGGGCTTGTGAAAGACCATTGTGACAATCTACACTTAATGTTTGAATGATGCAGACAATTGAGTATCTCTTTGAATATCAAGAAGTGCATATTTTCTATGCCATTTGGGATACTGTTAGGACATATCATCTGCAAGGAAGGTTTGTTAGTTGATCTAGCCAAGGTTGCAGTCATTTTAGGCCTAGAAGAACCTACTAGTCAAAGTGAGGTTCATGGATTCTTAGGTCATACAGGGTATTACAGAAATTTTATAAAAGGGTATGCCAAAATTGCAGCACCCTTGGAAGAATTGTTGAAGGGGAAAGGTACATTTTATTGGGGAGAACTACAGCAGTGCACTTTTGAGATATTAAAAGAGAGACTTACTACTGAACCCATTCTATGCTTTCCATCATGGGATAAGCCATTTCATGTGCATGTGGATGCTTCTGGTATGGCCATTGGCATTATATTAGCTCAACCTAGTGAAGGTATTCTTGATCATCCAATCTATTTTGCTAGTAGGAAGTTGACTCCTGCTGAACAGAATTATACAACTATAGAGCGTGAAGCTTTGTCAATGATTTATGCATTGTACAAATTTCAAAAGTACCTGTTAGCAACACCATTTGTGTTTTATACAGATCACATGACATTAAAGTACTTGGTAAATAAGCCATTTTTACAGGGGAACATATGCAGATGGGTGCTCCTATTTCAAGAATTTGACTTCACAGTTGTGGTAAGCCAGGGAAAAGTCAACTCTAGACCAGACCATTTACCTAGAATCAATACAGGAGAGGAGGCACAGACAATTGAAGAAACACTTCCAGATGCACAGTTATATAAGTTACAATGTGTGCCCACAGAATTAGAAGACATTGTTGTCTTTCTACGAATAGGTATGGCACCAGAAGGAATGAAATCATTAGAAAAGAAGAAGCTTGCTATATGCGTGACACCGTTTATGTTAATCAGTGGTGACCTTTACAAGTTAGGTAGAGATGAAGTATTTTCTCATTGTGTGTTAGAGCATGAGCGCAAGGATATTATGGAAGAAGCTCATGGTGGTATTGCAGGAGGCCATTATGCAGGTGATGCGATTGCCTAGAAGATCTTAATTGCTGGATTATGGTGGGAGACACTATATAAATATTGTAAAGACTAGTGTAAGGCATGTGTGATCATTGTCAAGTGCCTAGGAAAACTAGGGCAAAGAGATGAGATGCCTTTGAGACCAATTACTAGTGCTGAACCATTTGAGAAATGGGCTATTGACTTTGTAGGACCTATTTCACTAGCCACGCACAGGACTAGATCACACTATATCATTACTTGCACAGATTATCTCACACGGTGGGCAGAAGCAGCACCTACCAAGGACTGTACAACAACTACAACAACTAGGTTCCTATGGGAGAATGTTCTTACATGATATGGATGTCCTTTAAGCTTGAAAAGTGATAGAGGTACACACTTTTTGAATGAGATAATCAAGATCCTATTAGATGAGTTTATGGTTGCACACCATAAAACTACACCTTATCATCCTCAGGAAAATGGAACTGCTGAGGCTTTTAACAAAATTTTGGGCCACACTTTGACAAAAATATGTGATGTTGGAAGAAAGGATTGGGATGATAAGGTGTTAACTGTGATTTGGGCATATAGAACAACTTACAAGAGATTAAACAAAGCCACACCATTTCAATTGGTGTTTGTACATGGAATCTATTCTTCCTATATAATTTATGTTACCTTCTTTGCGCATTACATGCACTGGAGGTCTAGCTAATGAACAGGCTTTAGAAGAATGGATTGAAAAGATGATTCAACTGGATGAGTGTTCAAGCCATAGCACGGTGGAGTAGAAGCAGGAAAAGGCTAGGCAGAAAGTATAGCATGATAAAAAACATAAGAGATAAGAAGTTAGAGATTCGACAAATGGTTCTTCTTTATGACTCAAAGTTCTTACGCCATCCAAGCAAGCTCAAAGTACACTGGTTGGGGCCGTATGTTATAACTTCTATACTTGAATCAGGTGCATGCCAATTAGAAGCACTTGATGGAACACATGGCTACCCGGTTACTTTAACGGGATTAGGTTGAAGCCCTACTATAAATAAGTCTTCTTAGTGTTTGTAATAAGGTAGTGTTGCCATTTAGTCTAGGTTTTCAATTCGGTATTTCCTTAAATGTATTTCCCTTATTGTCGCTATGCTTTGTCAATTTAGTTGTTGTTTGTGTAATAAGCATGCTTCCGCGCATGAAGCTAGTTACTATATGAAGAATGTTTATGTGTAGAGGACTGCACATACCTTTAGTGTGGGGTGGTTGTCGTTATCCAAGAAAAGGACTGAGGGACTTGTAAGGTGAAAGAAATAAGCTGCTACATGTGTGTGATTTAAAGAGGATTACATCTCAAAAGGTGACCAAGGATGAAGATGGATGAAGGAACAATATAACACGAGGTAAGCAGAGGCCATGATAGCTACCAGGAGAAGGTGCAGTGACAAGGTACTCGGGCGTAGGAGCACGCGCTGAAAAGAAGTCTATGACCAGAAGGTAGGAAGGTGTGCTAGAAGGTTATAGCTGGGTGTGAAGATGTACCGCATGGAATGAATGGATTTGGTCAATGAATGAAGGGATATTTGGTAGGTGAGGAGTAATAAATGCATCAAAATTTGAAAAAATTATATAAGGAAGGGATGTGGATTCATTTTTACCATTTCCACTAAGAATATTTGAGAGAAGAGCCAAGTATGAAGAGCTGAGTGATCAATTTAAGGTGCGAAGGGTGTGAAATCAAGTGTGGCAACCAGATCTGTGCTTTAAGAAGCTTGCATCCCTAGTGGTGAAGGGTTTGAGTGAAGCAGGGAGATAGAAAAGAGTTAGGTTATAAGGTTTCCACCTAGGGAAAAGTTGGATCGAGCTAGGGTTTGATTCACAGAGTTACAGGGTTGAAGAAGAGACATTTGAAAGGTAAAAATGGCACCAAAGAAGGCATCTGTAGTAGCAACAAAAGAAAAGAAGAAGGTGGTCATTGAGGAAGAAGAGATGGCACCAAAATTCATTTTTTGGAGATGCAATACCCAAAAGGAGTTATTGTTGGCCAAGGATGTGATTCACCCATTAGAAAAATTAAAGTGAGTGAATATAATCACAGGACTATGGAGAACAAGAAGGAGCTTGATTCCTTACTCATGGTTAGAACTAACAAATGCACGACAAATGACATGCCGGTATATGATGATGCGGGTGAAAATATCTTGAAGAAAATTAGGGTATATCAGTTGTATGGGCTGCCATATTTCAGAGAAGTATGAGCCCTTGTACCAATGGCTCATGAGTAGGGTTCACGATGACTACTTCTACTTTGTAGGACGCAGAGTTAGAATTTTGTCTGCACTTGTTTCATCAGTGACAGGTCTGAAGGCCACATGAGAGGATATAAAGAGTGACCTCACAGATAAGGCTGCAATTTTAAAGACCAAACAGGAGTTGGGATACCTGAAGGGTCCACGTGCGGAATGGACATCGACAAATTTAAGAATTGTCCAGTTGTACAAGCTACAACACACCTGGTTACCAAGTTAAATGATCAAGAGTGGTGGTCGCAGGTAAACAACATGTGGTTGCATGTGGCGCAAAAAATGTCAGAAGGGACAATATATACAAAATTTTTGGCTATATTGTAAAGAAAATAGTCAAGGAAGCATACACAGGAGGGAAGATCAGATTTTGGGCTGTTCTCTTATCAGTGATCTTCATGGAAATCAGAGTACGAGATGGACCAAAAGAGAAAATATGAGAATATCCCATGGAGAACAAGTCCCCAGCTAAAAGATTCAACAAATATCTATGCAAGGGGACTATAACAGATGAGGTGAAACAAAGGGCAGAGAAGTGGTATGACAGGCTCCGTGTGGCATTTGGGGAAGAGTGGTGCATACCAAAGGACCTACCATTAGTGGTAGGAAAACAAGTTCAGTTTGTTGTATACCAGCATTTCTACATCATGCGCTTTCTAATGAAGGATGGAACTTGGAGCCCTTGGTGCAAGTTACCTTACACCTTCATTACAAGGTATTTTTAGGAATTTTTTCATAGGTTTACCGACACATGCAGATTAAAATTCAATGCAGACAAGGTAGACTGTGACTACCATACATTACGGAAGAAGTATGTATACCCTAGCAGGAGTGCCTACACAAAGAGAATCATTTCTGAAGTGTTGAACATCAAGCCAATAAGCTTGGCTGTAGCAGATTTGGGGGCAATGTTGGTGTATATCTAGTTAAAGCTGAAGATGGAGAACAACAAATGTGGAAGGTGAGTTTGCACTTCCAGCACCACCAAAAGGGAAGCATACAATGGATAATGTCCCAGCACCTAAGCCCTCAGAGAAAATCGAAGTGTAGGATGAGGAGGAAGAGTGCGAAGATAGTGGCGGCTTGGAGCATAGGGGTAGGAAACATCCTACAAGTCAGAGAGAAGTTGAGCGTGTCGTTACACTACCCCAACCACAAGAGGGGGATGAAGAGGACTTGAATGCGGTCCAAGGGGAGCACATGTTTAAAAGGGTATTAAGGAGAACAAGGACCCAAGGTATTACCCCAACCTTTGTGTGTAGATCACCCTGACTCTCCCCGCAGAAGGAAGTGACCGTGCGCAGAGAATGAGGAAGTTGAAGCTGAGTGAGGAGGAAGAAGAATCTAAAGAGAGCATGCCTACATCTCCTACCCCCCAGAGAACACAGAAGAAAAGGGTGAGGCATCAAAGGAGAAGGATGGAGAAGAGAGAAGACTAGAGGAAATAACTACAGAAGATACACAGGACATGGAGATGCAAGCTCCAAATTTAGAGGCTAGAGTTCCTAAGCAGCAGAGGTCTAGAAGGGTGAGTGGAGAGCACATTCCACCAGCCATGGGGTATGCAGAGGACACAGGAAATATTATCTGTGCCCACTTCTAGAAGGATCTATTTAGCTGGGAGTTGATGGATGAAGATATGGCGATCACGCGAACACGAAAACAATTATCCTGGTCGATGCACACCCACATGGACGAGCCTGATTTTGATGTATGCTGAAGATTCATGCATGTCAAGGTGATTGAAGAAGGCACCCCAGGCTAGACACATGAAAGTAAAGCCTACTATCATGTCAGATGAGCAGGTCAGTAATGCACTGGTAAAAGTTTCAGCAGAGGTGGCTAGAAGGAACATGGATAAATCTACCACAATCAAGGTGTTATGTGAAGAGCTGAAGATGAAGGATGAAGAGATAGTGTGCTTAACACAGGAAAGGGACTTTGTACAGAAGAAGAATGAAGTATTTATAAGCATTTTAAAGGAGATTGGGGAAAATGTGATCAAAACAAGGCCACCCTTAGAGCCCAAGGTACCACAAACATTTCCTTCAGTGATACACTAAGTGGGGAAGTTGGTGGACTTGGTGCTCAAAGATGAAACTCTATGTGTGCAAGTACCAGAACAATCAGAGAAGGATGCAGAATGGGAAAAAGCATCTGTGATGATTAAAATCACATCGTATGAAATGTTGTTGTACTCATTACAAGAAGTCTTGAAGAAAGCGGATCAAGCTTTAAATATATGCACAGCTCCAGAGGCCCTCATCAACATTAAGACCTTGGAAGAGAACAATGAGGTATAGAAGGCCATGAAAGATGAGACCTTGGGCACACCTAGAAAGGTTTTCTATGGTTAAACAAAAGCGTAAGGCCCTAACAACAACACAAGAGCCGCACAAAACTCGGTTGGAAGAGCTTGGAAAACTGATTACATAGAAAATGGACCTTTTGGAAGGAAGGATGACATCCATGTCTAGTGTTGTGTTGGTTCTACAGAATGAGAAAGGGGAAATTGAGCGAGATGAGTTGGAATCCATAGCTGTGGACATCCTAGAGAAAGCGGAACATGCACTCACTGAATGACAGGATTTGGAGGCTACAATAAAAGAGGAGTATCCATAGCTGATACTACAAACTGATATTGAGGAGGTTGCTTAAATAACCTCGTATAAATTCTTTATTTTCCACATTCTTCACATTCTTCATTCTTATTCTTTCCTTTGAATTTTGGAGATAACCATTGTTGGGATGATAATGAGATTAGTGTGGGGTAATGTTGATCAAAGAATACTTGGAAAAGATCACACAAGGATTCCGCGCAGGATAGAAGGCCAGGATCAAAGGTGCGGAAGGACAGGAAGGACCCGTGCACAGAAGGCAAGTTCAGATTTCAGGACTTAGCCGATTTTGGGTATGAGGATCTATTTTTGGAAGATGGCGTGTGAAACACATCAACGATGCAGAGATGTGCACACCATGCACTGTCCATATTTAGAAGAGTGGCTCAAAGCGTCTATGCATGGAGACAAGCTAATAATAGAATGGACACTTCAATTAACTATAAGAGGACTATAGATAGTGCACTTGCCTGTGTGGCTATAATTGTAAATGGCATATGGATGATAATAGCATGCAACCTATTTCTAGAGTAGTTAAGCGGTGAAGGGCAAGACCCCACCCTATATATATGATGATTAGGTGCATAGTAAGAGAGATCTGGATATGAGTGAGGAAAAGATATATAGATATGTATGTATGATTCTGAATATGTGTATCAGATTCATATACATCTTAAGATGAATTGATAGTACTATAAGGAGCTTGTATACTTATTAATAGATGAATGATATTGGTTGAATCTAAGTGTTATTCTATGTAATTGAGTAGTTCATGTTAGTGTTTCAATCGTGATTACTGTTTAAGCTTGTTCTTTCATAGATATGTGGGTAGCATGCACTCTAGAATGATGGATTAGTCATGAGTCTTTATAGTTCTTTCTTCATCATGTTCATCCTATTACAACAACCCTAAAGAGGAATCTGGTACCTTTGGTGCACTTTGGGTGAGTGCTCAGTCTAGGCTGAGTGATGTGCCAACACGACTAGGATGTTATCTTGTAAATTCTAGGCTCTGTAGATCGAAGCTCCATCCCATTCTCCTCCTCCGAAGAGGAAGAATACTTACCCTGCTCATCAGTACCATTAATAGACCCATGCTCAACTAGAGAGGTATAATCCTCTAATAAATGACCTCTGAAATTTATATATTTAGTAAGATGTGTGGATCCCCTTTTGAACAACGCCATTATCATTCCCTGATGAATATAAACATAGATCTTCCTCTTCTTAAACCACTCGATTGTAGCACTCAATTATCTCAAGATGAGGTAGGGGAAACTAAAACCCTTCCCATGTCTAATAAAATTCAACATTAGAAAGTGATAAACATATATGGTTTTGTGTCTGCCCTCCAATGTAAGGTATTGAATTAGGTTAAGGGATATGTAGTTATACTACTTGGGAAGAGAATCTCTGAGAAACCCAGAAAAATGCGGGTTGAGTTTTTCCTTACCTCTGAGAAAAGAGCTAACCTCCTCAGCATAGTATTTTTCAGCTTGAAAATATCCCTACCATCCTTCTTAAGACAGAAAATGGAGGCAATGGATTCGATAGAGACTTGGAGAGAGATGCTTCGAATAGAAAATCTACCACCTCTCCATGACTTTGTAGGTTTCCAAGATTTCCCAAATTCAATGCTCAAAGTTTCATCAAAACTATTGAAAATTTCAAAAAAGGGGCACCTACCTGTTTTATCAAATTTAGACCAAGCATGTGGCTTCATCTCCTTCACCCCCACCATCTCATTATGCACCATTGATCCCAAACCAACTTCATAGAGGTAGGAAAAATGAAACTAGCATCAAAGAGGGATAGAAGGGAACTTCTAAAAACCATAGACACAAGACAATTAAGAAAGAGATGAGAAACATTTTCCTCTTCCTTCTCACAGAAAAAACATCTATTCATCATTTTAAAGCCTCTTTTGTTGAGGTTATCCATAGTTAATATTTTTCATGGAGCATCAACCACCAAAAAAACATTAAATTTGGGGGTAACATCTTAGATCCAAAATTTTTCGTAATTGAAGTTTGCATTTGAGGTTTCCTCTGAAAAAACATGTTATAAGCACTTTTAACACTAAAGATACCACTCTCCTCTTTAGACCATATAATGTTGTCTTATTCCCCTAGCATAATCATCACCATTCCATTAAAAATATTGTTGAGGTTTTCCAAGGCATTATTCTGCACTTCAAAAGATATTTTTTTCAAGCATCTAAAGGGATCCGCACCATTAAAATAATATTTAACAAGGGGAACATTCTTGTTTACAACAATTTTCTGTAAGTTAGGAAAATTTTCCTGTAATGGAGAATCACACAACCATTTGTCTTTCCAAAATTTAACCCTTCTCCCATTCCAAAATTTCCACTTACATCCTTTAGTTAAAGAGTATTTAGCCTAATTAATATATTTCTAGAAAGGGGATCCATCAAAATTAGGAGGGTGAAAACACTAATCATCAACTCTAACATCAGCCCAATAAGTATTTATGAGAATATTATCCCAAACACTTTCCTCTTTATTGAGACACCAAACCGTCTTAAAAAGTAAAGCTTTATTCATTTTTTCCCCAGTCTATCAACCCCAATTCCCCAAACTTCTTAGGTTTGCAGATCTTATCCCAAGGCATGAGGAGAATTATAGACTTGCTCTCCACACCACTCCATAAGAATATTTTCTAAATGTTTTCCAATTTATAAAACATTATAATATAACTCATTGATGGGGGAATGGTTCTTAATTAGTACCTTAGTAATTAAAAGTGATAATCAAACTTATTTATAAAATAAGTTACTTATTGTACGGGTAACTTGACCAAGTGGAAGGGGAGGATTCATCCTAAGCCCTTAGATTGGGCCAATCTTCACCTTAGGATCTAGGGAAATTAGAACACTCTAAGTTTCTAATTTAACTTTTTATCTATCTTCTCTTTTTCATTTTCATCCATTTTTTATCCCTCCTATCTCATTTTCTTATGCAATTTAAATGGGAGGAGAGGGTTTCAACAAAGAGTGGATGTGCTCCACATACCAAGATATATATATATATATATATATATAATTTTACAAATAAGAATTTTGAATCCATAGTTACTCAATATAATAAAAACATATTAGTTAGAAATCATATATAAACCTATATAATATTTATTAACTTCTAAGTTAATTAATTAGTGTAGTTAAATTATAATTTAATCCTATTATAACATATCATATAATAGTGTGATATATATGTATATGTATGTATGTATGTATTAAAAATGATTTCCATAACACAAAATGGATTGTATTTCCATCCATTACAAACTTAGGCTCGCAAAGTAAATATAGTTAAGGTGAAATTACCTCATCTAATGATTAACAATGCAACAAGTCTATTTAAGTGAAAACAGGTTAAAAATCAAGCTTCCCATAACATTGTAACTATTTTGGTAATATACTTATTACAATACTTTAAATGAATTAATACAAAAATGGAGATAATGATTTCAAGTTTATTAACTTCAACCATTTTAATCTAACCCTCTATTTATCAAACACGTTATCTTAATTCCAAGTAAATTTAAGAGTGAGAAAGAGAGTTTTCAACTACATTCAAATTTAAATTATCTCCTTTCCACAAGACAATAATCATCTATACAAATAATATTCTTTAACATCTACATAAGTATAATTACTATAACAATTCTCCAACGACATTTAAAATATAACAATACAAGAATTATTTCCAACCTTTATTGATATGAAAATCCCATAATTTTGTTAGTGTAGGTTATTATTTATCGTTTTATTTATTTATTAGGATAATTCTTATGCTTGTCTTAGCCTTACACTTGTTGGGTTAGCTTGCTTATGTGTACTAGTTGTGTGGAGTTAGTTTACTAGTTGTGTTGAGTTAGCTTCTGAGTTATGTGGAGTTAACTTACTAGTCTTCTGAAGTCAACTTAATTACCAGTATCAATTAGTGGGAGTTATTCACCACTAATTTAGGTAGTAGTTTCACTTCCCTCCTCCTATATGTACATCTTTCTTATTGAGTAATTCAAGTCATTGTATTATAATGTATTGAACATTATGGATTATGATGGATTTCAATATATGGTATTTTAGTTCTTTTGCATTACAAATCTAATATGGTATCCTATTATCATCTGATATCATGGCTTGGAACAATCTTCTTATCGTACCTTTCATGGTATCAAAGCTATAGATGATGTAGACATCCATCTATAAGTTTTTCTTTGCAAGCAAGGGTTTATTATTTTCATGTATTCGAAATTTGTAAGAAATTTTATGTAGCATGCATTTTTACGCAAAAATAAGTACACCATTGGATTTGGAAGGTGTCAAAACCCTAGAATTGATTGTAAACTTGACCATGTTTTGACACAGTCAAATCTAGTCATTTTAAAGGGTTTTTTGACACATTTCTCAAAAAATCCGTACAATTATGTACAAACATATTTTTTGACTCAAAAATTATATCAGCTTTCTTGTTTTTTTAGAACCTTTATGGGTTTCTCTATGTTTTTTGATACAAGTGTCAGAAAGAGAAATATTTGCAGTCAACTTTGTATTAACAATTGTACTTTTTGGGTGCATTCTTTTATCCATTGGATATAAGCGTGTACCTTATAGATGCATTCTTTTACCCTATGAATATTTCTATTTTGGATGCAGTCTTTTATCCACTCGACATAGATCTTTACCCTCTAGTTGCATTATTTTATCCATTGGATATAAGCGTGCGCCTTCTATATGCATTCTTTTACCCTCTAGATATTTTTGTTTTGGATGCAGTCTTTTATCCATTGGATGCAGCTCTGTACCCTCTGGGTGCATCCTTTTATCCATTGGATATAAGTGTGTACCTTACAGATGCATTTTTACCCTATGGATATTTTTGTTTTGGATGCAGTCTTTTATCCACTAGACACAGATCTGTTCCCTTTAGGTTCATTCTTTTATCCATTAGATATAATCATGTACCTACCAGATGCATTTTTTTACCCTCTAGATATTTTTGTTTTGAATGCAGTCTTTTATCCACTAGATGTAGATCTGTACCCTCTGGGTACATTCTTTTATCCATTGGATATTGACGTGTACCCTCTAAATCTAATGATTTACCCTCTGGACATTTAGGTTTTGGGCACAGGATTTTATCCTTCAGTTGCAAGCCTGTATCGTGTGGATGCACTCTTTTACCCTTTGGACATTTGGATGTCACATGTACCTTTTAAAAAAATATTAGCTTTAAAATATTATTTTAATAGTAAAACCTTCTAGAACTCATAACTTTTGATCCATAGCTTGGATTGAGGTGATTTTTTTTGAAATCGTGTATTTTTTTGAGATCTACGCATTGGTGAAATTTTTATACATATATTTCAAATGTAAAAGGTACTGTTACTCATTGTAATATTTACATGCACTCAATTATAAAGTGCCAAATTTGGGAGGGTGTCGTAATCATTTGTGAATGCAATTTCGGTTGAGGCCGACATCCTAAACTTTTGGGTGTTGTATTCTTATACGTATGGGTGTATATATTTATATCTCTCTTGTTTGTTGAGATATTTTGGATCTTTATTTTCAACACCATTGTTGGCATGTTGACAATCTCTCTTGTGGGGGAGATATTCTAGTGAAGCCTAGTGTTAGTTTGTCAGTGTTTGAGTAGTTGATTTTGGCAACTCATACAGACTTGTGGTATCACTCTACTCATTCAAAAATATGGGATGGTATGGTGTTGATATTGCTTCTTTGAGTTTCGTGTCCTTGTCTTGTTACATTGGATTTTCTTGGATCGTGGCACTCATATTTATTTGGATCTCGTGTCCTTGCCTTGTTTCCTTGGTTATTATTCTTGGATCATGACACACCTATTTATAGCAATTGATCTTTCTTCTTCATATTTTTTTTCCTTTCCTTATTACCTTGGCTTTTCTTGGATCGTGGCACTCCTATTTATTTGGATCTCATGTCCTTACCTTGTTTCCTTGGTTGTTCTTGGATCGTGGCACACCTATTTGTAGTAGTTGATCAATTTATGTTTGGTGTTTTTTTTTGCATTTTTGACATCACTCCATTGATATTCTCCTTACATGGAGCTATTTTAGTGAATCCCAGTGTCAATTTTTTTAGTTATATGATCGAGCAGTGGATTCAGAACATAGTGCACACCACACTTCTTTAGTATTGTACAAGTTTTTGGAGTCGATATTCTGAGGATATCTTGCAGTGGGATTTTTCTCTCTCTACATTGTTATTACTGGTTTTGGGTACCTTGTGGTGTCCAATTTTCCCAGTTATTATACATGGGTACCTCATTAGGCTTTATTTTCGGGACCCACCTTCGTTTTCACCCACCTAAGCTATGTTTATGGGAGGGTGTTAGTGTAGGTTATTATTTATCCTTTTATTTATTTATTAGGATAATTCTTACACTTGTGTTAGCCCTACACTTGTTGGGTTAGCTTACTAGTTGTGTTGAGTTAGCTTCTTAGTTATGTGGAGTTAACTTACTAGTCTTCTGGAGTTAACTTAACTACCAGTATCAGTTAGTGGGAGTTCTTCACCACTAATTTAGGTAGTAGTTGCACTTCCCTCCTCCTATATGCACATCTTTCTTATTGAGTAATTCAAGTCATTGTATTGTAATGTATTGAGCATTATGGATTATGATGGATTTCCATATATGGTATTTTAGCTCTTCTATTTTGCAAATATAATGTGGTGTGCTATTATCGTCTGAGATCACGGCTTGGAACAATCTTCTTATCGTTCCTTTCAAATGCAACAAATAAATCTTTCATTTCCTTTCGATGCAATATCATATACTTATGTAAATAAATCTGTCAAGAAAATAGGAAGAGATAAAAATAAGATTTACTTTGTTTTCATTAACCATTAAAAAAACATTCAACAAAATTTTGTTCACATATATATTTGGAATGCAACAATACAAAACATACATTTCCACTTGCATAACAGTGCTTCAAGAATTCACAATACATAACATGTACAACACTTTACAAAGTTACCAAATGGCTCAAGATAGTAAGTTGCACAAACCCCAATATAAAACTTTTATATGTGACTTCCTTCAACTTCATAAACTTCATCAAATCACTCTCATGTAAAAAAAATAATGAATTCGATGACACTTACTACCTAGCCATGCAATGGGGGAATGATATCATCCCCATTCCTCACAAGTTCCCTAACTCACAAAAAACTCAAGAACCAAAAACTAAGCTATGAAATGACCACAACACCCAAGTCATGCATAATAAAGGAAATAATTTTCACATCAACCAAGTAAGTAAAGAGTACAAACAACAAGGTATGCCAACCATGCAAAAGAAAACAATATACACGATAAAACTAACTCTGTTTTGAAGTGTGGAAGGAAATAACACCCTATACCACTTATCACTTCACTAGGAGATGGTAACTATCCATTGGTCCTTTGTAAGAAATAAAGCAAGTTTTGGATTCAAACTTATACCTCCCATGCCCACAACCACTTATATCTCCACTAGGATTAGCTTCCCCTCCCCTTAGTTCTTCCAGAACAAGACCTAAAGAGGGAAAATATCCCTCATTACGAACACTTCATATCCCTTCAATGATAAGTCACATCCCATAACACACAACACCATTTACATGCCCAAAGTGGAATCATGTAAGCTTCAACACAACATGTAGTAAAAAACTTAGCACATACCCAAGTGGGTAACCAAAACCACTATTTCAAAATTAGGTAAAAGATAGAATGTACATAACATATAGGAACAAAAATGTTAGGTAAAGCATACCTATTGGTTATTTGTCCTAAAATACTTCAAGCATACACTCTAAGAAATCTAACAAGCCCTCCAAATAATCCTCAAAGAGAGAACATCCCCCTAAGACCAAGTGAGCTACTAAAAACAAAGAAAAAGAATCATATTTATAGAAAAAACTTAAAGTGGAGGATCCCTTAGGATCATGCCATGTCGCAAGATCCATCCTAAGAACCAACTCCAATCCCCAAGCATAAAAATAAAATATATACACATTCATGTGGGTCCTCCTTACAATCCGTCACTTCACATCGTACATTATTTGACTCATACTCAACCCTTATCTCCAAAATCCTTACTTAAAAATTAATAAAAAAAGAAAATAAAATAAATGAATCAATCCACAAAACTTAATTTACAAACAACTCCAATATTTCCATTCATAAAATCATAATAAATAAACCCTTATCCCAAGTGTCCTACAAAAGTCAAAAAGTAAGAGAAGTACTTATAAAATCTCATTTAGAAAAGATAGAAATATCACAAGCAATAAATGGGGTACTAATGATCCCTCAAGTGGCTAAAGTAACCTAAAGAGGCACACCTTCCCTATAGGTAGGTGTACTCCAAATTTAATTGTCCCATACACCTTCCAAATTTTCCCATAAAGCCCCAATTCGAATTTTCCTTAATTGAAAAACTTCTCAACCACAAAGCATTAACCCAAACATCCAAAAATATAAAAGGAGTTAATTTTACAACCCAACTTATAATCTAATTAAATAAAAATATCAAATACAAACAAAATTTTCAAGCTAAAGATTAAAGTGAAGAGGAAAAAAAATTAAATCAAGGAAGAAAAAGAAAACATAAAAAACTAACACCACTTTATTATGCATTTACATCCAACCCAAACAAATTCTGATCCTAAGTGACCCATTATTGGCCAATGAGCCTCATGTGAGTTAGTCCCCCTTCATCCTCTTTTGTTTTGTTTTCTTTTTTTATGTCATGGTATTAGTCTTCCTAAAACCTGTTCGTTATTTGCACATTGTTTCACACACACACACACACACACACACACACACACACACACACACACAATTCAAATATATAATTTCCAAACATTAATTTCTCAACATCAATAAATTATGTTCACCAAAATTTATGTGGCTATATATTCCAATAAAACATGAAAAACTTGTCATAAATATTAATTCACTCACATCAATTATCCATATACTTTTTATTTTCTTTTCATCCTTCAAATCCAATAAAAACATGCACACACACCAAATTCTAACAATCAAAGTTTTCCAATCCATAATATGAAAACTACAAATCTAATTCATGTTTTCAAACCAAATAAATTTATATGATAAACATAATCCAAAAAAACCAGCCATGTATATATATCATAACAAAAATATGTTAATATGTCAGGCCATATCCATTCTATTCAAGTCATAAGGTTGACACCTCATGCTAACTTATTAACAGAAAAATGACATAGTCTATGTAGCTTTAAGTCTAGGCACCTTGTGCCGATATAATGTACACAAATAGTCATATGATGAAAACTATAATATGGGAGGAAATCTATCTAAAAAAAATTGAGGAGAGTGAGCACTACATTCCCCCTCCCCTTAAAAAATGACTTCCTCCTGGAAGTCACAATGAGGTTTCCAAAATTTCTTAGCAAGACAAAATAACTCAAATATGATGATCCTATCTCATGCAATCCAAGGCCTATAATTTAAATCCATTACTCACCGGGATTTCCTAGAGTAAAGAATCAAGTTAAACACCAATTACACTACACAAGATTGTTTACTAACAAGGCCACAATGTCATGCTAACTTGTGCAAATAGAAAATGATCAATTTACTAAGTTCTATGAAGATTTACTCAGATTTTTCTTTCACCTCTTGCTAGGGTTCCTAGTGTACTCTGATACACCTTGAGTGGTTGAGTTACTTTCTTCATTGATCATATTCCTTTTTAGACTTACTTACATGATATCTCCTTCATTAGTCTTAATTATGAATTTAACTTGTCCTTTGATTTACTAAGTTTTCCTTATCATACTATTTCAATCCTCTTATACATATGCCTAGATCATTTACTATAGGATTTTTAACTTATTTAGACACATCCCAATTATCATTAGTGTTACAACCCATTAGTTTCCCCATTATAGACTCTTAATTCAACACTATTCACTTGTTTTCACTTTCTTACTACCATTTAGTGGTTTGAACTTCATACCCCACATTTCAACTTCTCCTTACGTCATTTGCACACTACATTAATTTATGGTATCTTTTGTTAAAATTATCTTATTGGAATATAACAACATATAATTCTCCCTTTATACTACATCCATGTTTGGTAAGTTTTCTTCATGTTTTACTTATTCTCATCATTCTTGTTTCAAATATTCAATTTCTTCATGCAAAATTTTGTTTATCACATATCTATTCTTAGTTCATAGATTTCTATCATTTACACAAACACAATCCATAATTGTTATACTTATTGAAATGTCTTGTTGATTTATTTACAAGCTTTGACCTTCTTATGGTTTTCAAAAATATGAAAATATTATTTGGTTTGTTTAATGGTTCAAATAAATTTTATTTTAGTTTTGCCTAATATTTTCTTGGTCCATTCCACTATGTTTACAACTTATTTATTATACTCCTTAACTCATAATTTTATTGTTGTTTCCACTAGGTTTTCTTATGATTCAATTTGATTTATTCATTGCACCTCAACCAAGTCTTAGAACATAACCTTGTCACAAATTAAAATGGTTCATTTCACATTAAGAATATTGAAACAAAGGTTTACAAGATTTCACAAAAAATACGTACACCCAATTTTTATGACACACTTTGGTACTACAATTCTTCCAAAATAAGTTATATAATAACAAAATTTATCAGCCAAAACAACAATGACTAAAATGAAGCACAATGCTTTACCCTCCAAGAGGGTTCTATAGTAAAAATTTCCATGGTGGTATAGGATTATGATGTGGGAAACCTCATGTATAATGATCATGTGACCTACATAAGAAATAATACCAAAAATAGTGTCCTCCTCTTGTTAACACTTTGTGTGCTTCACCATTGACCCTTATTGGCTCTAAACATACATGATGTTGATTTTGTCTCACTTGTTTTTTTCATCTCATGATGGTACACGTGTCCTAGAAATATTGTAATATATCTACATATAAGGAAGGAGGCTCCTCAGGTACCTTCATGCATTGCTCTAAATATTTTCGTGGATCATGGAAAAGATGTGTGCATTAATAGGGTCTTTTCTCAATATTATGAGGATGTATGGTGTCATATGAAGGGTTTCATGATATGCGTGATTTATTCTAATGACTTATCACTCGATGATGTTGTGTGGGACTAATGACTTGCCAAGTTGATGACACTAATGGTCATTTCCTTAGTTCATCTCTAATATCATGTAATGTCTAGAGAATCTACATGATCAACTCTGTCGGATCAGGCTAAGCTGATACTATTGCATTACTTAAACTCTCCTCACTTGTCATCCTACAAAATAATTAAAATTTGTTTAGTTATGGAAACTAAAACAACTATCCCAGAGATCCAAGCATTGAAAACCTACGCTCTGATACTAAGTGAGATGCCCCAAAAATTTACTCAAAAAATAACTAAGTTTAGAGGTAGAAAATATTCAAATTAACCATTCAACATCCATAAACCTTATGAGCTTATCAGGTGTGTATTAAACATTCACAAATGCATGCAACAAGAGAGAGAACACAAGACACCATATATAATTGGAAAACCCTCAAGGGGAAGAAAACCCACTGAAACCTCTACTAATATTACTCATAACAAAGGACTCATGTGAATATTACACATCTCACAAGATTTATTTAGTGAGGCACCAGCCCCTAGTTTAGTAGGACACCAATCCTACAAGGAGGCTACAACCCCCTAAGGTGATCAAACACCAACTCAACTACCTGAAATGGATTACCATTGAAGATATGTTGCTCACACAACTGATAGTGATCCAAATTTATATCCAAACACACTAAACTCTCTCTCTCTCTCTCTCTCTCTCTCTCTCTCTCTCTCTCTCTCTCTCTCTCTCTCTCAACTCGTTCAATCTTTTTTCTTCATAGGCTGATTAGGTCAATACTCTTGCACACCTACTCTTCAATATTCCTTAGAACTTCACACATTTTATCATCTTTATTCTTGACCCCTAATCACTCTTCCTACACCTCCTCTAGCTTGCTCAAGCCCTTATCACCTCAACTAGTCACAAATGACCAAAACACTAGCTTATATACATGACACTAGCTCAAAACACTCCAAGGTCGGCCATGACCATATAGGTTGGTCATTCCAACTCAAAAACGTATCAATAGCATCATATAAAACATCTCAAAATACCCATGTAGGTCGGAAAGATTCAAGATAACTCCAACAAGCACTACGCATCCAAACAAGCTCAAAACACACTCTCCAAGCTCCAACGAATGCACAAGGACTTCCAAGGGCATCAAACATCTTTACCATGACTCAAGAAGCTCCACATAACTCCGAAACATCCTCTCAGCATCATCAAGTAGCTCAAGAACAACTGAAACATCAAAATTCTCCATGACACACTCCAAGAAGCAAGGAATCCCTACAAGGTCTTCAAACGCCTAGAAAACAATCATGAAGAAAAACCAACTTCTCATACCAAAAATCATCATCAAGGCTCAATAAATATACCATTGGAAATTTCTTTGAATTTACTTTTTGTAACAACTCACTTTAAGCTCCAACTCCTAGTGTAAGACCTCCAATCAAGCCAATCTCTGAAAATGATCAAAATTATAAAATAGGACTCAAGAACCACTCTTAAGAGAAACATGCTCCATCACCTTCAAAATCACTTCCAATCTCAACCAAAACCTGGAACACATCAAGGGAGACCTAGAAAACACCTTCAAGCATTATCGCACATAGCTCATGTGGAGAAAACTAATCCAACACACTTGTTCCTTCAAGCCTTCTTGAGAGGCCTAATAGGGATATCTAGGCCATTAGGTATTCAACTAAAAACCATCACTCCAGATCAAATAAATCACTCTAACACATCATGTTATGATCCTATCGACTATCCATGACCATCAAATGTAGCTACAATAAGCAAAATCATCGAACTCATCTCAAACCTCCATGACTAGTTGTTAGCCGTTAAGACCAAAATTGGTAGGGAAACTTTGGAGACCTGTATCTTCAAATTTCCTCATTGTACATGCATGAAAATTTTCATGTCCATCTATCACATCTCCCGAGGATTCTATAACAGTTCACTTTTCATCTTGAAGCTTCCATCTCAGCACTAAAACTACAAATCTCCACAAAACTAGGGTTTTTATCTCACTTCATGAATTAGTTGGAACATCAAACCATGACCAAAATGAGCTCTGGATAATCCTCTACAACCTTGTTACATCACTTTTTCTTTCCAAGCACAATATGGATCCCAAACAATTCACTTCTTCCAAGTTGCTATGCTAGGAAGGTTTTAACTAAGGTTTTGACCTATCTAACTTCTTAACGATTGTTCATAAATGTCTGAGGATAAAATCACCTCATTATTTTTTTAAAATGGTTTTAGATCAATGAAAAATCATCTTTGAAATCCAAAATGTCCCATGCATAATGTGTTTGAGTAGGTGAGCAAAACAAGATGACATGTCGAGTTGTTTTCTCCTTCTTTAGAACTCGGTTTTTCTAAAACATCATATCTTGAGAAAAATTGTTCAAACTGGCCTGAAATTTGGCTTCAAGCATCATAGCTACCTCATCTAAATAACCCAATTCTCATCTATGTTCAAATAATTCTAAATATCTCCAGCCATTGAGACTTACCCGTGCTTTCCTGACTAGTCTTCACCTTCCTGCTCCACAAGGACCGTGAACATGCACTAAACAACTAAGTATTGAGTCTAAACTCCTAGTACACATGTTATGAAACATCTCAATGATCTAAGCATGCTTCAACCAGGATTTCCTGCTCCATCTCTCATGCCATCATACCATCCACCATGCACTGGGTATAGGAATAGGCCTTAGAATGACCTGACTCAACATAACCACCTCATGAACTGACCATGGAGACCACTTACAGACTCTTATACACATTTGACACATCATAATAGCCTTGACCTCATGAAATCCTTCAAAAACCATTGGAGATATCATAATATGATTATACACACTAGACCATGCTCCAAGACACCATAACAACTTCACCAAACCAAGACACCACCAATTAATCTTCAAATTTGACCATGAATGATACCTCATGAAGACTCCAAAACACCCTTTACCATCAAATACCTTTGACATAAATGACAACCTAAGACACAATGGATAACAATCCCCCCCTTTATCATTGATGACAACCACCTTCAGAAAAACTGATCAACTACCTGCATAAACATTGATGGTAACCAACAAGACCAAACACCTATAATACCTCTTTTTCATGTTTCTGATGCTACTCCCCCATTTGAAATCTATGATAAAGGCTATAATTATGACTCAACATGAAAATACAATGATGAGACATAATGACAGCAATGCAAAAACACAAACTTACTTATGCACATGAATCCCCCTTGGACTATACCCTGATTTTTTGTCTTCTACAATAGTGATTTTTTGTCTTCTACAATAGCAGTAGGATCCATGGACCTAACAAGAGTATCAAATATCCCCCCCTAAAAATATATCCACCAAAAATTATATCCATTCCTAATATACACTTTCTCCTAGGTCTGTATCATGCCAAATTCACAATTATTCTTCCAAGCATTTCCATATCATCCTTTAGGACCATTAACCCTAAAGATCATCTTCATTCCAACTTAGCCAAACTTCTTAAGGAAATAAAAACATACAATCCATATAATTCACTATCTAACTGCTCCCCTTGTTCTTATACCATCAAAATATACCTGGAAAAGAAAATAAACAAGTATAAACCTTGATTAAGAGCCATGGAGTTATGTATTCTCCAACACCACAATCCTAGAGCAATATTTCAGTGTTTCCAATCTTCGTTTTTATGATAATACATCTTCTTTGATCATATGATTAACTCCCCCTGTAATCTTATTTGTATATAACCAATAACTCTGCATTATAAGATCTTCTTGTCTCTTTAGATACTTATTTGAGGATAATTGTCATCTCTTCATGATCTATGCAGTCTCCCTATACATGTAGCTTAACATTACTTTAGAGTTCTTCAAAACAAAAGTTGACTCCCCCTTGCTTCTACAAGTATGTCATGTGATTACATGCTTACACAACCATGCCATATATGAATCTTACTATCTGCTAAACCTTAAGATACATTCCTTCAAGAGCTATCCAAATATGATCATATTTGACCATATATAAACTTGAACCAATCTTTTCTTTCTTCACAGATCTAAAAGACCTTAAACTACCTATTACAATCTTCATATCACTTTTATAATGCAAGATTACACTAAAGTACACCTCTTGACATGTATGTGAGAAAATTAATCAAGAAGCATTACATACCTTGCTTGAAGCACACAAACTCCACCATGTTATTATATGAGCTACAATGCCACCATATGTGCTGAAGTAGGTCAAGATGTTCTACTTAAGTCTACTTCTATATTTCAAAACATTCTTGAAAACTGAGATCAAGTCTTGAGCACTTCTTCAACCTAAGAACCCAACATATTCATAGAATTATTCATTGCAATACCTTACTTATTTTGGAACACTTGAGACCTTAAAGAACACATGAAAAACGTCTTTCCACCATGAATGCCATTCTTTCTTTACAACTAAAATTCAAAGAAATAACTTTGATGAATTTAACCTAAATAGATTTACATAGAAACATCAAACCTTATACCTTCTTGGATCAATAGGGATACCTCAAATTTGTCAACAAGTACACACAGTCCTTGAGAAAATGGATCTTATTCAAGTAATGTACCTTGCATTCCCAAGTTGACTTTGTCTAGCATTATGTTCTTGATCTTCTTGAACTAGGCACATACTCTTTGATGGAATGAAAACTTCAAAAAATTCTATCAAAACACACTTACCTAGATTTTCCTTGCTTCTCATGATGAAATTAGACACCAAGTCATAAGACCATCTTGATGACTTTGACTGATAGTAGGTACATATACATGATCCTTTTCTTTATGAGTGTACCTAGATATTATCCATGATGCATTTTACATGTGACAAGATCACATTGACCCTACACATCTTCTTGAGGCCTTCTTGAGGAAAAATTGTATTGATCAACACTACCATTAATAGTTGCAACCCATAATCCTCCTGGGATCATGTTTTCTATATAGATATTCACCAATTTGATCACTGAGACTAAGAATTTGAATTCCTAGATACTTATTTACTTGTAAATATTTTTTGAGTGTGAGTTTGATCATTCACTGTTGTTTGTACCACATTTATTTTATTTTCCTCATGAATGATAACTTTGAATTGCAGTAGGAACATATTCCAAACAATGAAAACTTTACTTACTTGTAACAACATGAAAAATATGAGCACTATGAATACCATAGTGAATATGCTTTGTTTAAAAGAATAAAGATTACTCTACTCCATCTACACCGTCTATATTATACAATATCCTCCATCTATGAAAAGCAAGTTGTTTTCCGTTGGTATATTTTTTGTTGTTGTGTCTTTTTTGCCCCTCTTTTTTATGTTCTGTGTCTTTCTTATTTGTTTGTTGTTTGTAAATTTGTTTGCCTTTGATGTTTATATGTATGATGTTTGACAACAATGTATGTCATAGTGCAAAATACAGTAATTAACGTATTCTGCTTTCGATGAGGAACAAAAATAGGAAAAAAAAAATCACATACAAAATTATATGGGATTTTTTTAGTAATAAACACTTCCTTTTGAGATTTTGTATGCTCATAACAACCATGATTTTACCATGCTTCCAGCCCTTCACCACATCGTGAAACCAGAACTAACTCTTCTATGGAACAAATGGCCACATCTGTCCTTCGTTTCACTCTCATCTATCTCATGAACACAAAGAGGAACTGCCGCCTTTCAAAAGATACCCCGATGCAAACTACTGAGTCCAATTGTTCTATGCAGAAAGTATGTCTGGCCCGAGTTCCTCCATGTACGCTAGATTGTTCATCTCACCAATTATCAATCCTTCGAGTGGACAAAAAGAGAACATTGCGATTGGGGAGCGTCCATCATAATGAAGACAAACCGGGTAAACAGGGCAGCCATCTCTTGTCTAGAAATGTTCTTCTACTGAACCTAAGACTCTTGATTTCGAATAAGCAGTGACCAAAGTTAATAATCTAGAGTTCTAACCTTATCACCTCCACATACATCAAACATCTTGTAATGAATTATCTATTCCTCTAAATGCTGTAATTCATATCTATCACTTTCGTCAAGCGGAAGATAAGTTCTATCCTTCCCTTCACTCTACAGAACACCATAAAATTTACTATATAAAACTTAATAAGACTTTATCTATACCTACCTTGTCCTCTGTATTCCTTCCCTTGCATATAGATAACCAACTATCCCATTGTCCTGTGCCAGTCTGTGAAAGTAACTTTTCCCTCCCAGAGATATTACAAAACATAATGCTATTCAAATCTTATTCTGATGAATTAAATCTCATCGAGTTACTGCAAGAATCTACTAGACGGTGTGCTAACATATGTGATGTTCTACAAAATTCTTACTTCACTCCGTACCTTTTATCACATCAAGAGTTATCCCTCCCTCAACTCTCCGTCGACTTCTGCAACTTTTTGCGTTCACCCCATTATCTATCGGAACACCCTCCCCCCGTTAGCCTTGCTTGCAATTTCATCGCGTTTTTTGGCGAGGGTTTGAAAGGAGTAGTAACATACTTTCAACTACAAAGGATACCATGATAATCAACCGGCATTGTTATCAGTAGCAGAAGACAGGGGTGAAGAAAAAGAGTTGATATGGGAGATATAAGGAGGTGGGGGTATTGGGAATAGCAGAAGAAAACAACATAAAAGCAGCATGTTATCTGACGCCTATTGCAAATGTCAGATTCCGGACTGTTTGCTACCTTAGGCTTCTCTTTCTCCGCGGTCTGTTCCCCTCTGTATCAAGTGCCTACTTGCAGCAAACTATGATTGTGTTTTGTTGTCACACCCAATTACGGTCTGTCTTATGGATATCTACACTTTGCTTGACTGGCTACATTGAGATCTACATTACTATTGTATATCATAAACAAGCACACTCGCCTTTAATTCTTTGTTCTTCCCGTGCTCCCTTCTACCCATACCTCACTTCCCTGGGAGTTCTCACCGTGACCAACTCTTTAACTATTCCCCATTGGAACGGACTTCACATTCCTCCTATTCAACCTTTCAATTTTGTCCTGTTCCACGTCTCGTCAGCAACAGTGTACCCGTATCTCTTATTTCCTTGTCTCTGGTCGGGATTCCTCTCCTCTGCTCCCAGCTTCTCTAAGTCAGAATTAAATTTCCATGTGAAGCCCATCCTTTGTTATGATTATGTCATGCTAATATTTCATAGGTCGTCTAACTAGTCTTATGCCCCTAGCCCCAAACAGAATTATTTTAAAAAGCACAATCTTTTCTCTTTTAAATGCATCAGACCTCTCACTTTGTAAGGAGGACCCAAACATACAGAATCTTGTTATATGACATGTTTTATGACAGTTATAACAAACAACATTTTTCTTGTCTCTTGACTGATATAAACTTAGGTTCCAACCACAATTACTTACTTTATTTTTTGAAACATACTCACAACATGATTATAATTAACCTTTGAAGAGGATTTCACCATTCCTAGAAGACATTATTTTACAATCTTTAGCTCTGTGACCAAAATCATTACAAGCATAGCAATAAAATTTGAGAGAAGCACCATACCTTATTACATTAGGTTGTCTAATAGAGTTATACCTTCTTGAATCATTCTTCCTTTTCTCCTGCTTGACTGCTTGAGAACTTCGCTCAACTTTTTCATCCCTCTCTAGTTGCTTTCCTTTGAATCCTAGGCTTATCTTATCACTAGTTACTCTTTCACTCTCCAAGATCCCATAAAGGGCTTCAAAGATATTTTCCAACCTCTCATACATATTTAGCCTACTAGATTTACCTACTAAATTGGATTACAAAGATCTCAAATTATCTTCATATTGGAGGCAAGATTCTCCTTTGTCCTTTAAAACATTTGACATACTTTCAACTTTAGATTTCAACTCTTTAATGGATTGATCATGCTCTGCTTCCATATCACTGATTTTTTTCTTTCATTCCAAAAACTAAGGACTCAATAATTTCATACTTTCTCCTCCAAATATTAGATGATTTTCCCATTGTGCTTTAAATATCTCCTCTAAGCTGTTAGACTTGCTTCAAAAGTACTTTACTCTTATACCAATTTTTAGAGGTAAAGTGACTGAAAGGGGGGTGAATTAGTAATACAATAATTTAAATTCATTTACAATTTCTTACATTCATCATTCAAATTAACCATTCAACATCCATAGATTGTATGAGCATATTAGGTTCCTATTAAACATTCACAAGTACATGAAATAAGAGAGAGAACACAAAACACCATATATAAGTGGGAAACCCTCAAGGGGAAGAAAACCCATTAAACATTCACAAGTACATGAAATAAGAGAGAGAACACAAAACTCCAGATATAAGTGGGAAACCCTCAAGGGGAAGAAAACCCATCAAAACCTATGCTAATATTACTCATAATAAAGGACTCGAAAGTATATTACACCTCATGCAATATTTCTTTAGTGAGGAACCAACCCCACAAGGAGCACCAACTGCTAGTTTAGTAGGGCACCAACCCTACAACACCCTAAGGTGATAAACCACCAAATCAACCACCTAAAATAGATGACCACTGAAGAGATATTTGTCACACAACTAATAGTGATCCAAATTTATCTCTTCTCTTTCTCAAAATCCTCTTTAAACAAGCTCTTATTCCAACTTGCTCATATTTTCCCTTCTCTTGTTGATTAGGTCTAGTGACCTTAAATAATGATCTTCAATATTCCTTAGGTATTCACTAATATTATAGTATCTATCCATGACTCCTATACATTTCTTTTCTTCCTCCTTTGGCTCGTTCATAACCCTATAGGCACAAATAGTCACAAATGACCACAAAAACTTGCTTATATATACAACACTAGATTAAAACACCCTTAGGTCAGACATGACCATATAGGTAGGTCATCTGAACTCAAAATAATAATAATAACATCATATAAATCAACTCAAAATACCAAAGTAGGTTGGCAGGGGTAAAGCTAACAACAACAAGCTCTAACACACTCAAGTAGGCCAAAGCAAGAACTCCAAACTCCAATGTATGTATAATGATCTTCAAGGGCATATAGATACTTTTTCAAGGCTCAATAATCTCTAAAAAACTTAGGAATTAGTCCTCAGCACCACCAAAAAGCACTGAAACATCCATCTCCACCAAGAAACACTTCAGGAAGCAAGCATGCACAGCTAGGTATTCAACCACCCAGAACTCACTCCCATAAAACAAATGAGTTCACATAGAAAAAATCATCATCAAGGATTGAGTATTATATCAATGGAAAGATATCTAAATCTAATTTATGGAAAAAATTACTTCAAGTTGAAACTCATAGTGAAATGCCTTCAACCAGCTCAATTTCTGAAACTTCTCAAAACTACCAAACTGGAATCAATAACCAATATTGAAAAAATTAAATAAAAACACCTTCAAGGCCACTTCCAAGCTCAAAAAAATCATGGAATACAACAAGGGAAACCTAAAAAACATTTTCAAGTACTAACATGCATAGCTCATGTGGAGATATCTGATCCAAAATGCTTCTTAAGATAACTAATAAGGCTAATTAGGCCACTGGGGTTTTATCACAAAACCACCTCTTCAGACAAAACTAAATGATCCAAAAAATCATTTCAGGTTACAAAAATCTATTCATGACCTAAAATAATAGGTGCAACATGCATTTTAACCAAACTCATCTCCAACTAAAAGACTAGTTTTTTAGCCCTTAAGGCCAAAATCATTAGGCTAATTTTGAGGACGTGTACCTCAAAAATTCTTCAAGCAACCTATTGAAATTTTCTCTTGGATATGTAGAACATCTCCCAAATATCATGGAATAATTTAATTTTCAACCTGAAACTTCTATCTCATCCCTAATACTATAAATATCCAAACAAACTAAAGTTTTTCCCTCTCTTCCTGAAATAGCTAGATCATGGAGCATGTACCAAAATGATCTCAAAAAAATTATCTACACCCGTGAGTCATTAAACCAAATTTCCCAATCCATTTTAAGCCCAAAAAACTCATATTTCTCCAGTCTCTCTGCTATGAGGGTTTTGGGTAAGGTTTTGACCAACTTGTCTTCTTAACAATTGTTTATAAAAGTATGACAATAAAATCATCTCATTATTTTTGTAAAAAAATCTTATTGCAATGAAAAATATCCCCAAATCCAAAATGTCCCATGAAAAGTGTGTGTGAGCGGGTGAGAAAAATAATATGGTGTATCGAGTAGGATTTTGCTTCTCTAGAACTTGGTTTTGCCAAAAATCACATAACATGCAAAATTCATCACTTTGACCTGAAACTTGGCATGAAACATCATAAAAACATCCTCTAACTTTCCTAACCCACCTCCTTGCTCAAATATACCTGAAAATATCCAACCACTGATACTAACTTGTGTGTTCTTGACTAGTCTTCATTATCTTGCTTCTCAAGGACCATGAACATGCACGAAACAATTGAGAACTGAATTGAAACACATAATAAATTTGTTATGCAAAATATTAATGCTCTAAAAATGCTTCAAAAAATCTTCCATGCTCCATATCTCATGTCACAATGTTATACAATATGCTCTAGGTTTAGGAATAGGCCTAGAATAACCTAACTCAACCCATACAACTCATGAAATGAACATGATGAAAACTTAAAAAATACATAACACATTTGACACATCATACCAACCTTTCTTAATCTCATGAAAACATTCAACAACCATTGGAGAGCTCAAACTATGACCATTTCTACTAGACCATGGTCTAGAACATCATAAAAACTCACCAAATCAGGATACTACCAATCAACCTTCATGTTTGACTATGAATGACACCTCATGGATAATCATATGAAAAATATACTCCTTTTCCATTAATGAAAACCTAGGACACAATGGAAAACACATTCGAGTGATAGATGGTTCAATTGGCAAAGAAAATAATTGTGCTAATACACCAATTCACAAGGTAGACTAAGAGTGGTTGTAAGGTAGTTTCAACAATGACACTTCTATAAGTCGTACACACACTATTATATTTTCTCATACAAATAATTACTTTAGATATTATTTAAGGCACTTGAACTCTTATCAACAGTCCAATATCAAACAATACATTAGTTGTTTAGCACGAATCTTTAAGTAAATTGTCAACATGGTCATTCATATGTTTGACCCATTAATATATTTATATTATATTCTTCAATTAGTGAATTAATAGAAATTGAAAAGAGAATTAAGTTTTATTAGCTTAGAAACTTTCGTTGACTATTATTTAATTTTGGTCACATTGGACCTTAGGGTAAAAATTTACTCAAAATTTAATTAGAAGGCCATCCCGACTTTACCCACATAGGGTCATGAGGTGACATTTCATACACTTTATTAAAATTATAAGTCTTCCATGTGATAAATTTAACTGCTAGGAGTAAAAAAAATTATCCTTAGTTGACCATTATTTCCTTTATAGGTTTTCAAGGTGTAAGATATTCAAATAACTATAGTATATTGACATTCATTTTATTTCGCTCTAGAACCTTAGGTTATAAGAAATAATTATAATTTTATTATATGAAAAGATAACACTTATACTAAATAGTACGTTAGCTATTAAAATAAAGCAAGCTCTATAATACAATTTAAAACTTTATAATATGGTACCTTAGCTATTAAAAGGGATAATCAAACTTATTTCTAAAAGAAGATACTTATTGTACTTGGTCAACTTGATCCAAGTGGAAGGGTAGGATTCATTATAAGCCCTTAGATTGGGCCAATCCCCACATTAGGATCTAGGGAAATAAGAACACTCTAAGTTTCTAATTTAACTTTTTATTTATCTTCTCTTTTTCATTTTAGTTTATTTCTTATTTTGTTTTCTTATCCATCATATCTCATTTTCTTGTGTAGGTTCAATGGGAGGAGAGGGTTTCAACAAAGGGTGGATGTACTCCATATATATATATATATATATATATATATCTTGTTCCTCAAGGGAGTCGGGCCTAAGGATTCTGAGTGGAATGAGGGATTTGAATGGATGTTTGGAAAGGGGAAGATCGCAAGGCCTGGGATAAGGTGGAGATGGTCAAGGGAGTTGGATAGAATGGACAAGAGGAGAGAGGGTGAGGGATGGGCCATAAGTCTGGATCAGGGTGAGAGGAGGGTCGAAGGGGGTCGGAGATGGGGAGTGAGGAGTTGCGGTGGGGGGGATGGCTTCGGCCATCCCCACTGTATGAAGTTTTAAGGGAAGGGATGGTCACATCCTGCGCAGGTCGTGGCTCCTCCCATTTTAAAAAATATTATTATATTTAAAATAATATCATGGTGGGGTGGGGTAGGGCTGAGCCATCCAACCCCTTCTCTATTTCTTTTCTTTTTTAAATATATATATATATATATATATATATATATATATATATATATATATATATATATATATATATATATATATATATATAATTATAAATTAAAATAATTAATTTATATTTATTTGACCATTATTTTATTACATATATTTAAACTAAAAAATACTAAAACAATCCCATTTTATATAACATATGTTCTTTAATAATTGAAATAATTTTCATTTATAATATATATATATATATATATATATATAATAACTATAGACACAAAATCTATGCACTTGGGTACTGTTATCCAAAATAAGCCCCTTGCTCTTTTTTGGCTAACCTCCTTTCATTCCTTCCTTCCTTGTGCCTCAGTTGAATTTTTTTCACTTTTTAGGCACTCAAAATTTTCTGGAAATGGTTTTATTGGATAGAGAATCTTTTCAACTTTCTAAAAAGGTAAATTTTTCCTTCTAACTCCTTATATTTTGCAAGTTATGGCTCAATGGAGTTTGGGACGGAAATTTTCCCTAGGAAGACCCACGGACCAATCAAGACATACCACGTGGCATTGGAATGGTGGGGGGCGAGCTTTTTGGGATTCTTTTCCCAAAATCTAAAAAGGGGAAAATTTTAAACTTTTGTCCCGCCAACCCATTTTTTGGCCCTTTTTTGCCCTAAATCTTCTAGAAGGGCATAACTTTTGATCTAGAGCTCATATTTTCATGTTCTTGGTGTCATTGGAAAGCTAGAGAAATTCTCTACACGATGGAGGGTTCAATTTTGTATTTTGACAAAGAATTGTGGGAGAAAATTGAAGAAATGTCCCTGACATGGAAAAAACACAGAATTGACATTCAACCACCAAATTTAATGAAGTATGGTCATTTTTTTATATCTGCAGAACAATGTACTTCTAAGTATGGGTTCATCCATGAAGCCCATCACTCTACAGGTGAAATTTGAGGAATCTGGTTGGTGGTTGAATTCATAAATATGTTATTCCTGTGTTTTTTGCTTTCTCTCCTTCTGCTTGACCATTAAAAGCAAGATTTGGCTCATTTGTAAAGGGTTGGACATATTTTTCTACAAGCTCTCTTTTCTTCCTTAGCAGGAGAATTTGTAGAGTTCCATATCTCTCATATAGACTACAACACGTGTTTTTCCTCTTGGCCATTGTAATGCATTGTATTGAACTTGGGAATGATAATGTATGTTCTGTGATTGATTTTTTCCAATCCTTTCATGTGTTTATCATTGGCTTTTGATCTCTCATTACATTCTAGCAATCTGTGCATATTTTGTGTTGTATTTCTTATGATCTATGTAAATCTTGCAAAGTAGATGTTCACCACTTCCTTGGTGTATCACCACTTTCAATTAGTTTTATTTCTTCTACATCCTTTATCTCTGTCCCCTTGGAATTTAGAGTAGGGTCTAGTATTGAACCTTTGCAAAGTTCATGTATACACCTGATCAGAGAAGTGAAGGAACCATCCTTTAATCTGGAGGGTCTTTTCCCAATTTTTTCAAGTCCCACACTTGGGGAAAGGATTCAATGTTGTGCAATCACATTGGATATCCATTATCAAACTAGAAATATGAGAAAACATCCAGAGGGTGCTGCTGATTTGCACTAACAGTTTTGGCATGCCCGGTGGGACCTTAGAGGTATTCATCTTGATTGCAATAAAGTTGATATGATTTTGTTGTAATTTCTTTCTTGAAAAGAGCCCCGATCTGCACATCTGACGACTCCCAAAAGTAAAAAATCAACTAGTTTTAGCAGTCCAAATCTGAAAATTCATGAGAAGGATTAACACAAGCTCAAGGGCCAAAGAAGAAGGGTTTTCTGAGTATCTGTAGCTATCCCCAGGAAGAAGGTAGAGGGGAAGAAGAAATCAAAGGTTTCCATCTCCACCAAACATGACTCTATCAACTCCTCCACCTGGTAGAACTTTCACCCAATCAAAAAGGGTTCTCAGGCCAATCAGAATGGCACAACACAACCCTTATGTCAACTTCACTGGCAGCAGCCCACTTTCTCTCAATGCACAAAGTCCAGTTCCAGCTGTAGCATTGAAGAACATTCCATATTTCACTGGAGAAAATCAGACCACTCGTGGTGATCATGTTGAAAACATTTCTAATGTTTGTGCAATCCATGAGATTGTTGAGATGCAAATTGTTGTCAAATTGTTGGCATCTTCATTCAAAGGGAAAGCCTTGCAATGGTTCAGGAGCCTTGGGCCACGCTCTATCCAAAATTGGAACTAGTTGTGCATAGCTCTCCATGAGAGGCTTGGAGAAAAGGGAGATACTTTTCCTCTACTAGAACAATTGACAACTATCAAGAGAGCTCCCAATGAGCAGCTAACAGACTTCAACTTCAGATTTCAAAGAACATGGGATAGAATCCCAGTGGCAGTAAGGCCAACAGTTGAAGGTGCTTTTCTATACTATCTCAAAGCTTTAAAATTTGATATTTCTATGTTAATTCAATCCATGGGAGGTACAACTATACCTGCAACTTATAGCATTGCCATTAGAGATGAAAATTGTCTGATTCAAGCTGGTAAGCTGGCTCCTAGGCCTCCCATGCCCTTGTATCCAAGCTTGGAAAGTCTAAGCACTCTTTAAGCACCTACTTTAGCTCCTATTCCCACTCCTAGAAATTAGAGTTCAAATGAAACTTCTACTTCATCCTCTAGTGCCTCAAATGAACTTCAAGAAGTCATGAAACAATTACAAAATTTAGGCAATGATTTAGTTACACTCAAGAGGCAACAACCCCAAAGTTTTAGACCTTCTTATCAGTCTCAAACTCAGCCTAATAGGCAACCATATCAGCCTAATAGGCCACCCAATCCAACTATAAATCAAAACCAAGTAAGGTCTCCTACCAAAAGACCATTTCAGCCATATAACCCCAATGTTGCATCTACCTCTAAATCCTTAGTGCCATCACAAAATAATATAGCTCAAGAGTATGAGTGGTGTTTCCCATGCAATGAACCTCAAAACCAGTCTATGTGCTTCAATGGTGCTTTGAACCAAGCCTTGATGGTGAAAAAAATGGCATAGAGGGTGATGTGAGCCACGAAACAAACCAATAATAAAGAACATCTCAACAAAATGCAACTCCAAATGAGACTACACTTGTCAATTGGCAAGTTGAGGATTTTTGTGGTATGAATCAAGTAATTTCTTATAATGCAGTAGCTAACACAAGGTCAAAGAAGAGGAATATTGGTGAAGGGTAGTCATTGGCTCTAGTTGATCCACAACATTCCATCACTCCCCAAGGTTTTGGTAAGTAAAATGCAGTTCTAAACATGTAAGGACAGCCCAAGCCACCTTCTAGACAAACTCAAATACAAGTTGTTGCATCCCACGTACAAGAAAAGAGTGTGCAGGCTAGGTGGAAGTAAAGAGATGTTTCATACCCATTTAACATCATTGAACACATGAAGAAGACAAATGTGAATATATCTATGTGGGTATCACTATCCATCCCAGGCTAAAGGGATCTACTACAAGCTGCCATGAAGAATTGGTAAACTTTGAATCAACAAACTCGTATGCAAGAGAAGGTACTCACAAATGATGCTCAACCTGAGGGGAAACTTGGAGGATAACAAGGTAAAGTTTTGAAGCCCCCTCCATTCTACATTTCATTAATCATTGGGGATAAATTCGTACACAATTGTATGATTGATTATGGGGCAAGTAGTTTTGTAATGCCCAAGAAAATAGCTGATCAACTGGGTCTCCAATATGAAATCATATCCAAAGGGATGGTGCAACCAGATGGGACAATAGTAACAATAGTGGGAGTAATTAAAGATTTGAACCTTATATTGCATGCATGCCACGATGTCACTGTGTTACAAGATGTGTCAGTGATAGATTTACCACCACTTTTTGCTCTATGTTTGTCGAGAGATTTCACAGCTAGAATTGGAGGCTATTTATCTGTTGAATGGTCACACATGTTGTTTAGAATGAGATATGGAACTAAGGCCACAATCAGTTCTGAACCTATTGCAAACTTTCACATTGAGCCTCATACTCCAAGCCAAATTCAATGCCAACTATTCAGCATTTCATCAATAGGATTATCCAAGCATGGATGAAGCTAACACCAAAGTTGGAAGCATCCCATATTTGACTCTTGATGAATGGGAAAACAAGATACATGATTTTGACACCTATAAGAAAATAGAGGAATCTAAACTAGGATTTTATTGCATTCATGAAGAAAATCAGCCTATTCCTAGCATCACCAAGCCAGACCATAAGGATGACAATGAGGTATAGAAGCTATTTTTTGATGGATCAAGGAGTAGAAAAGGTGCAGGTGGGGGAGCTATGCTTGTTTCACTTGAAGGCATTAAATATTATTCAGCTTTTAGATTTCAGTTTGCATGTTCTAACAACACTACTGAATATGAAGCTTTGATACAAGGATTACATTGGTCAAGGAAAAGAGGTATCAAAAACTTACAAGTTTTTGGCGACAGTGATCTGATTGTTAATCAAGTTAAAGGGCAGCATGATGCCAAAAATGACCTACTCAAGTGTTATAAGAATAGGGTGTGGGACCTCATTGAGGATTTTGAAGTATTTGGCATCAATTACATCCCTAGGAAAGAAAACCAAGCTGTTGATTGACTTGCAGCAGTTGGGGCAGCCTTTGATGTTGTGGAAAGTATCAAGGAAGAAAAAGTGCAGCCAAGCATTCATGTGATTGTGAGGCCATCAGTGCCAGAAAATAACGTAAGTTGGCAAGTGTTTGAAAGTGACCAAAAAATCATCAATTTCTTGCAAGAAGAAGCTGAGTTCTTAGCCAAAAATTAGGAAAAGTTAGAACAACAGTATGGTGATCAAGTGGTACAACTGAGAACAAACAAACTGCCAAAATGACTTGTCACTTTGGAGTCCATTTTTAATCCTAATGATCAATTTAGGAAAGATAAAGAAAACATCTAAGTTAAGGGAGAAGATTTGGTGCCCATCTCAGTGGGAGAAGGAAAATCACTTCAAATTAGTAAAGGGGTAACCGAGCAAGAAAGGTATGAGTTCAAGAAACTTTGCTAAGAGTTCTCGGATGTATTTGCTTGGAGCTATGAAGACTTGAGAGGTTTCAATCCAAAGCTAGTTCAACATACAATTGAATTGGATCCAAGTGCGAAGCACATCAGGCAAAAACAAAGGCCAATCAATCCACACATAGAGCCTCTCATGAAGAGGGAATTGAATAAGTTAATAGAGGAAAGTATCATATTTCCCGTCAAGCATTCTAGTTGGGTAGAAAACTTGGTTCCAGTTAGAAATAAGAGTGGTGAAATCAGATTGTGTGTAGACTTTAGAGATTTGAATAGATCATCCCTCAAGGATCATTACCCACTTCCCTCTATGGAGCAGATTTTGCAAGTTGTTACTGGTTCTGAGAGGTTTTCATTGCTAGATGGTTATTTAGGGTATAATCAGATCATGGTAAATGATAATGATCAGTTCAATACTGCCTTCACCACCAAATGGGGAACTTATGCATATAGAAAAATGCCATTTGGGTTTTCTAATGCTGGAGCTACCTTCCAAAGGGCAATGGATATGGCGTTCAGGGAATTGATCAACACAATGGTGCTGATATATCTAGATGATATTAATGTATTTTTTAAAAGTGCAACAGATCATCTCTTTCATTTGAGACAAGTGTTCCAAATATGTAGAAGATTTGGGGTATCCTTGAACCCCAAGAAATGTATTTTCCTAGCTCATGAGGGAAAGCTCCTAGGCCACATTGTTTCCAAAGAAGGATTAGTAATTGATCCAAAGAGGGTTGAAGTAATAAAATCATTGCCATTACCAAGTCATAAGAAGGCCCTTCAAAGTTTCTTGGGAAGGATCAATTTTGTTCGGAGGTTTGTTCCAGATTTTTTAGCCCTTGTCAAGCCAATAACCATGATGTTGAAGAAAAGTATGGCTTTCAAATGGACAACTGAAGGTGAGGTATGTTTTGAGGAAATCAAAGAGGCTATATCACAAGATCCAACTCTCACTAACCCAAATTTCTCCAAGGATTTTATCCTTTATGCATTTGGAGGTGATGACACAATCTCTACAATTTTAGTACAATGAAACAAAGAAAATGTAGAGCAGCCAATTGCCTTCTTTAGCCAAAGCCTAGAGGACTATGAGGTGAGATATTCTTTCATTGAGAAGCATGTTCTTGCAGTGATTAGGATCTTGAAGAAATTTAAGCATCTAGTTTAAAACAACAAGGTTCAACTGTTGGTTTCTCATGTGGGAGTTAAAGACTTCCTCCTAAACAAAGACCTAAATGAAAAATGTGTAGGGTGGATTACTCGTGTCATGGAGTATGACATTGAGATAAAATTCACCAAGCTGGTCTGAGGAAAGGGATTATGTGAACATCTGGTCTTGAGCAAATCAGTGGAAGCAAGAAATGGGAAGGATGTTGTTTTGGCATTGCAAGACAACCAAAAATTGAGAAACATTCAAGAAGAGAATGATGGTGTACTTACTCCTTGCTGGACCCAAGACATAGTGCACTTCTTACAAATAGGCTTATGCCCTCCAGAGATGAAAAAAACCAAGAGAAGACACTTCAGATTGTAGGTTGTCCCATATGCACTTGTTGATGGTGTTTTGTTCAAGAAGGATGTAAATGGAATTCTGCTGAGATGCATTGGAACAAATCAAATTAATAGAATGTTAGAAGAATTCCATGGTGGGTCAGCTGGGGGCCACTTTTTTCGAAGAGTGACAACCCTCAAGATTACAAAGGATGGCTATTATTGGGCCAAGGTTTTTGGTGATTGTTATGCATGGATCAAGAGGTGCAAACATTGTGCATTCTTTATAGGTAAGGAGAGATTAGCTGCCCTTCCATTGCACCCAATTTCAGTTGACTAGCCATTCATGCAATGGGGTTTGGACTTCATTGGATTCATTAACCCAAACTCAAGCCAAGGAAATAAGTGGATTCTAACAGCAACAGACTACTTCACCAAATGGACTGAGGCAGTGGCACTTAAAGAAGTGAATGAATCTAGTAGTCTAGACTTCTATGAGGGGATAGTAACCAGATTTGGTATACCTGCCACTATAATATCATATAATGCTTTGGCATTCATAGGATCAAAGGTAACTGAATGGGCTGTTAAAAATGGGATTTATTTGAGCACTTCATCAAATTATTACCCTCAAGGTAATGGCCAAGTTGAGTCTACCAACAAGAACTTGTTAAAGATCATCAAGAGGACTCTTGATGAAAATCAAAGGACTTGGCACACTGAATTGAAATTAGCCTTATGGGCTGATAGAATAACTCCCAAGAGATCCACAAGTAACTCTCCATTCAGACTTGTTTATGGAAGAGAGGCAATCTTTCCCATGTCACTTGAGTTGCCATAATTGAAACTCATGAAGTAATTGGAGTTGTTAGAGTTTGAACCCATGGAGGTTAGATATGCAGAATTGATGGAGCTCTAAGAAATCAGAGAGCATGCAGCCCAAACAATAGAGAAGGACCAAGCCTTGGTCAAGAGGACCTTTGATAGGAAAGCCAAGGCTAGAACCTTCCAAGTTGGAGATTTAGTGTTGAAATGGGATGCGGACCGAGAAAAGATAGGAAGGCATTCAAATTTTTATGCCATTTGGAGTGGCCCTTATATGGTCACAAAATTTAAGAACAAAAATGCCTTCCAATTGTCTACATTGGATGGTGAAGAACTGCATATTCTAGTTAATGGAATCCATCTAAAGCATTGCTACTAGAAGGGAAACTCTCCACCTTGTACATATTAGCTTAGATTTTCATTCCTCCAAGTGCTTGTGCACATTGTTTTGTTGTAGCTTAGTTTTCCATTTCCCTAAGTGCTTTGGCACAAGCTTTCCTATCCTAAGAATGCATTTTTGTAGGCCATGTTCTAGATCAAGTGATGTTCTACTCTCAAATTTTCCTTCTTGAAAATTTTCTAATGATTTGGGAGTACCAAGTAATTAATTTGATGACTCCATTCCCAATGGATTACTTCAGGAAACTGGTAACTTCATCCAGCAGGTACATGCCCCCTCTGAGTCACCAAAATTGTTATCCAAAATAAGCCCCTTGCTCATTTTTTTGCTAACTTCCTTTCATTCCTTCCTTCCTTGTGCCTCAGTTGAACCTTTTTCACTTTTTAGGCACTCAAAATTTTCTGGAAATGACTTTATTGGATAGAGAATCTTCTCAGCTTTCTAGAAAGGTAAAGTTTTCCTTTTAACTCCTTGTATTTTGCAAGTTATGGCTCGACAGAGTTTGGGAGGGAAATTTTCCCCAGGCAGACCCACAAACCAATCAGGACGTGCCACATGGCATTGGAATGGTGGGGGGCGGAAATTTTTGGGATTTTTTTTCCCAAAATCCAAAAAGGGGAAAATTTTAAACTTTCGTCCCGCCAACCCATTTTTTTCCCCTTTTTTTCCCTAAATCTTCAGAAGGGCATAACTTTTGATCTAGAGCTCAGATTTTCACGTTCTTTGTGTCATAGGAAAGATGTTAAAATTCTCTACACGCTGGAGGGTTTAATTTTGTATTTTGATAGAGAATTGTGGGAGAAAATTGAAGAAAAGTCCCTGACATGGAAAAAATGTAGAATTGACATTCAACCACCAAACTTAATGAAGTATGGTCATTTTTTTTTATCTGCAGAACAATGTACTTCTAAGTATGGGTTTATCCATGAAGCCCATCACTCTACAAGTGAAATTTGAGGAATCTGGTTGGTGGTTGAATTCATAAATCCATTTTTCGTGTGTTTTTTGCTTTATCTCCTTTTGCTTGACCATTAAAAGCCAGATTTGGCCCATTTGTAAAGGGTTGGACATATTTTTCTCTGCAAGCTCTCTTTTATTCCTCAACAGGTGGATTTGTAGAGTTCCATACCTCTCATACAGACTACAACACATGTTTTGCCTCTTGGCCATTTTAATGCATTGTATTGAACTTGGGAATGATAATGTATGTTCTGCGACTGATTTTTTCCAATCCTTTCATGTGTTTATCATTTTCTTTTGATCTCTCATTACATTCTAGCAGTCTGTGTGTATTTTGTGTTGTATTTTTTATGATCTATGTAAATATTTCAAAGTAGATGTTCACCACTTCCTTGGTGTATCACCACTTTCAATTAGTTTTATTTCTTCTGCATCCTTTATCTCTGTCCCCTTGGAATTTAGAGTAGGGTCTAGTATCGAACCTCTACAAAGTTCATGTATACACTTGATCAGAGGAGTGAAGGAACCAATCTTTAATCTGGAGGGTCTTTTCTTAGTTTTTGCAAGTCCCACACTTGGGGAAAGGATTCAATGTTGTGCAATCACACTGGATGTCCATTATCAAACTAGAAATATGAGAAAACATCCAGAGGGTGCTGCTGATTTGCACTAATAGGTACATTTATAGGTCCTAAATCATACTAATGTATACATGATTCCTAAGAAATAAAACTAGTGGTTGACAATTCCTTTTGGCCTTTTGGTTGCTTTATCTCTTGCACTTTATTGTTTCTAAACTTGACTAAGCATCCTTTTGGCTTTACAAATATTACGGTTATGCCAAAACTTGAATGATTTAATTTTTCATGGCCTTGTAGGCACTCTTGTCCCTTTTGGGCACTCATGTCCCTCTCTTTCTTCTACTTACTCTTTTGGGTCCCTTTCACTTCTTGGGCACCTTTTAATACTTTAGGTCAGTATTTCAGTTGTTAATTACAAAATTCAAATAAGAGAATCATATATGTACTTAGTTACTTCTTTCAAATAAAATGGAAAGCATCATAAGCATTACTTATCACCACCTAATCTTACACAAAGGCACAAGAGCACTATAAAGTACATATCTAGCATATTCATACAAGGGTTAAGGGTCGCATTGGTCTGTATACACTGCATAGGAGGGGATTTTATTCTATTCCATCACACACATTATGCATATTCGAGACAACCTAGATCTATCTTGCTAACAACGTGTAATTTACACAAGGGAAACCTAGGGAATGGGACACAGATACAAACACATACAAAGAACTACATGGATTCTTAGATGTAGTCAAATGCTTAGTTTTAAGTTCACTCTTTAGGTGACCGTCAGGGTTAGTTTGAATCCCCATTTTGCATCATTTTTATTATATTCACTATGGTTTGTGGGCATGTGCAGGTAATCATTTGTTTTGTAGGTTACATGTGTGATCGATGATCTAATAATGAAACCATAACGACTAACAATGAAGGTCTTCTGACCTAGAAAAGATCAAAACTTGATAATTTTAGCATACACAGGCATCCAAAATAGTCCTTAGTGTCTGGAGTGCTCCTACCCTCCCGTGGAAATTTTTCCCTATACATTTATAGGTTTTTGAACCCTCTGTGATCCATTTAACATTGTATCCATCATGTTCTAACATATACACAGTCACGATCACTCTCAGGTTGCACATAATCAACTAAGTCATATTTCTCCCCTCATTTTCTTAGGGTTGTACATCTTTGAATGCTTATTTCGTGTAGGTTAGTATACTTAATCATCTAAATATCATTTTTTATAGTAATTTACTTTGAAATAAGGTTTAATATAAATTATATTAAATCATTTGGTGAACCCCACTTCTTCTTGAACATTGTTTTGATATTCTTCCATGGCTAAGACTTATGAGCCCTTTACCAAAAATGATGTTCATGATCTCCATGCTCATCTTGTTGAAAACCCTCAAGACCTATCTCTCTTAATATTTTCTTCCCATGGCGAGGCCAAATAGTTAGCTAAGCTCAACCCTCCGGTCTCTAATGATACTTTTGTTTCAATTGTGACACTTCCACCTCCTTCCACCACCACTCTTCCACCTACATCTACTATCCTCATTTCTTTTCCTTCCCCTTCAACTCACTTTAAACTCCCTATTAATTCTCACACATAACTTGGATCTTCTTCAGGAACTCATGATCTCACCTCATTATTCCATGATTTGTAAACCCAAATCCATCAGTTACAACAAGCCTCTTCATCCTCCTCTCCATCTCTAGATTCCTCACTCCTCCTTCATAGCCATTTTGCACACACCATATTCTCTTATCTATTTCCTCTTAAATTTTTCACACTTAATTTTCATATATTCAATGGCCATGGTGACCCTCAGGAACACCTTCTCTCCTTTCATGTTACATGTCTTGACGATGTTGATGACTTTACACTATTGGAAAACTTGTTTCCTTGAAGATCACATGAATATGTTATGTGATGGTTCTATGATATACCTATCCATTCATTAACATATTTTACATCTTTAGCCGATGAATTCCTTTCTAAATTTTTCTATGAATATTAGCACTAAGATATTCTATGCAGAACTAGCTAAAATCAAACAAGCATCCAATGAACATCTTGTGGACTACGCTTTACGGTATAAGATAAACCTTTCCAAAATGACCAATGTTCTATCTGATTCATAATTGCAAGACCTATTCATTCAAATCCTTTTTCCTCCACTCCAAGAGTGTATCATTTTCAAGAATTCTCCTTCTTTTGATCAATAATGTCACATGCTCAAATTGTGTGAAATTAAACTGGTATCTATGGGAAAATTGAAGTATTATGATACTTATCCCACTTCATATTCCAACAAGTTTAAAAAAAAATATGCATTCAAACCATCCACTAAGCCTAACAACTCTAAAACTAATGTCAATGTTGTTTCTACACCCGCCAAGATTCAATTGTAATCCACGAGGAACACTTTTATTAAGCTACCTTACACACCTCAACTCCTATTACTGCAACACATTGAAAGCAATTATATTACTCTCCCTCCACCACTTTATATAGATCCTTCTCAACCATGTGGACATAATTACGATGAAAATGCACAATGTGATTATTGCTAATACATCAAGCATTTTATTGATAGATTTTTAAAATTCAAACATGTCATTCAAGATCTTATCGATAACATTGCAATCAAGCTTTTGATATCATCTACTTCTAAATTGGTCAACGATAATCAAAATATTAAAATTTTCAATGACCCATTACCTAATCATGACAAGATTCCTACTGATTCCTCTACAAATCATACATATCATGTTGTGCCTCCTTCTTCATCAACAATTTTTGATTTTCTTATTGCTACTATTGATACATCACCACCAATTATTACATTCTCATATCATGACTACCATGCTACATTTTCTTTTGATTCATTGCACATTGATGCTTCCATTAGTGCTCATCAAGTCAATAATAATATGGTCCATCTCTCGTTCCTTTCCAATGCATTCTATCTAGCAATCTTACTAGCTATCAACTTTCTAATCTCTCAAATCACATTTCCAATCCCCAATTCTTACACATGTGTTGTCCTACCCATTATTGTTGGTTCCTTTACCATACCAACATTTTTCCTCATTACATCTGAAATTAAGTTTTGTGACATAGTCTTAGGGTATCCCTTAGCTTAGGGTTTCCCAAGCTATCCATTTCATTCTCCATTTATGCCTTAAGTTCATTCATAACAAGAAATATGTCACCATTAAAGGTAATCCATTGCACACGCCATTACCTTGGACCATTCTCCCCTTTTCTTTACCCCTAGTCATGGAATCTAGGCCTCCACCACCTCTCAAGTCTAAATCTATCTCCACACTTAGCTCTCCCATCTATGCATAGCCTACATCATGAGCCCATCATCCTAGCAAGTCCATTAGTCCAAACCTTTGGCCTAAGTCCCCTACCTAGACATTCCATTCCTATAGGTTTTCTCCACCACCTTTACCGCATCGGTCTTCCTCACATACACATATTTACTCTCCTATAGCACCGGTCCTTGACCATGGTCACATGCCTTCTTCTTCCCAAATACCATATAAGGGGCCCTCACTCTTCATCATCTTCACATAGCTCTCTATACACACGTGCACATTCACATGGCATCTTGAGGTGAATGCAGGACCTTTATAGATTCTTAAATGATGCATGAGGCTCAACACCATTCTTTACGAGTCCCACTGAGGCTCCTAGGTGAATCTACCTTTTCTACTCTCCTACTATAAATAATAGATCCTATTGTTACAATATTAACTACTTCTTGTCATTATCACTTACTTTTCAATGATCTATACATGATTTGACATACTATTTATATTTCTAATAGGCTAACGGGTGCTTCATGTATAAAATTTTCCTTGCAGGATACTATATAACCATGGTTTTTTATTGGTAAATGGTTTTGAAGGGACCATACCCTAGAGTAAAAAAAGGCTCAAAATCCAAAATAAACAATGGAAGAAGAGTGGGTTTTTAATAAGTGAGGACCACACCCTAACAAAAAAATCCAAAAAAATATAAATATTATGATAAAAACATAGGCAGGGGCCAACTGCCAACAAGGAGCCCAACAACAGACACAAAAAAACAAAATTGTGGCACCAAAATAGTAGCACATAATTAATCAAGAGATTTATTATAAAATTTCAGAGCGATCTTCAGGTCCTTATAAAGGTTGATGGAATTTTACATATCAGGATCCTAGTTGGTCTTAGAAATTGTCTTCTTCTTGATTTTACCATTCTTCTAGGCTGACCCTGGGATACCAAAAAACATCTCAAATTCATTTGACATGTGTTTGTATTAAATCAAGAACAACCCTATGAATGGAAAGCTAGTTGGTTTTCTTGTTCTCAACATGTAGAACTCTTTCCTCTATGGCATTGAGCTGATTAGAAATACTTTAAACTTTCTCTTCCAGATTTGAAAGAGTGGAGGTGTCCAAATTTCTCTTGTTACCTTCTTTAAGGAGGAAGTCCACATTTTCCTCTATACCCCTTAAAGCCTTAGCTTTTTTCTTTAATTGAGCTATTAAATTAGAATCTAACAGAAGGTTCATGAGTAGAGTGACTGATCTTTGAAATATTTTCAGCTTCTAAATTTTTTTTTGTCTTTATAACTATTGTGAAGGAATCTTTTAGCCGGAGGGGGATCGGTGATGGGAGCCTTGAAGTTGGGGTTCTTAGAATGAACCATGGGTTACTAAGGAGGGGGGAAGAGGGGGGGTAGGATCATTGGAAACCACATCAAGGAAGTGTTGGTGTAGGAGGAATATCACACTTTGATGAAGGGGAAGACTCCTCAAATGGGATTAAACATCACGCACTAATTTTTCAAGAGAATGTAGAATATAGTGAGGAAAAATGACCTTGGAAACATGCCTAAAATGGTTCAAAAGGACTAAGTGATGAAGCGAAAACGTATAAAACCATCATTCCAGGGTGATGTAACACATAACCATTTTATAAACTTCACCATATGGAGGGGGGGAATATAAGAGTAGAGAATACCAGAATTTCCAATCTACAGAGCTTCATCTCCCTCCACAAAATGTTTCTCCTCAGCTTCCTTATCAAACTTGTTGCGATAAAATTTAACCCCTTCCATACATAGACCAATGATGAAAGATATTAGACCCTTGGTGATGGTAAAATATTTTCCCTTGAAAGTGATTACTTTGTCTTTCCATTTTTGGGAGAAAGTTATAGAGATGTGAATGTTGTGACCCTTTATTCTTTGCATAAAATCTTTAAAACCATCCACGTTTAGGGATTTCCATAAATCTACATTCTTTTTCTAGTATGGATCACATATAGGTTCCAATCTACAAGGAGGACCCCCCATTTTGAAATTAGAGCTTGCAAACAGGGCAGAAACATATCGGTCACAACTAGAAAGCAGCCCTATAATAGTAGCGACAAAACATGGGAGTTGTAGAGCTTACAGATCTTTCCACCAATACTGCAAAAGCGTCTTAAAAACCCTTCTATAAAAACCAAGGAAAAAAAAAATGAATAAGGATCCGTTTGAAAGGGTTAACTCACAAATACTGGGAGTACTAAAAATCATATCCTCGTATGTGCTAAATCCATTAACTTAGCATGAATAAGAGATCTAGGCGACCTTGGCTTCTTGAAAAAATATTTCTCTTGTTGTGAGAGATATATCCTCATAATCATGCAAAATTTTGAATTTATTAATGATGACTCCATCATTCGCTGCATCATCTGTGCATGAACTGCACCATTCCCCTCTCCATAAAACCTTTACATAAGGCCTTGGCTTCATTTATAAATTCTTTTATGGTCCAACTGGGGGGTTGAGATACTATAAGGTTGTTTATAATATTCATAGAGTCTCCCTCAATAATTAAATTGTTCACCTGAAGATCCCCAATAGTTCTTATTCCCTAGAGAGTGGTGTGGACCTTAGCATAGTGGTTAGATTTTTTCCCATAGGACCTACATTAGCAACAATGGGGTGTCCATGATGGTTTCTAACAAGACCACCCCCTCTAGTTTCACCTAGGTTACCCTTAGAGGCCTCATCAAAATTCAATTTGTTCCATGCATCATGTGGGGGAATCTACTGAACAAGATACTTGTCAATGCTAGGAGATATAATTTGAACCTGTTGAATATCAATATTCCATGCACTTAAGAGCCTTTCCTCTTCTTTGGGGTACTTGGCATTCTTGGGAAGCTTAAATTTTAAGATGTTTTCCTTCACTGCAACCATGCTTTCATTAAGGATCCTTTTGATGGATTTTCTAGTATATCTAAAAATGAGAGAAATGTTAGCCTTCCATATTCTCCAGATAGTGTTGGAAATAGAATTCTCCAAAACCTCCTGAGCAAGCCATGTTTGAAAGGAGGTTACCATTACTCCTGAGATTGAAAAATATCATCCAGAAACTTCCAGCTTATGCCAAATCTGCTACAGATAAGCATCTATAAAACAACAATAACATGGTAGTGCAAGAGAAGGTGATGGACCAAATCATTCTATTTTTGCATGGGTAGCACCTATTGGGCATGGTGGATCCCCTCTTAGTGAGGTTATCAATGGTAAGGATACTCTTTTTCAAAACCAACCATAGGAACTGATTGATTTTGGGAGTGAGTTCTTTGAACCAAATCTTGCTCCAGGGAAAGGCACAAAGGGTTTTCATCTGCAAACACTTGGTATCTGGTTCTCACCGAGTAATCCCCATCAAAGGAATGGTACCAAATAAACTCATCTTTAGTTTGCATCTAGCTGATTGGGATGTGATTGAGAATGTTTTGCAAATCCATAATGAGATCTTTATGATTAGAGATATACAATTTTAAAGTCTTCCATTGAATTCTTCCATCAATAATACAAATGTAGTCACTAACCTTGTTAGGAAATATCATATTTAGTGCATACATTATAGTATATTAATGTCATTATATTGTTAGGAATGAATGAGTGGAAAATAGTAGTGAGTTATAAAAACTCATGTATCAAGGTATTTAGTTGAGTTAGTTTCCTATATTCTAGGGAAAATCCTACCTATATATTAGGCTATTTTATTGTGTGAAATATGTGTTGAATAGAACATAAAATTTTTCATAACAATGTACCTTGATTTGGTATCAGAGAAGATACTAGTTCTATGTCTCTGATGGTTTTTTGAATTGTTTTTAGTGGAAATTAGAAATGTCCTTATGAATTGAAATTATTTATGAAGAAGATATTAATCTATAGATGATAACTTTCTTTTTTCTCATGGGCTTTCACATATAAGACCTAATGGAGACAAAGGTAGAATATACAAGAGAAGAAAAATCACAGGCCTGCATTGATTTATACTGGATGAAATCCCTGCTACAATCGCTAATCAATTTAGGAATACATTTCAAGTTAGCGGGATTTGTTGTGACCACCACTAATTATCTGTTGGGCCTATTAAAACTCGATGGTGTTGGAGGAAGAAGTTTCATTGAGAATATTTTGGAAAAGAGATGTCTGATGCATGGATGATCATTACTGTTCAATTGGTTATCTCATATTCCATCACATCTCTAAATTGAAGCTTCAGATATATTCATATCTGACTATGCTTACATGTGAAATCATTAGATGAATCAAAAAACATCTGCGAAATAATTTTAGTTCTCATACAACTCTACTAGGTCATCAAATTGACCATCTATCAAGCCCATGTGTGGTGGATTCCAGTCATGCACATAAAAATAAGTCTAACCACCCATGTATAAGCTAATGATTTTTTCGAGTCTCAAAAGTTGTCTTTTTTTATTATATGGTCAGATTATCATGTAGAGTGTATTATTCTTAATAGTGAATAGGTAATTTAAATTGTATTCAAGTATTTTTGTAACTATTACATTTTAAATATATTGTCTTTTTGTTTGTTTAAAGATGTATGTGTGTCAATATTAAGTCATTGAGTATAAGTTGAGTTTGTTAGTTTTATCAAAAGACAAGTTAAGTGTCGATATAAATTTTCTCATCAAAAGTATTAGTAGTTATATCGTCAAAGTCAAATATTATTGTAAAAGTGTCATTTGTTGTCTTTCATAAAAGTCAATAGTGAAATAAGTCATCTTCAATAGTTCAAAAATTAAAAAAAAAATTGCCCCACTTTTCAATAATTGGACGCATTTTCGCTTGAATGCGACGTCTAAATTGTGGAGGTTATTTTTTGAACTTCATGATCACATTTGGTTGCGTTATCAACTTTTTATGGAGGGAGATCTATACTTCTCATCAATCACCAACGATGGGGTCACATACGACACTGATGGCATCTTTTTATATTATTTTAGTTGTTTTCTTTGAGTGGTGTGTAGTATAAAATGGTGTGTGGTTTCCTTCCCTTGTTTTGATTGAAATGAAGAGGATGTGAATTTTAAAATATAATAACAATTGTATAGTAGGGAAGCTGAACTGGAGTGATCCTATGACTATAGATATTCTTCAACTATCATACTTATAACATCAATCAACCGGTGAAATCTAGCGTTCACTAGAAGTGAAAGTGGGAACTGTTAAGTTCGTGTATGTAGGTGAATCAATGGAAGTGTGATCATCCAGTATGGGATTCACTGTGGTGAAGTAGATTGGTCATATGCAACAAGATCCAGATAGCAAGATCGAAGCCAACAGTATGTAAATATAAAAGTATGTAGAGGCATATGATTCTATTTCTAGTTTTTCAGATGTGCTTTCTTCCCATGTTCGCACTAAGGGGAGGAATGTTTGGAAATATCCTATTTAGTGAGTAAATTATATTATATTAATATCTTTATATTGTTAGGAATGAATGAGTGGAAAAGATTAGTGAGTTGTATAAACTCACGTATCAAGATATTTAGCTGAGTTAGTTTCCTAAATTCTAGGGAAACTCCTACCTATATATTAGGCTATTGTATTGTGTAAAATATGTTTTGAATATAACATCAATTTGTTTGTAGCAATCTGTGCATGTACCTTGAGAAATTTTATCCAATAGACCTTTTTAAGATGTTCCTAGTGGCATTTGTTTGTAAGATTTTGAAAATCCTCCCAATTGTCATCCCAGAACTAAATATCCTCCTCATTTCTAAGGTTCCATTTACAGCCAACCTCCATATTTTTTCTAGTATTAACCAGATTGTTCTAAAAGATAAATCCATTGGGCTGAGTACCATTCTTAAGAAATTCCTAGGCTTTACCTTGATCAAGATACTTGGCTTTGATAATGTTTGTCTACGGGTGCTCCTCTTTGAGCAACCTCTAACTCATTTTGGAGATAAGAGAAACATTCATTATTTTGATATTTTTTATTCCCAATCCTCACACAATTTTTTTGGTGCAAGCCTTATCCCAAGCCACAAGATGGAATCTATTTTTCTCTTTCATTCCCATCCACAAGAATTTATTTTGAATTCTATCAATCATATCAAAAAATGAAGTAGGAATAAAGAAGTGAGACATGATGTAGATAGGGAGATTTTGAAGCATGCTCTTAATTAGAAGGCATTTTCCTGCACTAGAGAGGATTTCTCCCTTCCAACCACCTAGTTTTCTTTTAAACATGTCAAGAAAATCATTCCAAACACTCAAGGAGAAATTTTTAATACCAAGAGGAAGGCCAAGATAAGTGGTGGGAAGTGAGTTAATTTCATAACCCAATATCTGAGCAATTTTCCTTTGCCTTCTAGGAGGAGTATTGAAAAAATAGAGATAAATTTTTTCAAAATTAATCTGCTAGCCCGAAGCCTCCTCATAAATTTTTAGAATAGTATTCATCATTTTTTCCTCCAGAAGAGAGGTAAGAAGCATAAGGATAGTATCATCAGCGAATTTCTAGTGAGAAATAGTGATCTCCAGAGAAGTGGGTTTGAAACCATTGAGGTAGCCTGAAGAAACAAATATAGAAATGGCTCTTCTGAGACTGTCTGCCATAATGATGAAGAGGAGTGGGAAATGGGATCTCCATGCCTAATACCTCTATTTCTTGAAAAGAAGCCCACAGAGGTACCATTACTTTATCAAGGAAAAATCAAGAAAATCTATCAAAGGATTTATTCATATCTAGCTTCAAGACCATGTCTACTCTTTTTCTTTTCTCCATAGAATATATGGTTTCATGCATCATCACAACACCATCATGTATAAGCCTACCTTTGACAAAAAAACCCTACTATTTGGAGATACGGTGAGGGAGTAGCGGTTGGATTCTACTGTTTAAAATCTTAGTGAAGACTTTATAGAGGATGTTTGTGAGGCTGATAGGTCTGAAGTGCTTGAAATATTTAGCCCCCGGCTTCTTAGGAGCTAAAACAATTAAAGTATTATTAATTTCTTTCAGAAGTCTACTTTTTCTTATAGAATTAATTATCAACTTTAAGAAGATATTCAACACAAATATCCTAATACTTCTAGTAAAAATTTGTAGAGAACCCATCCAAGCCTAGGGATTCGTCTCCTTCTATAGAGAACACTACCTTTTGTAATTCCTCTAATGTGGTAGGTTTGCTAAGAATGTTGAAATCTTTTGGAGCTAAAAGATCTTGAGGAATAGAATCCAACAAAGTATAAAATTGCCTCTAAGGATAAAGAGGATTTTTCATTTAAAATATTCTTATAAAAAAAGGGAACTTCCTTATTGATATTGTTTTAATATAAAGTAACAGAACCATCAGGAAGGGATACTTCTGAAATCATGTTGTGAGCCCTATGTTTGAGAGTTGTCATATGAAAAAACTTGGTGTTTCTATCTCCATCCTTAAGCCAAAAAACTCTATATTTTTGCTTCTAGAAAGTTTCTACTCTAGCATAAATATTATGAAATTCAGATAAAAGAATTTTCACGAATATAATCTTCATGAGACATACCAACCGTTGAGACTCTGTTTTCCAAAGCTTTAAGCTCTTCTTTAACTTTTTTTTTTAATGAATATGTTACAAAAAATAGTATTATTCGAGGTCCTAAATTTCTTTTTAAAATTTTTAAGGTTCTGGATGATTCTAAATTATGTTGTACCTTCAACATCTAAGCCCCACCATTTGTTAATTTATCCTTAATGTCTGGATGTTCAAGACACATTTTCTCAAACTTAAACAAGGAATGAGTAAGCTTTTCAATATTGAGCATGTTCAGAAAAATAGGATTATGATCTAAGCCAATCTTGGGAAGAGAGGAGAGGTGAAAACCTTTTGATAAAATCCATTCAACAAAAATAATGGTCTAATTAAGTTAGAATTTGAGTTGATCTCCAAGTCTCTTATTAGACTAAGTATAGGGATTGCCATAAAGCTCCAAGTCAAAGAGATTAGAGTGGGAAATGAAGTTTGTTAAATCATCCATCCCTGGGGTATGATCAGAAGATCCACCTTTCTTTTTCATAGTAGAAAGTGGAGTGTTGAAGTCTACCATGATCATCTAATGCCAGTTATCACAGTTAGATTGAAATTTTTTGAGATCTTTCCAAAGTTGTCTTTTAACATGAAGAGTATTGGGGACATAAATAACCAAGAGGATCTAACTAATAGAATTGTCATGAGTGTGAAAAGAAACAACAAGGTGTGAAGAAAAGGATAAAAAAAACTTATCCGAGATTAATGTTGGGTCCTGAAAAACAACAATACTTCCAGATACCCTTCTTGAGTCAACAATAATCCATTTTACCTTTTTCCAAATATATCTACTACAAGTCTTCATTCCTTCTTAATTCATCTTGGTTTCTTGAATATCAATAAATGTGGGTTTGCATGTCTTTCTAAGATCCTTTAGGGTGCATTTTTTTCCACTCCTGTTAAGGCCTCTAATGTTCTAAGAGATGATTTTCATTAAAAGAGATGGGGGGAGGTGTGCACTAGATGGTTCAAAGAGGATTGGGTTCCATCCCCAAGAGCCTTATTTATTTTCTTTTTTCTCTTATCAATGTTTGAAGGACTTCCATTAGTAGTATTAGCCCAAGTATTGGCTTTCCTTCTAGAGGATCTAGTGACCTTGGAACAAGACGTGTTCCAATTACCTGGTGATTTTTTCTTTTCAAATATCAAAGCATCAAGAATTCCTTCATATCCTTTAGAATTATATTTTTTTTCTTTCACAAGAGTAAAATTTGGTGACTAGGTATTGATGTAATCCTCCAACATGCTAATTTTCAAAGGGGTGAGTTCTCCCTTCCATGGTTATTTTTTACTTCTTGTTTTCTATTGTTTTCCATTGTTTGCGGGCTATACCTTATGTGTTTCTTGATCATTATTTTCTTATGGTTATTTTGGACCTAAGTGTCTTGTGACATTGTGAGTGATGTCCCTTGTATGTAACCTACTTTTCATGGTACCTCTTGTCTTCATAGTTTATTGATACATTGTATTATATTGCATGATATCTCTTTTACAGTAACACTTGTTTCTAGCCTATATTATTTTCATGTTTTGTTTTCTACCATGAACATCCCCTACCCCTTGTAGGTATCCAATCTACAATATGCATATCACTCTTTGGTCCTCTCATTTGGGCCACATCCTCCTACATTTTTCACATGCACCCAAAATGAGGGAAGAAAACTATTGGGTGAACAAATCACCATTCCACCAACACAGAGCTCCAAAACATAATAGTACAATACAGAATTGAAAAAGGTACACAGTTACAGAGTGTTCTAGATACTTGTGTATTATGATAAAGTTAACATAATAGTTATGATAAAGCACATAAATTCTACCAGATACTTGTATGAAATATAAGAAGGCCTAATTCACATTTTAAAAGTTTTTGGGAGATTTTACCATCCAGATTTTGAGATATTGGCCTTGAAGTGTAGATGAATATCCTTGATTTTGTGGGGGATTCAAATGAGAATTATAGGAATTCTCTGGAGATTTGATGCCTGATTCATATCCCAAGGTGACATACGCAATTCCCTCTTCACTCACAATGTGTTGGTTGTCATTTTTATCATCACAATTTTTTATGACAGTCCCTTTTGTCGACGCACAGGTTTGAGAAAAATCAAAAAGGGGGAATTTTTAAATTTTTATTCATAAGTGGACCATGAAATTTGTGAAAATGATCTTAGAATATATTTTTGAGTCAAAATCATATATTTTTTTCTTAGGTAAATCTCAAGGAAACTCCCAAGGAAAATAATCACTCTTTGATGTATATTTATAGTAATTGGTGGTGAAGGTGAGGTCTCCAAAAGTTTACATGGCACATTTTTGCACATGTGATGCAATTTTTCACCTTTTCACTTGGTGCAAAGGTGCATGAGGTGAAAAAAAACTCACCACCAAGGTGAGGAGAGCAAGTTATAAACTTTCGTCACTTAAAAAGTCTTTGTGATGGCTAAGTGAGTATTTTACACAGACAAGTCAATTTGGCCCCCTCTCCATGTTAAGTTTTACCATTGGTACACCTAAGAGCCCTTAATTCACCTTTTCACCTATTGAAAAAGTGTGTGAGGTGAAAAAAATTGTGCCACCAAGGTAGGGAAGTACATTCATCACTTAAGTGACAAACTTCAAGTGTTATGTGAGGGTTTTCCATTCACACCTTCAATCTTCCCCCTCTCCATGTTGATCCCCACCCTTGGATAAATTTTCAACACCTTTTGTACATTTGCACTTGGTGTAAAATTGCATCAGGTACAAAACATTGTGCCACTAATGAATCTATCTCTCTCCAATGACTCACAACCTCACACTTGTTTCCTAGGGCATGCTTCCACTCACCTCACTCTTCACCCTTGTCCCCCTTCTCATGATGGCACCCCCCTTGGAAATTTTTCACCATTAAATTGCACATTTTCACCTCATGTACCATTAAAACATGTGGTAAGTGAAAAGAGATATTCCCGGACCCATTTAGTAACCCCTAACTCACCCTCAACCCAGGTTAAGAAAGAAGTGTCAAAGGTGGATCAAGGGCCGGGTTTTCCTAACCTAAGTTAAGGGGTGAATATTTAAAAAATACTTAGAAAATTTTGGAAATTATTTTTGAAGCTCTCCTCCCTCCATTTATTTTGTAACTCCAATAGTGAACACCTTTAAAATGATTCAAACATATTATCTATTGAACCTATAAGTATTTTATATCACCTCCCTAAATATTTCGGTAACAAAATGTTTCCTTTTCAGATTCAGAGAAATCAGGAGTATAAAAACACCTAAAAATTGGAGCAAGAGATCACATTGAAATTCCTAATCCAATGAGACCATTTTCATATCAGTCAGACAACCAGAAGGCATGATTATATTTTAAGTAATTTGGAATCTAAATCTTACTAATAATATTAATTATGATAATGAATAACTAATCATCCTAAACCCTCTATGTAATCATCAAGTCCGAGACTCCATAACTAAAAATTGTGAAAATTGGCTAAATTCAGAAAGTAAGGGTAAGGTGTGACTTACTAAAAATAGTAACTTATTAGACCACATCAAAATTTAACACACACCTTCATCTCCTCATCCCCTCACTACTCTTGGAAACCATTAAGATCAAATACACTAGGTACGATCCAATTTCAACCCTATCTACTGAATATCCACTCATGGGGGACAATGATGTAGCCCACCTGAATCTAGAAGAGATGAGGAATTGGATAAAAAATGAAGTAAGAGAGCCAGAGGAGGAAAATATATTTTATAGTGGGATTTTCAAAGTAGGAGGCTAGCCAAATTTATTCTAGAGCATTGAGTTGGTTTTGGCTTGTGCCAAACATTATGACTCTGCATCCTAAACAATCACTGGGGATGACAACTCATTGTTGGAATTCATAACTCCAAAAGGGAATGTTATTTTTCCTGAGGTCCTATCCCTATTCTGATTCATTTCAGGTACCATCTAAAAAATAAAAGGTACTAAGGTAGAAATGGAGAAATAAAATATGATATGGGATAGTGTTTTCCCATTGACTTCCACAATGGGGTGTCTTGACTCCTCATTCTTGATAAGAAAAAATATGTTTATGAATCTAGCCAAGAAATTCTCCCCTATTTGGTTCCACACCATGGCTACAAGGTGCGAAGTACTGAAAGATTTTTGTAGACACAAAATCACACACTTGGGTATATTTCTAGGTCCTAAGAACATATTAGTATTCATATGATTCCTAAGTGATTAAACTAGTAATTGACAACTATATTTGGCCTTTTGTATGTGTTTCTTATTTTTTATTTGGTCTTACACACCCTACGACCCAGTTCATATTTTAATCATTTATATTTTATGACTTCAAACACCAGCTCCCATCTAGGATGTCAACACCCAAGCACCCTCGTCCCCTTTGAGTGCCCATGTCCTCTTTCCACCTTACTCACTCATTTTAGGCCACTTTTATCTTTTGGGCATCTTATTTTCTTATGGGTCATCATTCTAGTTGTTGGTTATGAAATTCAACAAAGGGAATCATATAAATATAGCTATGTGACTAAAATAAAGGACCAAGATATAAGCATTACTATCTATTAGCTAAGCTTGCATTTGAAGGCATCCAAATCACTCAAAGGCATTCATTTAGTATCCATACAAGCAACTAATTTTTTTGCATATACACTATATAAGAAGGGGAAGTTTATTATTCCATCCGCACATATTATAAATTACTATATTCTAGATCTATCCCGTTATTAAGTGTAACTTTCACTAGGTCATCCTAGGGAACCATTTTTACACACTCACATGAACTATATCGAGTTTGAGATGTAGTGCAACAATCATAATTTCACTCAGTTGGGTGACAACCGAGGTCAATTTAACTCCCCATATTTCATATTTAATTTTTATATTTGTTGTGGTTTTGTGGGTTTTACTGGTGAACATCTATTTTGCAGGTTACATGTATATCCAACAATCAAGGTGTGACATATAGGCGATCAACACTGACTATCTATGACATTTGTGTGACACTGTAAAAATTAGGTTTTCACCATTTTTTATAGTCATGAGCACCCATCATCAAGCTCTAGTTCTTAGGTTCCCTTAACCTAATCCAAGTGCCTGTGTCTAGCTTTTTCCTGCAGTTCCATATTTTACAGTGTATAGTTAAACAATCTTCCCTCTTTGTTCATTAATTTCCCCATTCCAGATCAGTTCCAGGAAAAGTGAAAATCAGCTAAGTCATTTCCTCTCTCTCTTGAACTCAGGTTTCATATTTCATTAGATTATTTCTTGTGTCAAATTATATCTAGTAGTTGTACTTCATTGTTTATATTAGTTACTTTGAAATTAGGGTTTTACAAAATCTTATTTTTGTTAAATCATTTGGTGAACCCATCCATTCAAACCCAACCTTTTTTCTAGGAATTTTTTGCAATATTTCTATCATGGCTCAACCTTTCACCAATAAATAGCTTCATGATATCAATGCCCATCTTTTTGAACATCCTCGAGATCTAGATCTTCTCTTATTCACTGCTTGTGAGGAGGCAACCAACCTAGCTAAGCTTAAGGTTCCTACATCCACTACCGCTTATATGCCTATTACTACTCAACAACCTCATTCCACCATTCCACCTACTTTTAATGCTCTTGTTTCCATGCCTACTCCTATAAATAATTTTACTCAACCTATCACTTCCTAAACGTGGAAAGTCTCTTCCTCTGACACTCAAGACCCAACGTCTCTCTATTAGGATCTCCAAGTTCAAATTCTTCAACTTCAGTAGGCTAATTTTTGTGCATCTCTGTCTCTTGATTCTACCTTACTCCTTCACACTCCTTTTACACCCACCATTTCTACTTATGAACTTCCTCCAAAAAATTTCACCCCTAAGCTGCCCACCTTTAATGGCCATCTTCACCCTCAAGAGCATCTTAGATATTTTCATATAGCATGTCTCGATTATGTGGATGATCATACTTTACTATCAAATATCTTTCTTATAAGTCTTAAATATTATGCTATGCATTGGTTTTATGATCCACATATTCATTCTGTAACATCATTTACACATTTATGTTATGATTTTATTACACATTTTTCATTAATATCAGTTCTAAGATATCCTATGCTCAACTTGCACAAATCAAACAAGGATCTAATGAGCATCTAGCTAACTATGTATTGTGCTATAAGAACAACTTAGATAAGATGACCAATGTACTCGTTGATTCAGAATTATAATATATTTTTGTTCAAATTCTCTTATCTCCTCTCTAAGAGAGTGTTATTTTTGAAACCTCTCCATCATTCAATCATTTATGCCATACTCTTAAAATATGAGAAATAAAACTCCTATCTATGGGCAAGCTCAAATATCATGATCATGCTTCATCATCTTCTAATCAGTTTCAAGTAATATCTACTTTCAAGCCATCTCCCAAGCCCAATGAAGAAAAATCTACTGTTAATAGCGTCTCTACTCTTGAAAATATTCAATGGCATCCCCCTAAGTGTACATTTACAAAATTTCCTTATGCTCCGCACCTTCTGTTGTCGATAAAAAATGGATCGAAAACTAATCAATCCTTTCACCTATCGCAAAAGGTCAAGATAGAATCAGACTAGTTTAATCGTAATTGTACTTAAGAATGGGATTAAGTGTGGGTATTTTAACATAGGCTAAATAGCGAGTCAACCTAAGATCTGGGAATTTTCTTTTTCTAGCAGCAATAAGAATGTATATACATCAACAAAATACAAACAAAAATACATCAAAAACTCAACACAACACAAAAAGACCACCAAGAGATTAATGAGAATGATAAAAATATTTATCCTTAAATTCAATATCTTTTAATTCCAAACTAATCAGTCGTATATTGAAACTGATTTTATGAATAATAATAAATATTATCAACCTTTATCCGATAGAGTGAAACCTATCAATTAGGTAACCTCTTGAAAAGGTGAAAACTGAGTGATATTTTATAATCTCTTCTTTACAATTATTCCCAATGTTATAATGATCTAGAAAATTAAACAAACATCAAGAAAAGAAACAAAGAGATCAAAATATCAACATATAGACATATTTACACAATTGACAAAATGAGAAATAATATAGACATGATGATAAGAAAAAAATCGCATTGATGAAATGAAGTACAATGATTGCTAAAATAGTACCTTGACAAGGTCATGATCAAATATGAAAGCCAACATGGCTATAGATTATATTCATTTGAGATGAAGTGAAAATATCATCAATTTTTCTCTGGATATACATACAAAATCTGCAATTAGTTAGATAAGAATACATAATAGTTGATCAGATGATCATAATAATGATATTAAATCTAGATATACCTGTTGTATCTGAAATTCATACTCAAACCTTAAAACAATGTCATCATAACTCCTATAAGATCACTTTCCTCAGAAATGTATTGCACATAAAATTATTTTAAAATGATATAACTTTCAAATAGCTACAAAATACCTTATTTTTGATCCTTTTGTTTATGAATCCTCTATGTCCTTTTATAACATCCTCATGAGCAAAGTCAGTTGTAATTGATTGATTCATTTTAAATGATTTAAAATAATGTTTTAAAGTTTATAATAATAATAATACTTTGATTAATAACTTAAGTGAGCCATATAATTTAAATAAGGGCACGAGCTTTAACTTTTCTCTTTATATATATATATATATATGAATGAGGTATGATTTATCAAAAAAGGGGTCCACTAAGTATTGCATACACTAAATAAATGTAAACACAATCCATATGAATCATTCATCCTGTCAATAACTAACACATCATAATGATATAACAAAAAATCAAATATCCATAACCATCCATCTATATATATTAATAAAATATTATCATCATTAACTCATTCAAATCTGCCTCAAAATATAAAGTATAATATCCAAAATGTGAAATGTATGTAAAGTGCCAAATATATTTGATCAAGTTTTATCAAATCAAAGCATCATATTCAGTCATCTCCTATCAAATCTAACAATGGCATGCCTTCCTTAGTCACCATCTCTACATACTCATATGGATCCACAGGAAGTCTGGTGCAACTAATAATACCATATTCCTCTTCTACTTCCAATTTCACTCTTTTTACTGCACCTGTCACCTAATTCATAGCGGAAGAGGACCTAACATGCTTAGAGGTATGTGGGGACTCATGATAAGGTGCAGTTTGATTCCTTCTAAGAAAGAGCAATTCAGAATTGACGGGTAATGTAGGATGTGGAGGTACACAATGAGCATATGAATAGATCTATTAGAGGATACTTGGTTATTTTCAGCATGTGAATTCTCAAGGTTATGCAAGGGAGGGTTATGAACACAACAAAAAGGTGGATTGCATGGATAAGATTCAATTACTTGAAGAAATTCACGAAGATAAGGCTCATTGGTATCAAAATGAATAGATACGCGTATGGGGTCATGCCTAATTACTAGTTCCCATTTGTCCACCCCTAGGTGAACCCCTCAGCCATGATCAAACAGGAAAAATATTGTGCCCCCATGAATGATGTGACTCAGACCTTCTAGAACCCCAACCATCCCATCCTGACATGATGAAATGCAGAAAAGACAAAAATAGTCATTAGGTCTTAGCATAAAAATTTCATTTAACCTCCCATAACTAATATTACTAATCCAAAATCATAAATGATAGTCAATAAAAGATGAAATATAATTTTGAAATAAAACGTTCTTTTATTTTTCTCCAGAGCCATCTCAATCCAATTTATGTCACTTTGTCCAAGTTATGAAACTGCATAGTGCCAAGATATCATTTCTATATAAAATGGAACACATGCCTACATCATTTAGAGATTTTGTACTAAATATTCAAATGAAAAATCCATTAAAAAATCATGTAAAGGTGACCCTTTTGAATGATAAAAGTATATATTGTCATTTCACTTCAATATATTTATGTCCTTTCCACAAAATTCATAAAACAATCAAATGATAAACTTATCATTGTATAAAACTTATTCACATGTCTGCATTTTTTTTTTAAATTTCAAACCATAATTCCTTGAAGTCAGAAAGTCCCAAAATATGCATGCTCAAGTAAAAAATCAACAAAATCAAAATTCTCTGTACCTTTATTTCATCACTATTTTCGAAGCCAAAATATCAAAAGTTTATCATTATCAACTATATCAACACTTTGATTAAACAAATGCATGTATTTGAGGTCTTCATTAGATTCTACAGTGAACTCGAAAACTAATTAAACCACTCATAAATGAATTCACGTGGGATTTCAAAAAATTATTTATCAAAATTTAATTATAAATTGACCATTGAATACTGCAATACCCAGACAACTGAAAATGTCTCTTTTCATTCAAACAAAAAATATTCATTCACTCAAAACCCAAAAAAAGTGATATACTATTCATATTGAATCATCTTTGAAATAGCCAAATGAATTATTTAAATATAAGTAACTGTAACTTCAAAATAAAAATTCTCATTTATATGACTAAGACGAAATGATAATCAAGCATGCTTTGTGAATACTAACAAGACTATAATAAAGTATTTATTTTCAAGCAACACTGATACCCATATAATATTAAGCATACATTCCCCAAAAAGATGCAACTCATAACGTAAATTCCAACTCAATGAGATCAAAAATTTCACAGGAAAGCACATAACTGCTCATGTGGCTAACCCAGAAAAACTTATACTTATTTCAAGATATTGATAATAATCTCAATAAAGAATTATTATTATAGAGGATATATATCTTTTGCATGCAAGTCTAAAAAATAGGTATGCAAATTGTCCAGCTTAGTTGGATAACTAACAAAAATTTGTAGGAAAAATTGAATATTGCATGTCCATATTGTTTCCAAAAAAATAAATCTCTAAACCTAGAGCCTAATCACAATTGAACACAACCGTCGAATCCGAAAGATCATGCATATTGCTAGTAGACACGTACAGATCCCAAAACCAAGACCACCTCACACAAGACCAAAAAAACCTTCGAGCTCCAAAATTTTGCTATGCAAAAAAGGATGACCCCAAAACTAACGACTACACCATGATCAATGTCCATACATATGGATTCAATGTAATTAAATCCATCGCCATTACTCACCCACTAATTGTTGCCACCTCATACCTTGGGACTAGGAGTTGCAAATTGTGGTTTGGCTAAAATTTAATCTGATTTAATTCAAGCCAAAAACCTTATACCTTATCCCACACATTATTTGAGCTCATAAAACTATATAATTCATCCAAAATTTATGCAATACAACAATATTAACTATATCTTAACATAACATAAGGAATTCATTATATTCCTAAAAAAGTCGCTTTATGCAGATAAGGTATTCTCAATAAAGGCACGTAATGAATGATCTAGAGGACAGTATAGAGGACATATGTTACCTAAATCCCCCAGGATTAGTACAATACAAAAGAAAAATCTGAGAGATTTCCGTCGACTATTTGAATGTCAAAAATAGAGTCCATACATGGAAATGGTGGCTGGTCAAAGTTAAAGTCAACCCTAGACGAGACTGGGTCAACTAGAAAATTACGATGAGTGGCGAAAAGCAAAAATGGGGTTTAGGTCCTTCATTTTTCAACGGTAATTATAAAATTCCAGCTACAGAACTCGTAGCTGATGGGATTCACTATTATATCAGAAGGCGATCTTTCCGCTGTGAGGACTATTTTATTGTTTCCGACGTGGTGGGTCATCAAGCCATCATGTGGCTTTCTACCAAAAGTTCAAATTCACTCGATATGCCTATCAAGGAGTGACAAGCGGACTATACCTTCTAATTTTACATTTGCATTGCAGGATTGAATTGAGCTCGGGTGAGCTATATTTTTAGCTCAGTGGCGTGGTTAACTCCCCACTAAGTTGACAAGGTCAAGCTACTTTTATATCGGGATCGATTTGCATATATTTAGATTGACTTGATATACATGGCCAAAGCCTATCTATTTCCTTTATGTTGGGGCCAAACTTACATATACCTTGGCGAGTTAATAGGTTCCCACATTTTGGGATAGGCTTATGGCATGGGTGGATCAACATTGCCACTGCTCAATCTACATGGCTAAAAAACCAATGCCACATCGAACAACTCAAACCAACATGCCATCTCGACCCTATGTATGTAGAGATCAAAAAACAATGCATAATGCATAGTGGGTAACTCACCCTATGGCTCGATCTAACCATTGCGTGGCCCAACAAAACAACAACAAGTATGACTGAAGCCATGGGGACATAGGTGGGTCAGCTAGTTTAAAAAACAAGCAACCATTTACAACACCGGGGGTGTGGGATAAATCCCACGGAAAAAGCAAACGGCCAGGCCAAAATGATAGCGGGCAAGAATGAACCCACGACCTCATTCTGGAGAATAGAATGGCCCAACCAACTTGGCTAGTGATTTAGTTGGTGTATGGTTAGAGTGATAAGGGTTTTAACATGAACTTCAGGTCCGTTTTGGCCTATACAAAGGCCCCCTCCTACACTCACACTGAAAAAGAAAGCATTGATCTTCTAAGCCAATTAAAAGGCAACAAGGAAAATTAGAAAAAGCTTCCAAAGGAGAATAACAAAGCCTTATAATTTTTAAAGGAAAATTTTGTAATAAAATATTATTATTTTAATAGGTATTGAGGGATCTAAGACCTATTTATAATAGGAAAATTGTAATTTGGGAGTTTTATAAAACTCACCAATAGGCCCATAGCACCACAGATCTTGTAGGTACACCAGGAAGGTGGAGGACATATTCTGACTAGTCATTAGTGTTCTTTAAAGGACTCAAATGCTATTTAGGTAAGTTAAAGTTCCATTAGGTTTTATTGTGAGAAACTTTATTGCACTTACAAATTTCGACTAGTGGAATGGTTCGATAAGAACCTGGAGATGTAGGCTATTTCTGAACTTTGTAATCAATCTGTGTGTAGTGTGTTTTACATTCTTGCATTATTTTGGGTTGTTTTACTTAATAACAAAATAATTATATCAGAAAAATTTAATAATCATGTAGGGGTCCGAAGGTTGTTACAAATTTGGCCTAGATTTTTGGATCAAGTTGGTATCAGAGTAGGTTATTGGCTTGCAAACTTGCTAATCTCTAAGAAATTTTGGTGTCAGAGTCAGTTGATTTGACTATGTGATTGCTTCAGTTTGTGCAATAGTTCCATATGATTGAACAGGTACAAGTGCACCATGGGCAGAATGTCAAAACAAGTGAAGCTCGATGAAATTGAAGCTTATAATGACCAGGTCTAGGAAAATAACTCTCTTGATATCAATTTATTACTCCTTGGAAGAGGAGAATGCTCATTTGAAATTAGAACTGCAAACCAAGGATGAGATTTTGGCACGGTTGCAGTGTGGTGATCAAAATAAGGAAATTCCTTCAACTTCAGATGTAGAGACCATGCCAAATGACTGCATTGTAAGTTGTTCACCACATGAATCTTATTCCTCCCATTTGGTTTTGGATTCCGGTAATGATGTCTTTGATTCATTTGAAAATCATACTAGAGGCATTGGATCCAAATTATTAGATAAAATGGGATTTTATGGAAGATTCCTTCGTAAAAATGGCCAAGGCATTACTAACCCAATATAGGTCGAGGATCATCCTTGTTTTGTAGGTTTGGGTTTTCTTAGTGAGGGAATGGATATTGGAGATTGCTCCAAGAACGCTGACATGAGATAATATTCTGGAAGCAAAGTGAATACCCCACTAGTCCTATAATAATATTTTGAGTAGGAAAATTGTGCTTCGTTGTCATAGGCACAATGTGGTAAGATAAATCAGCGAAGAAATAATTTTTAGTAAATATAAGTTAGTGCTCGATTACTGTATGGTAATTTATTAGTTAGTATGATTTATTTTTTGGTTGGTTTTTTTTTACACCCGTAAATGTGTTAAATGGGAATTTTTGTATATTATCTTCCTGTTTATTATGAAGTCATTTTGTTGTTGTATGACTATATAATATCCTCTGTAATGTGCTTCAGAGTGTATCCTTAATATATTATATTATTAAGTTCTTGTGCAAATCTATTTCTCCCACTTTATTTGGTATCAAAGTAGTGTCAGATCATAGTGGGAGAATGAAAATTTTTATAGGGGTAGTGTCACGATCCTTCTAGTTTCCCCCATTCATGAGGAAGACTAAAAAACAATAAGGTATTTGCATTAGATTATTATTTTAATCTTTAATTTTTTTCTTTGTAATTCTATGCACCTACATCCTTTGGTTGATAAGTTATATTGACAATCATATTTTAATTAAATTCCATACGTCACAATTTATATGGCCAACCTATCCATTTCTAGGTGGGTGTCTCAGATATAATTTTCAAATTGGAGGACTGCAATCAAGTCTCTTTGTTCTCAAGACACATCCTAAGCAGAAGAGTTAACGCTTTGAGGACTGATAGTGGAAAATGAGGTTGAAGGAAATTTTTCATTTGTCTAATCACATTTACATTGGCTTCTTTTCCATTCAACGTATACATGCCTACAGTCATGAAGGATTCGCATAATTCTCAAATCATAGATGTGTCTCATTATATTGGAATGTGTACATTACCCATGTATTTTTATTATTAGGAGATCCATGTGATTGGTTGTAAATCTGGACCTATCGATATGCAAATTTCCACTGGTAGAAAGGGAAAATCCTCCATCAAACGAGAATGGATGGAATATATGGCCAATAAATTACCTGCATCCATTGATTCTCTTCTTCTACAAGTCCTGCACATTGATCATGCCGAGCTTGGATGCATTCTCTGTAATCTTAAAGTCCCTTTGCGTCTCATGAATGTGGGAAAATTTATGCATGGAGGAGCTACAATCGCCTTTGTTGATATTATAGGAAATGTACAGGAGCTACATCATCTGGTGTTTCAGTTGAAATCAATGTAAATACTATGAAATTGAATTGTTCCCCTACCTTCCTAGAGTCGTATCAAAGCATAGAAGTCTTCAAAAAAATTGTGTTAGAGTTCTCACCATGTTTTAAGGCCATGGATGATGATCTCCTCGCAATTTTTGAATCACAAATATCAAAAACAAGTAATTTCATTTATTTCTTTTTTTTTTAAAGTCTATAATGTGTCATGTTTTGTAATAGTCAAATTTCATTGTTATGTATTTCCAACGTTTATTTAAATTATTCTTAGTTCTCCATTATAGGTCCACGAAGTCATTTTTCTCTAGTATTTTCATTAGTCCTATTAAAGGAGTCATGTAGAGTTTAAAGCATAAAAATGCTTTGGATCTATGTTTTTATTTTATGGTGTAAAATATAGGTGTCATAATAATATGGTTAGTACTAAATTCTAAGTGGATATATGTAGGTTTTTGTGTCGATAAATGTATTGTTATTGTCAAAATTTGTAAAGATAATAATAAAATTTTCCTCACAAACGCATTTTTGGTGTTACCCAACGTCTGGAAAATAAATTGTTTCACATTGTAGAAGGGAAGAAATGAATAATGACAATGTGGAAACTATTGAGCATCATGATCAAATTCAGCTGAGTTGGTAGCCTTTCATTGGAGGAAGGAAGCCATTCATCGACCTCTCTTTAATCACCAATGAAGGGGTTGCACGAAGTTGTGGTGGCATTTAGTGGTGTGTATTTTTCTTTCAGTATGCTTCATTTTGCATTGTTCTTGTGTGGTGTGAATAAGTGGAAATTCCAAATTGAGGGGGGGAACATGGTCCAATGTTCCATTTCTAGTATTCATTTTATATGTTTGAGCAACAAAATTCAGCATATTTTCCTTTGTTATTATTGAAAGAGTTGGCGGATCGTATTGGAAACTGTGCACCACAAGGAAGTTGCACTCAAGTTGAATCGAAATAGCTCCAACGTAATCAAAAGTAAGAATCGATCAATAACTAAATAAACTTACATAACCGAACAAATCTTGTTCATAAGAAAAGACAGCGGAGTGTCTTGGCATGCTCATAAATGAATAGTAAAGGGGTACATATAGGGTGCTGAGTAACCCTAGTGCAAGACACACATGAAACCCTAAACCTAACCCATGTGAGATGACCCTCCAATATGAGAGGAAGACAAATAGGATAACTCACACTAACACCCCCCCTTCATCGAAGCTAGGGTAGCGGTTGTGATGAGTCAGACGGAAGAGGAAGACACTCCTAAACAACTAGGAAAGATGTGTCAATGGGGCTCGGAAACTAAAGGCTTGATAAGGTGCCCATATACAAACACAATATTCATAGAAGAAGAAGAAGAAAAGAAGGACTATATAGCCCAAAGAAGATGGGCAGCTGCAGAAGACCTCACCCCAAGAAGAGACCGTTAGTGAAGAAACTTCATCTCAGTGAAGGGCTTGGTGAATAAATCTGCAATCTAATCAGCTGTTTGAATGTGTTGAATGTCGATGATACCATCATGAATAAGCTCCCGTATGAAGTGCATATGGATCTCAATGTGCTTCGTCCACTGATGTTGAACTGGATTTCTGCAAATAGAGATAGTGCTCATGTTATCATAGTAGATAATGGTAGGCCACCGAAAGTGGATGCCAAACTCTGTAAGAATACCCTGTAGCCAAATAGCTTCTGTGGCAGCGTTAACTGCCCCTATGTATTCTGCCTCTATAGATGATATCACAATTGCATTCTGTTTCTTGCTAGACCAACTAATAGGACCTGAACCAAGAGAGAAACTGTAGCCAAAAGTAGATTTCTGATGATCTAAGTCACCATCCCAATCAGAATATGTGAATCTAATCAAGTCAATATCAACCCCTCCATGATAGTGAATGCCATCAGCATAAGTGCCATGAACATAATGAAGGATCCGTTTAGCTACTTTCTAATGCAGCTCATGTGGCTCCTACATGAATCTGGACACGATCCCAACAGCATACGATAAATCCAGTCGAGTGTGAGTCAAGTAGATCAAGCTCCCCACCAACTGTCAATAAAGGGTAACATCAACCAAGGGAGTAGAGCAATCTGAAACCAACTTAACCCCTAAAAGAAAAGGAGTAGGATAATACTTGTAATCAGACATCTAAAAATGAGCTAGCAAATCAAGAGCATACTTAGGTTGCGAAATCAAGATTCCTGAGTCAGATTGTGAAATATGGATCCCAAGGAAGTAATGAAGCAGACCTAAGTCAGTCATGGAAAACTTGTTTGCTAAGGCAATCTTCACAGAATCAATAATAGAGGAAGAGCTACCTGTGATCAACAAGTCATCAACATATAGAACAAGAATGAGTATTGAGTCATCTTGTTGTATAATATAAACATTTGGATCAGAGTGACACATAGTAAACCCTGATGTAAGTAAGAAAGAGTCCATCTTGGCATACCAAGCCCGAGGGGCTTGTTTAAGGCCATAAAGAGATTTCTTTAACTTACAAATGAGGGAGGAATCTTGGACATAACCCAGAGGTTGTTCCATATAGATCTCTTCCTCTAGGTCACCATGAAGGAAGGCACTCTTAACGTCCATTTGATGGACTTTCCATCTGTTTGTTGCGGCCATGGCTAGGGTCATTCGAATAGAAGTCATCTTCGTAACTGGAGCAAAGATTTCTATATAATTAACCCCAGCTATCTGGGAGTAACCCTTAGCTACTAATTGTGCTTTAAACTTTTCGATGTCTCCATCTACTCCATACTTTGTTCAGAACACCCACTTACACCAAACGATTTTTCTTCCTTTCGGAAGAGTGGTGAGATCCCAAGTATCATTCTTCATGAGAGAGGAATATTCCTCATCCATGGCAGAATCCCACTCAGGAATACCAGAAGCCTCCCGGAAAGACTGTGGATTAGAAGAAGAGGTGAAGAAAGAGTGGGGTCCAACGAAATCTGAGCGAGTATGTATCATATCCGAAGTATCTCCAACTAAATCTCTAGCACTTTGCAAAGTTTTCCTAGCCCAAAGGGGACCAAGAGGATTAGGCTTAGAGTCAAAAGATTCTTCACTTGAGTGAGAAGGGACATAGTCCTCGTCATCACTAGTGTCAGAATTAGAAGACTCAAAGGTCTAATGGTCAGGAGGATCAGGAAGAGGAGCACGCTCAACAGTATCATCATTTGATGAGTCAGAATCTGAATCAGTGAGCTAAAGAACCTAAATAGGTGGAGAAGTAGAAGTCAAAGAAGACTCATCGAACTTAACACTTCTCTCAATATATAGCTCATGAGAAGTAGGATTCATCAATTGATATCCCTTCATGCCATCAGGATACCCTACAAAGATACAAGGTTTGGACTATGGTTCCAAGGCCTTGCATTCCTTCTTGGGGATCTGAGCCATAGCCTTGGATTTAAAGACTTGAAAGTGCTCAACATCAAGCTTGCATCCAAACCAGGCTTCAAAGGGTGTCATCCCTCTTACTGCCTTGTGTGGAACACGGTTCTGAATGTAATTTTCACAATTTACTGCTTCGGCCCAATACTGCGGAGGAAGATACTTTGAGTGAATCATACAAGTGGCCATCTCCTTAAGAGTACGGTTCTTTCTTTCTGCGACTCCATTATGTGAATGGATATAAGCAACTGTATGCTGCAAATAGATCCCTTCAAAAGTACAGAAATCCATGAACCTATTGTTTACATATTCACCTCCATTGTCAGTTCGAAGAACCTTGATAGACATTTTCACCTATTTCTTAGCAAGAGCCTTAAAGTCCTGAAAATGTTCAAAGACTTCAGACTTAAGCTTAAGAAAATATACCCAAGTATATCGTGAATATTCATCAATGTAGGTTAGCACATAAAGAGCTCTAGTAAACGAAGGAGATGGAAATGGACCAGAAACATCGATGTGAACAAGATCCAAAGGACGAGTAGCTCTCCAGGTTTTTCCTTTGTCAAAGTTCTTTTTAGGATGCTTTCCAAGGGTACAACCCTCACAAAGACCCTTAGAAAACTTGACGTGAGGCAACCCGTTAACCATTTCATTTTGGCTTAATTGTTCAAGGTCAATAATTTAGATGTTCAAAATGCTCATGCCATATCTTACTAACCTCATTTGCATGAGTGAGCAAGGCAGTAGATATAGAATCAAAAGTAAAGTGGGAGAAGGTGTACAACTGTGAACAGTGATCTGCCTTTCCCTTAGCCAATGTAGTATCATTGTTAAGCTCACAAATAATCACCGAGTTAGGACCAAATTCCACTCACATTCCTTCACCAAGGTGAGTAATTTGGTAAATTGATAGGAGATTGGTAGAGAGATCAGGAACACTCAATACTTGGTTAAATGTTCCCCCATCCATCTCTACCGATTCACTACCAGAAACTGACACTGTTGTGTCATTATCCATCATGATTTGGGACATTCCATAAGGTTCGATGTTGGAAAAATCAACATGTGAAGAACCCATGTGGTGTGAGGCACCAGAATCTATAATCCATGTCGATGAAGGAGCAACTTTGGCTACAAGGGCCTTTCCTTTCTTCTTATCATTTTTAGCACCTTTTGCAGCATAAGAATCGGCCTTCGGAGCACTTTGTTTTATGGATTCAGGAACACTTATTTTATTCTTCTCAAGTAAATGAGATAAGTGATCAATCTATTTCTTAAAATAGTGTTACTCGTCGTGACCAGACTTCTTGCAATAGGAACACAAATACTTGTTTTTCTATGCCTTAGGCTCAGAAGTTGAAGTGTTTGTGTCATTTTTAGGTTTGATCTTGGTTTCTTTCTTAGGTTGATCCTTTGTTTCTTTCTTATTTTCAGTCTTCTTTCCCTTGATAGTACTTGCTACAAGGGCATGTGACTTAGACTTGAGAGACCCCATTTGAATGATTTTGTCCTATTCTTGAATGAGTTGGGATGAAAAATAGTCAAAGGAGGGCATTGTCCAAGTATCGCCCAAAATATCTTTTGTAGCGTAGAAAGTTGACACGAAGACAGAATATTTGGGACCTATCTTAGAGAGAATCGACAAGATTAGTTAAGAATCTTTCTTTTCTACTTGACATCCTTTTAACAATAATCTAATGTGGACAAATTTTGAGAAGAAGGCTTGTAGGTTTTCAAAGTCACTAAGATTTAACCATAGTAGTTCATTTTCCAACTCATGCGCTCTCATGTCATCTAGTTGTCTAAACATCACATTCAACATTTTCCACATAGATTTAGGTTTTTCGAACGCCTTAATGTGGAAGAGAAAGTGAGGAGAGACGGACATGCAAAGAAGACGTAAAGCTTCATCACTACGGTTTAACCAGTTAGATTTTTCTAGTTCATCGTTTGGTTTAGTCTTAGTTCCCATGGTGATGCGGAATAACCCTTTACCCCTTAGTTTCATTATTATTTTCAATCTTCGTTCGAAAAAGTTGAAAGGCGTAAACAAAGGAATTGAAAGTGCATCCATAGTGAGAGAGAGAGAGAAAGAAATGCAGAAAAGAAACACAACCACCCAGGACAATAACAAACCCCCTGCTTTCGACACTTTATAGTTTAGTGCATTGATTACAATCGGGTCTGGGTGTGTGGTTTGAAACACTTGGTAAATCATCTTGCAATTAGTGTAATAACGCGCAAGAGAGGAGACCACAACAATGTTTCGTGGAGAACAACAAAAAAGGACACCGTAAACAAGCACAAGCAAAAAAATAAAGGAGGTGAAAGCCAACACTGGTGGTGAGAAAAAATGTCTCATGTTGTAAAAGGAAACCCCCTTGCTACAGACTGTGGCAGACACGCTCACTAGTCGCAAGCAATAATAAGGGTGAATTACAAGGTTTGGGAACCCAAGGAGTTCAGATAGCCTTCAAAATGTCAGAAAAGAGCTTGGAAGGAAAAGAGGTGCACGAAGTGCCACTGCACACTTGAGCACATGATTAGTGAAAAAAATTGACAATAACCCTAAATTTTATCGTTTGAAAATGCCCAATTTTACTATTTTGAGAGTTATTGGAGTTTGTAAAAAGACGATAAAAAAGGTGATTGAAAGACGATTTTTAAATTACCAGATCATAAAATAAGATAGAATCAAATTAATTTGCAATTAATAAAAAAAGATTTAATTAAATTAAATCTAATTAATTACAAAAATGAATTAAGATCTAAAAAAAATCCTAATTAATTATTTAAATAAGATCTATTAAATTTAATTTAATGTAGATCTTATTAAGAGAAAATGATTTGTTTTTAAAAAAACTTATCATAAGTTTTGATTAATAGAAAAAAAAATCTATTATTTAAAGAGCTTACGAATTTAAATAGTTTCTATTATTAATAAGATTATGAATTTAAAAAGTTTAAACTTTTAAAAACTTTTAAAAAGAAAATTTGAAAACTTTAAAAAAAATTAGAAACTTAAGAAAAGCTCCCACGTATTTTAAAAATGGAAAGAATTTTAAAAAACTTACCAAATAGATTAAAAAAATACGGCTGGTTTAAAACTTACAACTGGTTTTAATTTTTTTTTGGAAAAGCTTTTAATAAAAGAAACTTACCACGTTTTATAAAACAACTTACCAAAAAAAAACGCGTTTTTTAAAAAGGTAATGCTTTTTTTGTTGATGTTTTATGTTGCTGTTGCAGGGGAAGGCCGAAGGGAGCAGCGGAAGGGGCCAACACGGATGTCAAGTAGAGAGCAAACAAAAAAGTGGCAGGGCCCAACATGGAGGATAGACCACAAAGGGACAGAGCAGCAGCGGACGCGAGTGGGTAGTTGGAGCAGCGGCCAGCAGACGTGGAGGACGTCGGGTGAGGGCACAATCACTACTCTTCACAGCAGCAAAAGAACAACCACTACTCTTCACACAGCAGCACAAACCACGAACCATGAACCACGTAGCACACAGCAGGACGGGCGGTGGGTAGAGTTGAAGGCTCAACAGAATCATGGTGGGCAGGGCCGCAACAGAGGCACAATTTTTTTTAATTTTAATTAATTTAAAAAAATGAACCCTACAATAACCTGCACCAGATCGTAGCTCTGATACCATGAAAGAGTTGATGGATCATATCAGAAACTTTGCACCACAAGGAAGTTGCACTCAAGTTGAATTGAAATAGCTCCAACGTAATCAGAAGTAAGAATCGATCAATAACTGAATAAACTTGCATAACCGAACAAAGCTTGTTCATAAGAAAATACAGTGGAGTGTCTTGGCATGCTCATAAATGAATAGTAAAGGGGTACATATAGGGTGCTGAGTAACCCTAGTGTAAGACACATATGAAACCCTAAACCTAACCCATGTGAGATGACCCTCCAATATGAGAGGAGAACACATAGGATAACTCACACTAACAATTCCATGCAGTAAGATATTGATGAGATCCGATGATACTAATACAACATCATGATATTGTGGTTGTTAGTTATCCACTGGAATAACTATCAAGAGGTTGTTGGTTCTTTCCTAAAACACCATTTTTTGTGTGGTTGCTAGTAATCCACTAGAAAAACTATCCAGAGGTTGTTGGTATTGTCCTTAAAAACCATTCGTTGTGTGGTTGTTGGTTAACCACTTGGAAAACTGTCCAGAGGTTGTTGGTATTGTCCTTGAAACCATCCAGATCATGAACAAGCTATGTAGCGGCATGTTGTAGTACAAGGAAGTTTTTCCCCATGTTCACACTAAGGGGGGAATGTTAGGAAATATGAATTATCACTCCATTACCGTATGGTGATTTATTGGTTAGTATGATGTATTTTTTGGTTGGTTATTTTATTACACTTGTAAATGTGTTAAACGGGAAATTTCTTATATTGTCTTCCTATTTATTAGGAATCTATTTTGTTGTTGTATGGATATATAATAGAAGGTATAATGTGCTCCAGAGTGTATCCTAAATATATAATATTATTACAATCCTGTGCAAATATGTTTCTTCCACTTTAGTAATGAAATTCTGCCTCCAGTTTCTTACCATAATCATAAACACAGTAAAACTCATGATCCAGTTTTTCAGCTTAAGAAGTATGGCTATGATTTTAAGACAATGTGGAATTACTTTCCATGTACTTTTATGGATTACATAACCATTTTATGGCCAGATGATGGAAGATAAGGACACTAATGAAGTAGTTGATTTTGTTTGTCAAGAACAAGGGAAATCAAAAAGACCAGTCTCATCATGTAGAAGTGAGAAATGGCAGAAAGATTTCCTCATCCCAGAAGAAGGAGATTAATAGGAATTTTTTTGCTCATTTCCAGAGGAATGGGCACTAGGTGGAAAATTGCAGGAAACTTCATCCATCTCTCCATCAAAGTAATGGCAAACCAAAGATGCAATACATACCTATTGCAAAGGTAAAAGAAGTTCCTACTCCATCTCCAGTTGACAATTCAACCCAGGATCAGGTAATACTTGAAAGTGAAATTCCTTTAAAATGGGTAAGTAAAAAAAAATTCAATTATATATTTCATAACTCAGATTGATGAATAGTATGCAATATTTTCTTGGAGTTCAGATTTTGTGAGAAAATGCTGAGAGAGAGGTTTACCATACTCAGTGGATTTTCTTACTTGGAAAATTTGATTCATACTCTAGTTATATCTCATAATCAGTTTTTGAGTGCCTGGTACAACTTGGATATAAGATCTAAATTATATTTAAAGCTTGGATATTTTTAACCATTTGTACAAGTAGTTAAGCTCACTGGTGTCAACTCAGATCTTCATTCTATGTAGAGGCATTGTGACCGTGTAAAAAAATGGTAGATGATCACTGTTGGCATTTGACATCGGGTTAGATCTTCATTCTATGAAGATGCCCATTATGGCCATGCAGCAGAGTGGTACTTGATATTCAACGTCAATAGGAGGCTTTGTACTATTTAGAGGCACCAATCATGTAGTGAGGTTGAATTCATCATTATTTAGCTCGTGAGAAATCAGATCAGATCGTCGTTCTGTGTCAAGGAATAGTGACCATACAGTATAATGGTAGTTGATCATTATGGACATGAAATATTCTAAAGTGTAAGACCCCTAGAGGGAAAATATGGTGATGTTTAAGTATTGTTGAAGTGTAATACCTCCTAAAAGGAAGATGTAGTAGTACATATTTTTGGGTGTTGTCTAAGTGTAAGACCGCTAGAGGGCAGATGTGGCAATATATACTTCCATGCATACTATTTGTTGCTAAAGTGTAAGAACCCCAGAGGGAAGATGTAGTAGTATATTCCTTATGTGTTTCCCAAGAGTAAGACCTTAGCAGGAAAATGTGGTAGTACAAGCATCAATAATTGTCGAAGTGTAAGACCCCTACAGGGAAGATGTGGCAATCAATACAAAAGAAGAAGCATGGTTGGACCATAACCCATAGATCCAAGATCAGGACCAAGTTTTTGAAGTGAGAATAATTCCGTAATAGACCAGAGAGTTCATTGCAGTAGTACTTCCAATGTGACAGTAGGGTATTTAGATTCAGGATAGGGCAACAAAATTTCTAGAGAGCTTTCTGGGACAAAAATCATTTCCCGTTGGGGAGGTGTGATCTGGAGGACAGTACAGAGGACATATGCTCCCTAAATATCCTAAGATTAGTATAGTATGGAAGATCACTCCAAGATCTTTCCATTGACTATTTGAATGTCAAAAATGGAGTCCATACATGGAAATGTGGTTGGTCAAATTTAAATTCAACCTTAGACGAGACTGGGTCAACTGAAAAATTACGATGAGTGGAAAATAGACAAAATGGGGTTTAGATCCTTCGGTCTTCGATGGTCATTGTAAAAGTCCATCTACATAATCCATAGCCGATGGGGTCTACTTTTATATCAGAAGGGGACCCTGCCACCGTGATGACTATTATATTGTCACTGATGTCGTGGGTCCTCAAGCCACCACGTGGCTTGCCACCATGAGTTCAAATTCACCCAATATGTCTATCCAAGAGTGACAAGTGGACTATACCTTGCAAGTTTGAATTTGCATTTTAGGATTGCATTGAGCTTAGGTGAGCTATATTTTTAGCTCAGTGCGGTGGTCAACTCCCCACCAAGTTGACCACACTGAGCTACTTTTATATCAGGATTGATTTGCATATATTTGGATCGACTTAATATACATGGCCGAAGCGTGTCTATTTCATTTATGGTGGGGCCAAACTTCCATATACCTTGGCGAGTTAATATTTGCCCACATTTTGGGATAGGCTTATGGCATGGGTGGATCAACATTGCCACCACTCAATCTACGTGGCTGAAAAACCAATGCCATAGTGAATGGCTCAAACTAACATGCTAGCTCAGCCTTATGCACGCAGAGATCAAACAACAATGCACAATGCACAATGAGTAACTCTCCCAACTACTCAGTCTAACCATTGCGTGGCATAACAAAAAAGTAGCAAGCATGCCCAAAGCCACGTGGAAATAGGTGGGTCAATTAGTTTAAAAACAAACCTACCATTTACAATGTTGAGGATGTGGGATAAATCCCATGGCAAATGCAAACGACACAGCCAAAAAAATAGCGGGAAAGGTTGAACCCGCGACCTTGCCATGGAGAATGGAGTGGCCTAACCAACTCGACAAATGAGTTGGTTAGTGTATGGTTGGAGTGATAAGGGTTTTAATCTGAACTTCGGGTCCAGTTTGGCATATATAAAGGCCCCCTCCTACAATCACACTAAAAAATAAGGCATTGAGCTTCTAATCCAATTCAAAGGTAGTGAGGAGAATTAGAAAAAGCTTCCAAAGGAGAATATCAAATGCTTATAATTTTTAAAGGGAATTTTTGGAATAAAATCCTATTATTTTAATATGTATTGAGGGGGCTAAGACCTATTTATAACATGAAAATTGTAAAATTGAGAGTTATTCAAAACTCACCAATAGGTCCATAGTGCCACAGAGCTTGTAGGTACACTAGGAAGGTAGAGGATGGATTTAGACTGGTCATTGGTGTTCTTTGAAGTACTGGTGTGCTATTTAGGCAAGTTAAAGTTCCGTTAGGTTTAATTATGAGAAAATTTATTGTACTTACAAATTTTGACTAGTGGAATGTTTTGATAAGAACCCGAAGATGTATGTTGTTTCTGAACTCCGTAATCAATCTGTGTGTAGTTTTTGTACATTCTTGCATTATTTTGGGTTGTTTTACTTAATAACGAAATAATTATATCAGAAAAAATTAATAATCCTATAGGGGTATGAAGGTCGTTAAAAATTTATCCTAGATTTTCGGATCAATGAAGTAGTCTTATAATAAATGCAAAACATTCATTTCGATCATTCTTGTTTTGCTAATCATTTCTAGAATGGAACGACCAAAAATATCAGCATACGAGCCTGGAATCTAATTAGTGAAATCATGAAACGAAATTTTATCTCCATGTTAACCATTCACCATTGATATTGACAATGAAGATGACAATGAATACTTATATCAAGATAATGATGATAGCCAGCACATTTTTTCAAGAATTCAATGAAACCACTCAATGTAAATAATTAAATAATGTAATAAGCACCTAGTGGCCCCCGCCAGATTTATTGTAGTCAGTTTTACCCCTATTAGAAAAGAAAGGAACCCCGTGCACACTGGCCTATCACCCAGCAGATGTTGGGCTCTCACCCGAGGCACGTGCGGGTGTCGAGTTTCTCTTTTATGTGAGTTAAGTGGGAAACATCATCTATGATTAGTGTTTAAGAGTTTTCAAAAGGATTTAAGACATACAAGAACCATAGATCTCAGAACGGCCTCTAGATCCTTGTAGTTATCCCAGAAAAAATACTCAACAAATTATATAATGTGTACCATAATAGAAAGAAGTATATAAGAATCCATACTTAGCATAAAATGAAAGAGAACCTCTGAAAAATATGTATGCATCAGAATCATTGATGTTCATATATATATATATATATATATATATATATATATATATATAATGGTAACCTCATTACATCCATAGAGCCATTTACAGAATCTCACAGAGAAGCAAACTGCAGTCATGCATTACAACTAGACTATTGTAGCTAAGCTAACAAAAAGAAAAAATTACAGTCCCCTTTCCTAATACATCCTTTCCCAAATGTAATTACCCACTAATAGAGTTCTTGTAGTATTTCTGCAGAGCTCTGCCCACTCTCTAAGTCTCTTCTCCTCTCTTTCTCTTTACTCTATAGGATGTTTGTATTTATAGCCTTTCTGGACTGCCAACTCATCCTCCAATACTCTTAGATCTGATGCCAAGTGTCTGAAATTTTTCCTCCATGCGAGCATGCTCCTCCAAGCCTGAGATTTCCACTTTATACTATGATGTGCTTCTGGAATCTTCTACCATAGGCATGCTCCTTCCTGGGCCAACCTGTCGCCAGGCTGGTACCGTATCCATGTGTAGTCGGGTCATGCTTTTCAAGTGTTCTACCTCTGAACGCCCAATTTTGAGTAAGTCCTCGAACCCTTGGTTCTGTCCGCATGCATTGCGCATGCCACATGGGATTCCTTAAACCCTTTTCTTAAACCCTACCTTGTGTGCTTTTTCCTTGCGTACCTTTTCTTAACTAGGACCTTGTGCACCTACACACCTTTTGTACATATTCAATATTCTAGGGGCCCAACATCACCCCACACTATGCCTGTTCTCCATCTGCAGGAACACTTCTCTCAGTGAGAGAAAGAATACAATAGGCTTATGCCTAGGAAAAAGAAATAAGTGGATGAAAGAATGGGGAAAGAAGAAACAATGGGAGAGTGAAAGAATCATTGTAACAGACTGGGAAAATCCTTTTACAAGTTGGCCTCAAATTTATTCCAGGCATCGACTTCATCCTGCACTCTTTAACAGATGTCACTGATGAGAGCACTCACCCCCTCAAATTTTAATCCATCTCCTTCTACGTTCTCATGGTATCAGTGATCTTCTCCAATTCCTTACATATATCCTTCATTGCGCATCCATTCTTCATGTATTGCACAAATATAGCTCCTTAAACCAGTTTTTGATTGAAACCTTTAAGGTTTCAATGGCCTCTGATTTCTTCTCAACCTCGGACAAGGATTTTGTCCCTTTCCACCCTGCTCCCCTTGTTTTTCTCCTAGAACTCCTTGAGTTTCACTTCATGAGTGGTGACCAAGGCACCTTCCACTTTGTCTTTGTGTGCACAATTGTCATACTCATCCTTAGTAGTCTGGGAAGTGGACCTTACATCAGCAAGCACTTTGTTGTACTCTGTGACGAGCGCTATGATATTTAACTTATCTTCCTTCTCTAGGCGTGTGGCCACTTCCTCTGCAGACTCCAAGGATAGTAGACTATCTTTCCATGGTAAGGACCCTTATTAAATCCTCTAGGCATCCCAAGGTAGATCCATACTTTTGCGTAGGCGATGCTAGGTCTGGATGCTTTAATAGTATGGCCTCGTTGATGGATTCTACTTTCTTATACATAATTCTCACCTTGGCCTTTTTATTCTTCAATTCCCACTGCCACTGGGCATGTTGATTAACTTTTCCTGGCTCATCTCCTTGGTCAAAGTAGCTAGCTCTTCCTCTTTATCCTTCATCTCCCCTTCCAAATCCCTGATCCTATCATTTTTCACTTGAAGAGTCTAGCCTCTATCTCAATGGAGACTTTGTTAAGCATGTTACATAGTTGTTCATCTGAGTGTTGTTGGCTATCCACTAGTGGGTTATCTTCTTCTGGTCCTAGCAATGTTACTATTGCCCCAGTGGCCTACCTCAAACTCCGGTTCATCAAGGTGGGACTTAATTGCCCAAGAGATCATCTTCCTTGTCTATGCAGATAGGAAGTCTCCTTGTCAAAAGATGACATGCCTACAAGCTCCTCTGTCTGGAAGTGTACTCTAGAACTGCACGTAAAACAACTTCTTGGGGTCATCAATATAACCCATCTCCAACCTCCCCCCCTCTGTGTGCCTTCCTCCCATGCACATATGTTTGGGTATATTTACAGTTAAAACGGGGCCTCTAGTGAACTGCCATGTCTCCTCTCCCGCACTCTCCTCCTTCTCCTTGTTCAATACTGGCTCAGTGCCACATTCCACTTTTCCTTCACCAAGGTCTCCATGTCCCTTGTCTCCTCTTCTTCTGCCACCTTAGTCCATCAACTCTTGTGTCAAGCTTGGAACCTCTTGCTTCTGCATGCTAACCTCTTCATCTTTTCCCATGTCCTGGGCACTTCCTCCTACCTAGCTATCCTTGCGCCACACAAAAAGGAACCCTTGTTCTTCTTCTCCACCTTCCTCCTCTGAATCACGTACATTTAAAATAGGTGGCCCTTGATCTTTCCTAGGGTCCTCCTCCCTACTTACTTCTTCTTCACTATTGTCCTTTCCTCCTATGCACTTGTCCAAACTTCTAACTTCTTCCAAGGTGGTCTCCTCTTCTACCCTCTGCTTCTTCTTAACTGGAGATTCCGGTGTAGGTGAATCTATTTCTTCTTCTTCTGATGACTCCTTATCTGATGGCTCTTTTGGCTCTGGAGTCTTCTCTTTTACTAAGGGATTTTTCTTGCATGCATACATGTTGGTTCTGGTGCTTGTCCCAGGGGAACCTATTGCCTGTGTCTCCACCACACTTGGAATTTTCTTTTCTGGTTCTTTTTCCTCCCATTTGGGTGCGGGTCTTTTCCTCCCAATTGGATCCTGAGGTATGGATACCTCATTTTCTAGATATGTGCCCTTTTCCAACTTAGGTCTTATGCAAATGTATATCCATGACGCGGATCCTTCTGCAATGGGCATATTCATGGGCCTTGTCATTTGTACCTCATGCAATACATACCACTCCATGTATGTGCACTTTCCAGAGTACACCAACCCTTTGTACATTTCCTTATGGTCCTGGTCTAGATTACCAAGGTCAACTTAAAATTTTTGGACTCCTTGAACCTATTTACTCCCGCTTGGAAGTATTGAGCTGTGAAGGAAAAGGGGAGCTTGCACCATGGGCTCCATGCCCCATCTGATAGTTTGAATCTTCCCAAATAGAAATGTTGGTACACAAAAAATTCCACTTCTCCTCTGGTGGCTGCTGACACTTGTTCAGGAATTCTCCATTCTACCCCGAACGCATTCTTTAAGTGTGTGTACCACTTTTCCAAGCACACCTTGTGCATTGTTTTCATAGTGTCATAATAATATTTCTAAAACCTTTTGGTAGGTGAGGGGTCTTTAGCAAGGTACTCCCATACAAACTTATCTGATGCATCTAGTACCCCGATATCTGAGAACATGATGGTTAGTAGCACATTTCCAAAAAGGATCCTGTCACCTTCCTTCGCGCAGTTAATAATTTCATCCTCGATGAATGCAGACAAATTATAGATGGTGCCCTCTGAAATCTTTATGCAAACATTCAACCATGGATTATTGACTTGGGTCCATCTCTCCTAGCCATTTATCTTTGACACCAGGTGCGCGGCCATCTTAATTACTGGATCCTTGATGTCTGCAGCATCATAATACCTTGACCCCTTTTTACATGCAAAAGTGGCGATAGTTTCCTTAATCACTTCTTTTTAGTCAAGTCATCCTCCAAACCATCTCCTTCATAGATGAGGCCTGTGAAATGTGAAATTAGCTAAGGAGTTATGCACATATTGTACCCCACGAAGTGGAAATAGTCCTCATGTACACGCGACATCAGCCACTAATACAGTCACTCAGGTTTCCCAAAGTAGGGAAACTCAAAGAGTTGTAATAACCCTGCCTTCTCCAACTTGACCTTCATGTCATCATTATAAATGGGAAAACCCTCTAGTGTCCTCTTGTTTGTTGGGCATACTAACTCCAGTGCCAACTCCTTTTCGATTGTTCTTTTCTGATGATTATAATTGTTTATAGACATGTCCCTAAGATGGGACTCCCACTCCTTCCCCAACAATACTCCATCTGGGTACTGCATTTCTGCATACCACTCTTCATTTTTGATTGCTTCAATTTCTTGTTGCTTTCCCTTGCCCTTTCCCTTTCCCTTCTTGGGTGTACTAACTAGTTTCTTGGGTGCCATTATCTAGGTCGTCTTCCCACTTCAATCACTTTGTGTTACTCTGTTCTTCTGCTCTCTCCAACCTTAGATCTCAAACTTGTGAAGAAAAACTCTTAAACCCATGCCCTAGTTCTTCAAACCCTAACTGGGATACTCCCTTCACAAGACGGTGCCTTCTCACAACTTCTCCTCCCATGAAATCCCTTCCTCCTGGTTCACAAATCTGAACTAGTTTCCCATGCTTCAATCTCTCCAAGTTTTTCTTCACATGGATCAGTTTTTTGGAAGCCCTAGTTTGCAAAGGTGCAAAAAGTGCTTCGTTCTTCTTATACTCAAAGTGAAAAATGAAGTGCCTCGACCCCTTTATTTATAGTTTTTTCCCTTTTTGAGCATTAAGTGCTACTTCACCTACCACCATACTTTTTTCATTTAATGCGGCTTTTTCAAACAAATCCTGACTTAAGCACTTTCCCTTACGCGCCCAACCTGCACGGACAATCCTCCAACCTTCTGGCGTGCAACCAATCCAACATGACAGGAGACTCTTACGCGTGCGTAACTAGCACCGAAGGCACTTCTTCTATCCTGACTTTTTTGCTCTCGCCTACCTCGTGTTGCTTGATGCACTTTCTCCTCCTTTGTATGTGGGATCTATAAGTAGCTTTATCTTGGCACCAACCATCCTTTTTCCATATTTTCTTTTCAAGCACCTTTTTTAATAGGGCCATTCAACCAAGATTTTTAACACAAACTTCCTTGGTACTTTAACCATGCATTCCTTCCCATTACTCCACCCCACACTAAAATAATGTGTGGTCCTCTACACACTCACAGATTCTCAAAAATTAGCAATAAGGTTACCAGTGCCCAAGGCGCAAAACAAAACAACAACGTGCAAAAGGGAAACATAAGAAAAGAAATGCATAAAGGAAAATTCTACACTAACTGGCAAAACTACCTTATTTACAAACACCAAGAAGACTTATTTATAGTAGGGCTTCAGTCCTACTCCCATTGAAGTGTCCAGGAAACTTCATCCCATCTAGCTGCTTGTAACCTAGACATGTGCCTGAATCAAGGATGTACAAGATTGTGTAAGGACCCAACCAATGGACTTTCAACTTTCTAGGATGCACGTAGAAATTTAGAATCATAAAGTAAGACCATCTGCCCAACCTCAAACTTCTTGTTTCTTATGTGGCGATCATGCCAAGCCTTCTGCTTTGCTTTCTCTATTGTTTGGCTCCACCTGGCGAGTGATCATCTCTCATCTAGCTTCATTAACTCATCAATTCTTTCTTCTAGTGCTTGCTCATCAGCCAACCCTCCCTACGCACACTATTCATAGAGAAGGTAACATGAATTCAACTAGTAGAATAGCTTCCACGCCAAACACCAACTGAAATGGTGTGGCTTTGTTCAACCTTTTATAAGTTGTCCTGTAAGCCCATAATACTACTGATACTTTGTCATCCTAGTCTTGTCTTCCGACATCACAAATCTTGGTCAGGGTATGACTCAGTATTTTTTTGAATGCTTCCGCGGTTCCATTTGCTTGTGGGTGATAGGGCGTAGTCTTGTGATGAGCCACCATGAACTCTACTAACAGGATCCTCATGGTCTCATTCAAGAAATGCTTACCCCTATCGCTGGTTAAACTCAAAGGACATCCATACCTCGTGATAATGTTCTCCCACAAGAATCTTTCCACTATGGCTGCTGTAAAATCTTTAGTTGGGGCTGGCTCCATCCACCTTTTTAGATAATCCATGCAAGTGATGACATATCATGACCTAGTCCTACGCGTCGCTTGTGCAATAGGGCCTATAAATTCTATTGCGCACTTTTCAAAAGGCTCCGCACTAGGGATAGGGCATAAATGCGTTTCATCTCTCCTTCCTGGCTTTCCAATGCACTAACAATGGTCACACACTTTACAATAGTCTTTACAATCCTTGTACATGGTTTCCCACCACAAACCTTCTATTAATATCTTACGCGTAGTGGCATCACCTACATAATGTCCACCCGCACTTTCTCCATGAGATTCCTCCATGATGGCGAGGTGCTCATTCTCTGATACACATATGCGAAAAACTTCATTACGTCCCAACTTGTATAAGTCTCCACTGATCAACATGTAGGGTGCAGTGCATATGGCTAGTTGTTTCTTCTCTAATGCCTTCATTCCTTCTAGTGCCACACCTTCCTTTAAAAATACCACAATATCCTCCAAATCTGAGGGCACGTGCCGCAACCTAAACAGTTACACATCTGGCATTGTCTCCTCAATACTCTGCATGTCCTCCCCTGAATCAATTCTTGACAGATGATCAAGTCCACAATTGCTCTTCCCAGGCTTCACTACTATGGTGAACTCAAACTCTTGAAATAACAATACCCACCGACATATGCGCCCTTGTAGAATGGGCTTGTTCACCAAATATTTTAATGCCATGTGGTCGGTGTAAAACACGAAGGGTGTTGCCAGTAGTTACTGTCTAAACTTGAAAAGCACGTAGATCATTATCAATGCCTCGTGTTCAGTCGTGGTGTAATTATACTCTGCTGGTGTCAACTTATTACTTGTGAAACACAAGGGATGATCAACAATTCCTTCACTTGGCTATGCAACCACTGCTCCAATAGCGGTTCCTGGGGAATCTACATGGACATGGAAGGGCTTGTCCCAAGAGGGAAAACATAATATAGGTGTGGTGACAAGCCTATCCTTTAATGTATCAAACGCCCTTTGTTGCGCCTCTCCCCAATGGAAGGCACTTTTATGTCTGATCAGCTCCTCTAAAGGTGCGGCGATCTTGGCATACCCCTTGATGAATTTCCTGTAATAACCCATATTCCCAAGGAATCCGCGCACTACGCTCTATCTAGTAGGCTCCCTTAACCCCACAATAAATATAACTTTAGCGGGATCTACCAGTAAACCCTCCTTACATATGATATGCCCCAATAACGTGCCAAAGGGTGTAGAAAATACACATTTCTTAATATTGAGGGATATTCTCAACTGCCTACACCTCTCAAACATCAACCTCAAATTGTCACAATGGTCTTTGACTAGACCATACACTGTCTAATCATCCAAATAGACTTGAAGAAACTTATGGATGAAGTCCTGGAATTCTTGCACCACGATGCGGGAATAAATAGTAGGCACATTCTTCAACCCAAAGGGCACGACCGTATATGCAAAACATCCCCACTCAATGGAGAAATTTGTCTTCTCCTAGTCCTCCTTTGTAATCCGGACTTAGTGGTACCCCAAAAATCCATCCGTAAAGGAATAGATTTCACACCTAGCGACTCCTTTAAAAATTTATTTAATGAAGGGGGTTGGAAAGGGATCGATGACAAAAATTGTGTTTAGCTCCTTATAATCCAAGCAGATCCTAATCCGCCCATCCTTCTTGATACTGATTACCATCAGACTTATCCATTCCGATTCTTCCACTACTTCAATGATCCCAGAAGCTATCATTTTTTCTATCTCCTCCTTAACCTTTACGTGTAAATTGGGATTCATCCAATAGGGCCTCTTCCTGACCGAGCATGCACCGTCCTTCAACTTTATCTTCATCTCCCCCAAGGAATGGTGAATGCATTTGATCTCATGGTACCTACGCGGGAATAAATCCTCAAATTTTCACAATAGATCAATGATCTTAGAAACTTCCTTCTCCAACCAGTAATCTCCAATAATATCTTCCTTAGGTTCTTCTCCTGAACTGATGTTAACCTTCTTTGTCTTTAAGGGCTCATGGTAGGCGCATGTGCGAGTATCAGTACTGTCCACTACCTCACGCATTCTTACAAAATGGCTAACATCCAAGCTTTTTTCTTCCTCTCCATCAATCACATACACCAACTTTCCTTTCTCCTTTTCCAAACATGCGCACTCAAGCTCTAACTCTTCTGTTTCCTCTACTGCTTCAAAGCACAACTCCTAACCTGGTTCACCTAGTAACTTCAACAGCCTATCTTCCACCATGGCACTATCTCCTATGGTAAGGCATTTGATACCATGCAAGGCCTTATCAACTAATGACTTAGTACTCTGATACTTAAAGCTTTGAATGAGGTCAACCATGAGATCTTTCCAATTCCCTGTCTAGCGGCATGTCTCTGAATGAATATACCATGTGTGCGCATAACCCTGCAGTGTAGAGTACATCTTGTGCACCTAGAGGGATGATGGAAAAGTTTCTGCACCTTCTCTCTAGCGGCGTGTCTCTGAATGAATATACCATGTGCACGCATAACCCATGGTAGTCCTTGATGGTGGTGGGCACGTTGCTCCTAGAGAATCTGATGGAGAGAGAAATTCTTACCTTGCGCCATTCCAAAAGGCTCTCTTGATGTGTAGCCCACCACCATGCAATTGTGCCTAGCAGGACATAAATTAACATCCCCCTCCATTCCTTCTCATTCTTCCACTGAGCTTCCATTTCCTGTAAAAATATCTCAGGGAAGGCTCCTCCTGAATACTTAGGTAGCTCCTTTCCTCCTAGGCACCGAACTATGTGTGCCTTTGTCACCTTGGTCACCGACCCTCTCAACTGTCGTCCCATCAATTCATAAGTTCCATGCACCCAATTGTCACATGCTAGACTGGTGGTATCACTTACTGACTTAGCATCCTCAAACTGGATAACTCCGTTGGTAGGATGTATTATCTCTAGGTCCCTGATTGAGTGCACATATATCCTGTCCAGAAATTCTTCCCCCAAAGGTTCAATATAGGGTGTCGACTTCCCATCAGCCCAAGGTATAATGACCCATTCCTCCTTATTTTCAAAGCTGATGTACCCTTTGTTGAACTAAAGGTCCACATTGTTCTTATAACACCATGGGCACCCAAGTAGTGTTAGGAAATTGTCTACCTTGGTGAGTGCCAACCCCAGTAAACTTAGCTCCCTAGAAATTGATATTTTCATCCTTTAAGACACTGATGGGCATAACCTTAGTCTTGTTCACCATATATAGCACATTCAAAGACAGTTGTAATGTAGGTCTACCCATCTGATGCCATACATCTTAAGTTAGAACATTAACCTTCGCACCAGTGTCAATGAGGCTATTACTAAGGAGCCATCCATCAACAACTACATTCAATGTGATCTCCTTGTCATAGTCAAGGCTATGAGGGGGAAGGTTTGCGTGCAAGACCTACCTCTCGTGCTCTCCTCTGGTGCATGTGGTACCTTCTCTCTCAACCATGATCCTAGTAAGGGAATGATATTCTCTTTCCTTAGCATTTTACACACCTCCTTGACCTCATCCAGGTCATCCTTTGGCACCTCGACTCTCCTCCCTTATTCCTCCCTCCTAGATTGCTCCTTTAGACACTAGATTTCCCCTTGTAAACTCTGAATGACATCCATAGTGTCTTGATACACCTCCTTTTGATGTGCAGGGTCTGGGTACTTTCCATGAACTATTTCCTCCCTTGAAACCAGGTTCTTATGCCTTGGTATCTCTCTTGTATGTGTGGCTTCTACCCTTGTTTTTATTAAGACAAGATCCAAACCTGCGTCCCATGTTACTCGAGGCATCCACTGTATGTCTGTCTTCTTAATATTGATCATTGCAGTGCCCTTATCTTTTCGGTGCTGCTGATCTACGTGCTCAAACAACTCTGGGCACTCCTCATACTTATGCTTCTTTCCACACCATGAGCACTGCAACAGGTCTGGGAACTCTCATTTATAATGCTCTGTAGATCCACAATTGAAACAAGTTCCACACGGGAACTCACTCCTTCCTCCTCCATGGTTACCACAACCACAGAATTCCCCTTAAAAACCTCTTCCGTGCACGCCTTTATCTACGTGCTCCTCATAACAGTGATCATCACCCTTGGAACTACTGGCAATGCTAGTTTGGCGTACCCCATGATCAATGGCCTCATGGATCTGATCAATGAGCCTACAATCCTTAATATCATGGGTTATAGAGGTGAAAATATTTCAGTAACAAGACACATTCTTATGGATTGCACACTATAGCAAGGGGCATCTACTTGCATCATGGTCCCCATGATAAATTTCACAACCTATTACTATGACATATACTATCCTCCGGGGGAAATTATCCTTAATGTGCCCCTCTACTTCATAATCTATGCACCACAAACCACTGTGAGTCTCATGAGATGAGTTCACAGACAAATTTTCCAACTGCTTGGCCATAGCAGTAATCTAAGCCTCTAGGAACGGGCTAACACCAGTATCAACGCTATCAATAGCCTCAACATGCAGAGCAAATTCCAATGCCTCGCGTGGGTCTATAAAAGTTTTATGAGATAAGGTCCTTCTAAATGGGGTGATCAATCCTCCAAAAAACCACTGAGCATGCTGCAAAGGGTGAATATCATATGATAATCTAGACAAGAGAGTTTTAAAGTGTGCATCATACTCTCACACACTCTCTGCCATTCCTTGTTGAATCTCCTTCAAAGCACTAATGCTCTTTTGCTCAAACTCAGGAATGTGGAATTTTGCCAAGAGTGCATTCTTTAAAGTAGTATAGTCCACCACTGTTTAATGAGGGTCATATTTCCTTGCAACACGGTTGTAAACTTACTAGCCTTCCATTCTGGGGTTGTGATACCCTTTACGTGTCATAGCAGTTCACACTTGTGAACATGTTCCGAAGCATCCTTAATAATTCTATAATTAGGAAAATGTATAGAAATTTCGAAGAAAACTTGGGGGGTGGTTGGGGCCCAAACCCTCCTAAGCCAGAGCCCTGCTTTTCACCTGTGTTTCCTTCACCGCCTTATCCACCAGGTCCTAAACCACTAGATCCACCAGGTCCACAAGCCCTGAACCACCAGACCCACTAGACCCACCAGCTCCTATTCCTCCTGAACCACTAGATCCACTAGACCTAGCAGGTCCTAAACCACCGGAGCCACTAGATCCACCAGGTCCTAAGGTGGTCATGCCAAGGGTCCCCACAGTTCCACTGAGTTGGGTGCCTATGGTCTGCAACAATGCCCCACTACCAATAGTATACCCCATGCCACTCCCAAATTTGAGACCAAAATCTTGTGTGTCTATACCTTTCCTAAAAATTCCTAACACTCAGTTGGTGTTTGCAGCCATAGAAGGATCAAACGAGAAATTATACCTCCTGGGTGTAGACCGATCACCTCCAATGTAACCAGCTAGACTAGAAATATTTTCCCCCTGATCTGGAAAACCAAGTGCCAGGGTCTGGTCACTAGGTGGGCTCAGATGCGTGCCAAAATTTCTTCTCTCTCCACATGACGAACTCTCATCAGAAGCCGAAGGGGTCTCTCTTACGTGTTTACCAAGATGGGGTCACACAGACTGCTCAGGTTCCACATCCTCTGCATGAACCTCAAATCCTTCCTGTAATGTCTGCCACCATACATCCATCACACATGTAACCTCATGTTGTTTAGCAATCTCCCTTTCACACGCTTCACCATACTTGAGTCATCTCTCCTCCCTTTATTTCTCCATCGTAACATCTACCATCTTCCTCCACCCTAGCTTCCTCACCCAGCACTTGAAATGGTTTGGTTGGCCATTGGGAATGCCTATAAACTCATGGTAACCATCAAGATTTTCATGGCCAGAGGGACAATACATAGAAATGATCCTCTGGCCTCTCACAGAAACTCAAACTCAGCAACCTCCAGACAAGAATATGTGGAAATGGCATACTCCAGAGTGTAGCTAGCTAATACTCCTTTCCACCAAGGATCCACAGCATGGGTCCACATCAAATCTACATCCTACAACCTCTGGTATTCTTCTTAGGTCTACACACATGATCCATAATGCCAACTTGATCTAGATGCATAGGCTGAGAGCCATTCATACAGTTCCACTGTAAAGAAGAAAAAAAAATTTCATACAGATCATGGTAGAGGTTCTCTTCTACCCATCTACTTGCATCAAAATTAGGTCCAGTGTTGAATCCCTGAGAAAATTCATCCTACGTGCTCTTGAACCATGATTCGACACTTTCCAATGTTAACCGCTTTGTCATTACTCACTACACAGATCATGATGTATGCTATTTCCCACTACAACTTCAAAAAGAGGTTCCAAAAATAGAACCAAGATGTAGTCATTTTTACCCCTATCACAAAAGAAAGGAACCCCATGCGTGCCAACCTATCACCCAACGGATGCTAGGCGCTCACCCGAGGCATGCGTGGGTGTCGATTTTCTCTTTTTATGTGAGTTAAGTGGGAAACATCATCTATGATTAGTGTTTAAGAGATTTCAAAAGGATTTAAGACATACAAGAACCATAGAGCTCAGAATGGCCTCTAGATCCTTGCAGTTATCCCAGATAGAGTAGTTAATAGATTATATAACTTATACCATAACAGAAAGAAGTATATAAGAATCCATACTTAGCATAAAATGAAAGAGAACTTATGAAAAAGACATATGCATCAGAATCATTGATGTTCATATATATATATATATAAACTGGTAACCTCATTACATCCATGGAGCCATTTACAAAATGTCATATAGAAGCAGACTGCAGTCATGCATTACAACTGGACTAATGTAGCTAAGCTAAAAAAAGAAAAATTACAGTCCCCTTGCCCAATACATCCTTTTCCAAATGCAATTACCCACTAACAGAGTTCTTGCAGTATTTCTGCAAAGCTCCGCCCACTCTCTAAGTCTCTTCTCCACTCTCTTTTTACTCTACAAGCACTTTTATTTATAGCCTTTATGTACTACCAACTCATCCTCCAACACCCTCAGATCTGATGCCAAGTGTTTGAAAGTTTTCCTCCATGGGAGCATGCTCCTCTAGGCTTGAGATTTCCACTTTATACCATTATGTTTTTCTAGAAGCTTCTACTGCAAGCATGCTCCTTCCTGGGCCAACATGTCATCAGGCTGACACCTTATCCACACATAGTCGGGTCATGCTTTTCACGTGTTCTACCCTGAACGCCCAATTTGACTAAGTCTCGAACCCTTAATTCTGTCTGCGCGCATTGCGTGCATCATGGGCTTCCTTAAACCCTGCCTTACGCGCTTTGTCCTTACGTGCCTTTTATTAACTGGGACCTTATGTGCCTACACGCCTTTTGTACTTATTCAATATTCTAGTGGCCCAACATTTATGAATGTAAAGGTAAGAAAGTAATGATATGAATGTTATGCTTATTTCAAAAAAATAAAATGGGGTGTTAAAAATTTAGCAATAACACCTTTTATTGCCACAACTTATTGAAAGAAATCTTATTACAGTCCCACCACCACTCAATCTTGATCCATCACATCCTAAAGTCTGAAATTATGATGAAAATTCTAGATGTGACTATCATCAATGTGTTTGGCATTAGACCAATCAATGTTTCAAGCTTAAACATCTTATTCAAGATCTTATCGACAACAATGCAATTGAGCTCCATGAGCCTTCGTCGTTTAAGCCAGTCAATGCCAATCAAAAGCTAAGAATCTTTAAATATCCATTTCCTAAGCATGATGATCAAGCTACTAATTCTTCCATTGATCATACATATCGTGCAGTACCTCCTCCATCATCGGGGCCTATTGATTTTCTAGTTGCTAATGTTGATTCCTCTCCACCACTTATTACATTATTTGATCATGATTATCATGATACATTTTATTATAATACAATGCACATCAATGCTTTTATTTGACCTCATATTGTCAATAACACCATAATCAATCCATCGGCTCCTATTGGTGTGTGTTCTATTGCACTCCTCATTGCTATTAATTATCCACTCTCAAAAATTTCATATCCTATTCCCAGATTTTATGGCTACATTAAGCTTCCAGTTATAGTTGGGCCTTTTACCATGTTTGTTCCATTCATTGTGGCACCTTTAATAAATGGTTGTGACATGCTCTTAGGTCTTCCTTGGCATTGTGCCACTCAAGCTATCATTTCCATAAACCACTTATGTCTCAAATTCATTCACAATAAGAAAATTTTCACTGTCAAAGGTGTTCCACCATGCACGTCATTACCTCAACCTCCTCTTAAGGATGCCCTTACAATAGTTAGATCATCTAGGACCCCTGGGCCTCTCAAATATAAGGAAAATTCTACATCTATCTCTCCTCTTTGTTTATGGCCCACTCGTTCTCATCATTCCACTAGGCCATCTCCTCGGCTTAAGTCCCATACTAGGGTAGTCCCTTCACATAGGAGGTCACCACCTCTTTCACCTTCTAAGTCTACTTCACATTGGTTATCATCACCTCCCTCCTTCACATAGGTGCTCATCACCTCCTAAGTAACCTTCACATAGGTGTTCATCACCACCTATGACTCCTTCATATATACATCATTAGTATCATATACCACTGATTTCAGAGCATGGTCACATGCCTTTATCTCCTATGACATCGGGTGAAGGACCCTTTCCCTTCACTTTCATTGGCTTGCTTACTCTTCATCAAACACTTAAGGGGCATCATAATTATTCTTCCCCCAAACATCGTTAGGTGTCTATCATTTGTACTATTGCACTTTGTGCTTCATTATTCCTATTTATAATAGATCTTACACAACATGTATCGTCATTACCCTATGAAGTAATATTGTGCTAAGGTTCATGCTCGACTGTTGAGGGCATACTACATCCATGATCCTCTCACATGACACTTGATATATCTTTCTAAAATTACATTCTCACATGACATACTACCCTATGACACACTCTAGTTTCATGGTTCATACTCGATTGTTGAGGGTCTAAATCTGAAATGAACCTCACCTCATTCACACTCCACTCTCTATGCTTCATGATCTATCTTTCTAATGCACAATTTCAAACCATTTCCTGACAACACACTCTTGTTCTATGCTTCATTCTTGACTACTAAGGGGGCATTTATAAATGAACCTCATCTCATACTCATACACATCCACTAGGGGGCACACTTCCCCTACAATCACATTCACATTGCATACCATTCCATATCACTCATACACACAACATATTACATATCTTGGTTGCACTTATTCTTGCTTTCTTATACTTACATGTACACTTTTTTTCCCATGTTAGAAGGATATTCAGTATGTCATTATCTTTTCTATATACACATGTGTGTTCACTTGGAGTTTAGTTGTGAATGAATAATTCCTATAGAACTTTGCATGCAACCATGATGTTTGGCATTGTGCCTCTTACTAGTCCCACTGAGGATCCTGTGGGAATCTACATTTACTACTCTTACACATCACATGTTCTATTGTTTCATTATTTTACTATTACTTATTTATACCACACTACTGTCCATTGAAACCTACATGTTTTGACATACTTTCTATCTTTATGACATGCTAACGGGTGTTTCATGTGCAACATTTACTTTGCATGACTATTTTTCTTGTCATGGTTGTTTGTTACACTTTACTTGTCATTGTTTTATATTGTATGTTATTGTTTATGGGCTATGCCCTATGTATTGTATGCAAATTGTATGCTTTTGGCCACTGCGGCCCTAATTGTCTTGTGGCATTGTGAGTAATATCCCATGTATGAAACCCTCTTTTCATGGTCTAATTTGTTCGCCCACTTGCCTGTCACACTGTCTTCTATTGAATTATTACTATATTTTTCTACTAACACATGTATCTAGCCACTTATATTGCATATGTTGTGGTTTCTACCATACACATTCCCTCCCTTTGTAGGGTATCCACTTCATATTAGTTTCAGGTCCTCTCCTTTTGACCACATGCTCCTATCAGCGTCACATGCACCCCAAATGAGGTGGGGTATACATCGGTTGAATCAGTCACCCCATATAATAGCTCATAGATATATTATAGGCCTTCACAGTATATGAACAAAACAAAGATATAATAACAGAATGACCAAAAATCTGACTTGGGTCCTCAGTAAAACACAGAAACCAACAAGGATCATACAAGAGCTCTTGGGTTACTGTGTCCTCCCCTAGCTTCCTATATCCTTGGAGCAGATAAAGTCATCTCACCATATCAACACAGTCTATAGTAGTTCACAGAGCATTTTTCACACTATAGGCACAATCCTCTAGTAGAAGAATGCATTATGTCTCCTTCAATAGGAACAATACAGAACTAATTGGGTACAACTCAGATCAAAAGAGGGACACACCATGTACAATGGTATTCATTTAGGAACTAGTCATGGAAGGAGAGTAACACTATAACTCTATCCCCACCACTCTTCTATCATGGCATGAGATCGTAAAATAAAAATCACACTTGGCATGACATCGCCCAAAAAAATCACTCTTGGCATAAGATCACCCAAAAAACTTGCTCTTCTATAGCATTTCAAGATATTTGATATCCTTTACACTTCTATACATCAGGTGCATACTTTCACTTACTTTTGCATACTTTTATAAGAATTTTCATAATACATTTCTTTGACTACTCTTTTTCTCTTATTTTATAGGTCCATCCTTAAAACGTAACAAGAAGCAACCCTACATAAAGCACAACAATAGGTACAACACAAAATGCTTTACTCCTAGGGTCACTTTCTCTTTCTTAGCTTCCATGCTTCTATTTTATCACTTCACACTTTTACTTGTCTCTCTGGAACACTATCACCATCACACTCTACATGGTTATCAAGTATGCAACTTCTAACTACTTTATAAAGTGGGGTTGTAAATGTAAACAAAAAATCACACGCTTGGGTACATTTCTAGGTCCTAAGCACATACTAGTATTCATATGATTCGTAAGTGAGAAAACTAGTAATTGACAACTATCTTTAGCATTTTGTCTGTGTTTCTTATTTTCTATTTGGTTTTACACACCCTACAACCTAGTTGGTATTTTACTCATTTATATTTTCGGACTTCAAACATCAGCGCTCAAGAACCCTTGTCCCCTATGGGCACCCCTATCCTCTTTCCACCTTACTCACTCTTTTGAGGCATCTTTTATCTTTTAGACATCTTATTTTCTTATGGGTCAGAATTCCATTTGTCAATTACAAAATTCAACCAAGGAAATCATATAAATACATATATATGTGACTAAAATAAAGGATCAAGCTCTAAGAATTAGTATCTATCACCTAAGCTTGCATCTAATGACATTCATCTAGCATCCATACAAGGGACAAGGGACCACATTTTCTACATACACACTGCATAGGAAGGGTAATTTAATTATTCCATCCGCACATGCTATACATTGCTATATTCTAGATCTATCCTGTTATCAAGTGCAAGTTTGACTAGGGCATATTAGAGCACCATTTTCAGACATTCATAAGAACTACATGGATTCTGAGATTTAGTACAATGCTCGGTTGTAAGTTCACTTAGTCGGGTGATCAAAGGGGTCATTCCGAATCCCCATATTGCATATTTTTTTTTTAGATTTGATGTAGTTTTTTGGGTTTTACAAGTGAAAATCTATTTTGTAGGTTAAATGTATATCCAATGATTAAGGTGCGACATACATGTGATCAACAATGACTATCTGTGACATTTATGTAACACTATAAAAATCAGGTTTTGACCATTTTCACATTCATAGGTGCCCATCAATAGACTCCATTTCCTAGGCACCCTTGACCTAATCCAGGTACCTGTTTCCATCCCTTTCCGAAAGTTATAGATTTTACAGTGTATAGTTATGACAATCTGCCCTCTTTGTTCATTAGTTTCCCTAGTCTAGATCAGTTCTAGGAAAAGCACAAATTAGATAAGTCCTTTCCTATCTCTCTTGCACTTAGGGTTTCCTATTTCATTAGCTCATTTCTTGTTTCAAATTATATCTAGAAATTTTACTTCATTATTTCTATCAATTACTCTGCAATTAGGGTTTTATAAAATCTTATTTTTGTTAAATCAATGCTTTGACAGAGCTTGAAGTATGTGAGGATAATGATTAGGAAATTATCTAAGATCTAATAAAATGTGTACAAGATCTTGGAGCCCCTCCTATGAGTGTAAACACATCTTTGGAAGAGATCATGACTCATTTTCAAGAAATGGTTTGAAAATAGGAAGGATACCCCTTATCCTTCAATGAAGACACCCTAGAGTAACTTGCAGCAATCAGTGGCTCCATTTCAAATATTTATTGAGATCACAAAAACTAATTTAGTGACTATAAGAGGCTAATACACATTAAGAAGGATTGGATCAACACATTGGGGTATGTGAGCATTCCTTAATCAGAGAGGATTACACCAATGGTTTTCCATTTTTTCAGAGAAGTGAAAGGGCTTGAGTTCAAACCAATTAAATTTTCACAACATTCATCGGAGTTAGAATCTTCATCAAAATTCTTAGATACTTCATCCTTCTCCATTCTCTTTATCCTTCTTCTATTCTCACTCTCCTTATACTCCCTCACTTCTAATTTTTTTTATTGTGTGTAATAATAACTTTTTGTCTTATTCATTAAAGTGAATATGTAATATTTTTGCAATGTAAAAGTCCCTTTTGAATTTATAAAAAAGGGGACTTATTTTTTCTTTCCTAAGGACATTTGAAAAGTCACTTGTAATGGAAATATGAAATTTCATGTGGGGGTAGATGAAGAGATGAATTGTAAAGCTATAAAATGAGATAACCTCCTCATTATAAGGGGATGGTTAATTCTTGTATATTGGCTCCTATTGTCTTTCTAGGAAGAAGTAACTTTAATTCCTCTATTCTCTTGTCTAGTGTTATTTTGTCTCCATCTCAAATTATACTCTAAAAGCATTGGAAATTGTGTAACATGATACAATATAACTTTTTGTTTCTTTTTTAATGTTCCTCTTTCTATGTGAATGGTTTATTTTGATTGATGCAAGTGAAATAATCTAATTTAATGCAATAAAATCAGCTATGTTATTTGTTGGTTAAAACCCCCCCTCCTATTTTCCTTTCCCATGTCTCTCTCTAAGAAAATTTCCTCCTATGTATTCCATATAAGAAGTTTCCACAAGTTTAAGGAAGTATTACTATGTGATCCTTGGTCTGCAGGCCGCCTTGAGAAATTAGTTTAGTTTATATTTGTTTCCTTGCTTTCAAGAAATGGAACTGCACCATTTAAGTAAATGGACCTAGTCTCAGAGCATTGGTGAAATCCCATAATTTTCCCTTAAAAAAATATATTTTTCCAACAAAACTTAAACACCAAGATTGCATATGCTTCCTCCTACTGTGAGATGAGAGAACACTCCAAATTTCTGAATAAGTGTTTAGAAACATTATTGTGAGTCATTGCAAAGTGAAATTGGGATGACCACTGACATCACCCATGATGATCCTCTCATGTCATGCTTCTCATGACATTTCCGTAATGAACTTAATTTTGATGTTTCAACACCCACATAATTTTTATGATGTTCTTGATTTCACTTGTTACCTAAGTGGCCATATGTGGAGTTAGAAAACCATGGTTGAAAATTACTCTTTTGATGAGATGTAGGAACAGTCCAAGACATTGAATTAATGTTGAAGAACATTGTTATGATATCACACTATAATGAAAATATGGTGGGTTTCATAGCATGAAATAAGACATAAGGATCACTTTCTCACTTCTTTAGGCCTTCAAAATTAACTTTTGTGACCAAAATCTAACTCCATGATGCTAAATTTTTTTGATGTTTATCCTCATCTTACTGAGATGGGTCTTCATCATGCAGTGACAGGATTACCCCTGAGTGAAATTATTGTCATGTGGCCACCTATTGGAATGAAATGAGGTGATGGAAATGTCCTTCCTTTCTTGAGGAATGATCACACTAAAAGGTTTTAGATGAGTGTTTAAGCACACTACCAAATGGATGCCAATAAATGAAATAGATATGATTTCTCATTCTTATAAATGTGATGCTTTAAATGAAGATCATAACCTTCTTACCTTTCATGGCTCCAAAATCATCTTTGAATGGAATCATCCTTAGAATGATCATGTTGTTTTTTTTTCAGAAGCCTCTTATCGCAAGGTCATGCCACCGAGAAAGACACATTTGGATGTCAATGAAGAGCATGGGGCTTTGATGGATCCATCTTACATGGATCAAGAGGCTTTATGGTATATTCTATGATTCTCATCTTCTTATGAATCTTCCTAGAATAGGGAACCTCTATAATCATTCTTTTCATTATCTTTATTTTTGAATATTATTGTTCAATGGAACTTGGTGGCATTGAAATGATATTTGGTTACAATGTTTCTTCCTTTTGGGTGTAATCACATTACCAAGTTTTGAATGAGTGTTTAATAACACTATTATGTGTATAGAATCAAGTGAAACCAAGATGGTTTCTCATTCTTACATACATGGTGGTTCACATGAAGGTTACCCATTTAATTTTCTTAACTCTGGAGTACTTCTTGAATGAAATCATATTTTGGGAAGCATACATAAATTCTTTCTCATATTATTCCTATGGGATGATTTATTAATTCTTGACACATGGTGGTATTGAGTGCCTTGATAGATTTATTAGCTCACTTTGACTTGCTTCTGGGAGAGATGAGGACAGATTCAGGATACAATGACCCTCATCTTACTCCATGAGTTTCATGTTCCACTCTTAAACATGATGACACATTTTTCACTTCATAATTATTTTCTTCAAGCAAGATGTTGATTGAGTGAAAAATTGGATACAATATCAGAAAACCTTTTTTTTATCAAGTTTCTCTTCGTGGAAATAGAATTCCTTCTCCATATGGAAGGATTGACCTCTAAATGGAACTCGAGGATGAATCACATGCTCCTAACCTCTAAATGGAACTGAAGCATGAATCACATGTTCCTAACCTCAAAATTGTATTGATCTCATCACCAAGCATTGATTAAGTGTTTAGAAACACTCTCGAAAGGTATATATATATATATAATCATGAGATGATTGTTATCATCACTCATGGTGGCCTTTTCTCATCATTCCAGCTTCCTTACATCAAGTTATGCCTTGTAGAGATCACTTCATAACTAATCCTTCGATTATTTTCATAGGTTTTATTCTCTTTTCTGGGCCAAAAAACAACTTACTAACTCTATTATGATGGAAAAAAGAAACAAGATGAGTGAAAACAGAGCTACAAGTAACTTTTTATACCAAAAATAAAAAAATTCTATTTTTAGCAGGTAGGGTTGTGTTATCTCATTTTTGAGTTTATCAAGAAAATGGAAATAACCAATCAAAATTTTATTGATGAACCTCTTTTGAGTCATCTTTTCATCTAAGAGTTGCTTTGAAAATTCCTTGTTTTCTCTTTGAATCGGATTTCGAGGTTTCCCTAACATAATGCATGTTTTATGCAAAGTGTTTTTTGCCTCTGAAATTCAACTTAATGCGGGATTTAAGGTTTCAGGTATGAGTGCATTGAAACATTCCACCATCGAAACACATGTGATATGCTTCGTGTTTCCTGAACCCAAAACCTGACACACTATCACATTTCACTTTTTCAGGTTTCTTTGCATCAGGTCAGGGAATATGATTTGCATGTCATATGATTCATATTTCTCAAACTTGGAACCTGACCCGTGTCAGGAATAATCTTAAGATTAGTGCTCACATTATTATTTGTAAAATGTAATATTCATATATTACATTAGTGAGTTTGAGTGATATTAGTTAATTTGTAAGTTATTAATATTGAGTTAATAGAACTCATATTAATAATATAGTGTGAGAGTATAAATAAATGTAAATGAGTTGTAATAAACAACTAATATAAATTATTGTAATAGTGGGTGTGAGAAAAAATCACGTAGATAACTGTGTGTGGAGATATTGGTGGGATATGTGAGAGAATAGTGGTGAGTGATTATAGGAGAGATATGTCAGTACATTGTGGGATTGAAGATTGAGTTTGAATCCTTATATTAAGGATATCATTATCTTATATATTGTAAGCTTGCACTCTTTGTAATGTTCTCAATCATTATTCAATCAATAATATAGTGTTTTTGTTATAATATGATCTCTACAACTTTGCTTTATGTCTCTTATTGCTTTCTTCCATTTTATAATGTAATTGTTGCTTATTTAGATTAGTTAAGCTATCAATTTCACATCATATGGTATCAAAACATAATAGGAAAAGTTATGAGATTCATTGTAGGATAAAACCACAACCTCTAGAATGTAGATCTAAGAGTTTTGAAGCTTTCGTCACCATTTTCTGGATTCTGATCTTCAAAACGAAACGACGGGTAATTCACGTTTTTCTCAAAAACCTAGATTTGGAATTTTGTGAAATTTTTTGGGTTTGTTTATTTGTATTATGGGAAACTATTGTCAAAATATTACAGAAACCCAATTCGTATTTTAAGATAAATTGTGGAAACAATTCTGATGTTTCTAATTATTCTGTAAAAAAATAGTGAGTGATTTTCAGTAATAAAACTAAGATATGCTTTATTATTTTGGTTAAATATAAAGCTAATTATTATTGTAAGGGTGCATTATCGGTTGAAACCAATACCCAATAGAATTGTAAAATTAGCCTCAAAGACAAATTCGGTTGAGTTGGCAGCATCACGATGGAGGAAGGAGGTTAATCAATGACCTCTCGCCAACCGCAAGCGAAGGGGCCACACAATGAATTTTTGGCATTTATTTTTGTTGTGTTTAATTTTCACTGTGTGTTGTAATAAGAACAAATGATTTATTCATGTTCAATATTGTAATAAGTGAGCTCTTGCGTGAGTGATATTTCTTGTATTTTCCCTTGAATGTAAGAATGGTGGTGGGGAAACATGTACACTACTATGGAGTGGTTGGTGGTCCACTAGAAAACCAATTTGAGAGTTTGTGAATCTCTTAGAAAATCACATACATAGTGGTTAATGGTTCCACTAGAAAACCTATTAGAGTTGATGGTACTCTTTTAAAACCATCATATCATAAGCAAGTACTAGACAAAAATCATCCATGTTTGCACTAAGGGGGGAATATTAGGAATAATCTTAAGATTACTCCTCACATTATTATTTGTAAAATGTAATATTCATATATTACATTAGTGAGTTTGAGTGATATTAGTTAATTTGTAAGTTATTAATATTGAGTTAATATAACTCATATTAATAATATAGTGTTAGAGTATACATAAATGTAAATGAGTTGTAATAAACAACTCATATAGATTATTGTAATAGTGAGTGTGAGAAAAACTCATGTAGATAATTGTGTGTGGAGATATTGGTGGGATATGTGAGAGAATAGTGGTGAGTGATTATAGGAGAGATATGTGAGTATATTGTGGGATTGAATATTGGGTTTGAATCCTTATATTAAGGATATCATTCTCCTATATATTGTAATATTACACTCTTTGAAATTTTCTCAATCATTATTAAATCAATAATACAGTGTTTTTGTTATAATATGATCTCTGCAACTTTGTTTCATGTTTCTTATTACTTTCTTCCATTTTATAATGTAATTATTGCTTATTTAGATTAGTTAAGCTATCACTTTCAGATCATCTAGTATCAGAGCAGAATAGGGTGAGTTATGAGAGTCATTGCAGGATAAAACCGCAACCTATAGAATGTAGATCTAATATTTTTGAAGCTTTCATCACCATTTTCTGATTTCTGATCTTCAAAACAAAATGACTGGTAATTCACGTTTTTCTCAAAAACCTAGATTCAGACATTTGTGAATTTTTTTGGGTTTGTTTATTTGTATTATGGGAAACTATTGTAAAAATATTATAGAAACCCATTTCTTATTTTAAGATAAATTTTGGAAACAATTATGACGTTTCTGATTATTCTGTAAAAACTATGACATGCTTTATTATTTTGGTTAAATATAAACCTAGTTACTATTATAAGGGTGCATTATCAGTTAGAACCGACACCCAATAGAATTGTAAAATGAGCGTCAAAGAAAAATTCGGATGAGTTAGTAGCATCATGATGGAGGAAGGAGGCAACAGAGGAAGGAGGTTAATCAATGACCTCTCACCAGTTGCAAGTGAAGGCGCCACATAATGAATTTGTGGCATTTTTTTTTGTGATTAATTTTCATTGTGTGTTGTAATAAGAACAGATGATTAATTCCTGTTTAATATTGTAATAAGTGAGCTCTTACGTGAGCGATATTTCTTGTATTGTCCCTTGAATGTAAGAATGGTGGTGGGGAAACATGTACGCTGCTATGGAGTGGTTGGTGGTCCACTAGAAAACCAATTTGAGAGTTTGAGAATCTCTTAGAAAATCACATATAGAGTGGTTAATGGTTCCACTAGAAAACCTATTAGAGTTGATGGTACTCTTTGAAAACCATTGTATCATGAGTAGGTACTAGACATAACTCATCCATGTTTTCACTAAGGGGGGAATATTAGGAATAATCTTAAGATTAGTGCTCACAGTATTATTTGTAAAATGTAATATTCATATATTACATTAGTGAGTTTGAGTGATATTAGTTAATTTGTAATTTATTAATATTTAGTTAATATAACTCATATTAATAATATAGTGTGAGAGTACACATAAATGTAATTGAGTTGTAATAAACAACTCATATAGATTATTGTAATAGTGAGTGTGAGAACAACTCACGTAGATAATTGTGTGTGGAGATATTGGTGGGATATGTGAGAGAATAGTTGTGAGTGATTATAGGAGAGATATGTGAGTATATTGTGGGATTGAATATTGGGTTTGAATCCGTACATTAAAGATATCATTCTCCTATATATTGTAATATTACACTCTTTATAATTTTCTCAATCAATAATATAGTGTTTCTATTATAATATGATCTCTGTAACTTTTTTTCATGTCTCTTATTGCTTTCTTCCATTTTATAATGTAATTGTTGCTTATTTATATTAGTTAAGCTATCAATTTCACATCATCTGGTATCAGAGCAAAATAGGATGAGTTATGAGAGTCATTATAGGATAAAACTGTAGCATCTAGAATGTAGATCTAAGAGTTTTGAAGCATTCATCAACATTTTCTGATTTCTGATCTTCAAAACAAAACAATTGGTAATTCATGTTTTTCTTAAAAACCTAGATTTGGAATTTTTTGAAATTTTGTAGGTTTGTTTATTTGTATTATGGGAAACTATTGTCAAAATATTATAGAAACCCAAATCTTATTTTAAGATAAATTGTGGAAACAATTCTGACATTTCTGATTATTTTGTACAAAAATAGTGATTGATTTCCAGCAATAAAACTATGATATGCTTTATTATTTTGGTTAAATATAAAGTTGATTATTATTGTAAGGGTGCATTATCGGTTGAAACCGACACCTAATAGAATTTTAAAAGAAGCCTCAAAGACAAATTTGGCTGAGTTAGCAGTATCACGATGGAGAAAGGAGGCAACAGAGGAAGGAGGTTAATCAATGACCTATCGCGAGCTACAAGCGAAGGGGCCACATAATGAATTTGTGGCATTTATTTTTGTTGTGTTTAATTTTCATTATGTGTTGTAATAAGAACATATGATTCATTCCTGTTCAATCTTGTAATAAGTGATCTCTTACATGAGCGATATTTCTTGTATTGTCCCTTGAATGTAAGGATGGTGGTGGGAAAACATGTATGCTGCTATGGAGAGGTTGGTGGTCCAATAGAAAACCAATTTGAGAGTTTGTGAATCTCTTAGAAAATCACATACATAGTGGTTAATGGTTCCACTAGAAAACCTATTAGAGTTGATGGTATTATTTAAAAACCATCGTATCATGAGCATGTACTAGACATAACTCATCCATGTTTGCACTAAGGGGGTGATATTAGGAATAATCTTAAGATTAGTGCTCACATTATTCTTTGTAAAATTTAATATTCATATATTACATTAGTGATTTTGAGTGATATTAGTTAATTTGTAAGTTATTAATATAGAGTTAATATAACTCATATTAATAATATAGTGTGAGAGTATACATAAATGAAAATGAGTTGTAATAAAAAACTCATATAGATGATTGTATTAGTTAGTCTGAGAATAATTCACATAAATAATTTTGTGTGGAGATATTGGTGGGATATGTGAGAGAATAGTGGTGAGTGATTATAGGAGAGATATGTGAGTATATTGTGGGATTGAATATTGGGTTTGATTCCTCATATTAAGGATATCATTCTCCTATACATTGTAAGATTACACTCTTTGTAATTTGCTCAATCATTATTCAATCAATAATATAGTGTTTTTGTTATAATATGATCTTTGCAACTTTGTTTCAAGTTTCTTATTACTTTCTTCCATTTTATGATGTAATTGTTTCTTATTTAGAGTAGTTAAGCTATCAATTTCACATCAACCCGTTGATGAAATCCTTTGTATCAGGTTTTTGGGACCCGATTTCATGATCACACAAGATGTCAGATGCATTCAACCTTCCATCCATGAATTCAATTCCCTAAATGCTAGGATGGAATTTGGTGGTTCACATGTGTCATCCTATATGTAAATAATTCTAGGTTATTTATAAATAGGAGTGTATTTCCATGTCATTTATAATGTTGTACTCCCTCTGACATTCATATTTTCATCTTGATTTCTCATTGCCAAATTCCAATTCATGTTTTCTTGGAATTTTCATTCATTTTTATTAGATTTCAAGGGTTTTTCTATCCTATAGTAAGTGAACCTCCTTCTAGTATTTTTGTTTGTGCTTTTTAGGTTTTATCTTGAGTGGGGGAGTTGTTTTACATTTTTAAAAATATCTCTTTACTCCTTTTTCAAATTTTATTGTTTTCATCTAGCAAAGGGAAGTGGGAGTATTTTTAGGTTCCTTACTTTCTCATTTTTGGTAAGGGTTACAAGTTTAAAAAAAAGAAAAATATCACTGCTTGAATTTGTACCTAAAGATGTATTTTTGATTTTTCTCACCTATCAGAAAATCCATATATTCCACCCTTTTTTTTGGGTTTCCTAAAGTGTCAAACAAGGTCATACTTGCAATAGTGTTTTAGGTTTTTCTGAGTGCTCAACAGGGCTAATTCTCTGATTAGTTTTTCAGAATTTTAGAGGTGATTTGCAAGGGGAAAATCCCAAATCTATTTCAGGGGTTCCATGAAGCTTTGCATCTATTGTTCTTCAGTTCCTCATTTCTAATTCAAGAAAGGGAAAGAGGAAGAAGGAATGATCTAAAGAGATGAAGTACAAATATTAAGGAGTTGTTCCCCCTTCTAGCATTGACTCCAATTTTGATAACAGAGATACAAAATTAGGGCACGTGGACATGGATAAATTTTGGAGAAAAGTGCAAAATTCTTCACATACTTCATGGATGTAGTCTCTCTATGCAAGAGGGCTACCTCTGGCTACTGCTTTCCCAATTTCTACCCAATGTCCTAAGTTTATTCTTACATGTGCTAGTCATTATGACTCAGACACCAGGTCTATCTGGAATCAAGAGAGTCAAGTAGTTATCAAATTGGATGTCAATTATTTCAATGTACTTCTAAAGCTTCCCAAATTTGTTGAATATGTCAGGAAAAACCCTAAAAAAACCTAGCTAGCCTAGAATAATGACTTGGATTTTTACATCAAATATGTGAACAAAAAGTACCTGATTAAACCTAAGCCTTTTATATTTAGGTTCCAAAAAATATTCCCTAGGAGTGAATTTATCTTGGAGATCAGTCACATCATCATGCTTCTCAAAATATTTTTCAGACTCCCTAATTCCAAGGAGTTTCATGGATAGATGTATTAGTTTATCTCTACCATAAAAAAGAACAAACAATTCTTTGATTGGGGAATGTTTATTAGTGACACTATTGTCACCGAAATGAAAAAAGTCTTATCTACTGGTAAGTTATATATGATGTCTTATGTTAATTATTTCATGGTGGGAATGAGGAATTACCATGGGTTGGATCCAATAGATAATATGTCTTCTGATCACATTTATAAGTTTTATCCTTAGTTGTCCCTGAAGGGAAGTCAAGTGCATTTCAGAAGGGTTGATGATGCTTTCTTCTATGAGAAAATCTATAGATAGGAACCTAATATTTTGAAGAAAAGGGTCTCAAATGTTACATGGAGTGTGGTATCAAAATGGGGTTGCATTTTTTTATAATACAGGAAATTCTCCTAATTACGGGTTGCAATATTTCAAGGATCACTCATGTGTTTTCCTAGGTATCTAAGTGATAAGTGGATCCTCATGGAATTGGTTCGACAACTCTTGGATTTCCACAAAATCTGAAAAAACAAACACAAAGCCATTGTTTCTTTTCTTATATCTATTGGAAGATACACTTGTTCCTCCATTATCAAAGCCAAAATTGTGGTCTTTTAAATGCAAGATAAATTCAAGAAGACCATGTTACCAAGGCTAGGTCTTGATTATTGAGGTGTTCTTAAGGCTCATGGAACTCTACAACTTCATGTTCCAGACCTTGAGGACATTTAGATTTATTGTAAGGATGTGGTAGTAATAAGTGAAAGGATGATAATAGATTGAACCTACATGAAATCAAGATGTTGGATCTTGTTGATGTTTTTGAGGACACAGTTGACAATGAGAATGTTGTAGAACCTATGTACAAAAAAATGGACAAAGACAATGCAGGGTTCCATCTGGTTGACTTTTCTATCAAAGAATTAGCATTTATCAAAGATAGGGCTATTCAAACCCTAATTTTCACTAATGCATGGTTTTATTCGTGGTGCATTCAACCTAAAGATTCCAACTTCCTAAAAATTTCTATCACATCCACGTCATAAGTGGGAACCTCTCATGGGGAAAAGGATAAAGGTGGAATCCCACCTAAAAAGGTAAAGTTTAATTTTTTTAGCAGTGGATTTAAGTATCACCCTCCATCATCTACTATTCCTACCTCATCAATATCCAAGAAAACACTGGTGAGCACTATAGTTGACCAGCCCATTGCCTCTTCCTCCCTTGTCACTTCCTCAATTATTATTGTAACTCAACAACCCCAAATTCCCTCTTTCGTTTCCTCTCCTCATCATATTCCTTCTTCTCCTCCATATTCTACCTTGCAGATCCCAACAACATCTACATCTATTTCTCTTTCTCCTCCTTCTTCTCCTCCATTGCCTTCATCATTTTTTGTATCTTCCATGGTGAGCATCTTCTCATCCTTGTCCCCTCTTTCAAGTGGAATAGGATTGACTTTGGGATTTCCACTAGTCACTTCTAGAATTCTAGTTTCTATTCTCCTTCCTCCTCCAGTGTCTTCGGCCATCGTTATCATCATCCTTTCCACCCCTCCATATCTGGTTACTACTTTTTTCATTCCTCCAATTTCTACACTGATTATTTCAATCCCTCCTCTAGAGGAACCTTTCTCTTCAACTCCCTCTTGTTTAATCATTCAAAAACTAAAGAAAAGGAAAATTATTATTTCTCCTGAGGGTTTTAACTTTAGTTCTCTAAATCTAACACCTTCTATATCAACCAAGAAACTCAATATCATCTCAAGTATCTCTATTGATGCATCTTGTAAAAGGCTTATAAAGATTACCATGTCATTCATGGATAAAACCAAAGAATACATTATGAATACGAACTATCAAATTACAAAGATTGATCTTCGGAAAGTCAATGTTGAAATCACTCGACAAGATGCACAATTTTTTATGGATAACCTTTGCAAAAATACTCAGGGAGACTAAGGCATCCAAGGATGAACTAAAAGAAAGGGTTGAAAAACTGACAGATGTCCTTCTTAAGATCTTTAAGCCTAGGTAGATTAATATCTCATCTCCCACTCCTACTCCAATCCATTTTGATTTCTCTTCCATACCAAAAATGGAGAAGATTGACTAGAAGGGTAGAGAATTGGATGATTGGATTTAATGTCTTTTCGTGTAAGGAAAATGGTAAGTAATGATGCAGTAAGAAAATTCAATGCATTGGAAAAGGCTAGAAAGGAGGTTAATAAGATGAAATATGAAATTCTGGAAAAGAATGTTAATTTGGATCTGACTTTGGAAGCTCTCGATGAGCTTAAAAAGGTTTATTTTGATATCTTGATTAAGGAAGTAGTTGTAGATGATGCCGAAAAAAATTTCAAGTTTTGCAAAGCAATTGAATTCTAGGTAAAAATCCTTTAAGAGGCTTGTAGAAAACTCCAGCAATCCAAAGAAGAAATAATTTATGCGACTCATGAAATCGATGATGAATTTTCCAAAATCCTTGTGAAAGTTTTGGATGGTGATTTTAATATTTTGTCTACATATGAATTATTTTAGGCCTTTCAAGAGTTGATTAAGAAGGAATCGACAGTGGAAGAATTCTTTGGTTTTGAAGTTATTTACAAGCCGACTATTTGTGATACTGTTATTAATAACTTGGATAAATTTATCAAGAAATACTAGAAGCTCCTAGGGAGTATTGGTAATACATATGAAACTTTTGAGGTACGAAATTGTTACTCCTATGGACCATATGAGGAAGAATCCCAAGCAATGATCAAAGGTTTCAAGAATTTTGTTCTAGGTAGGCTAAAAAGTGAGGAGGAATAAGACAATTTCAGATGATGGACTTATTATGTCATTTTTAGTTTACTTTCAACATGTCTTTTTTTGAAAATGTTGAGAGATACTTTAAATATGCAAGTTTGATTGAGTCCTTATGCAAGAACCAGTCAAATAAAATTTTTATTCATATTTACTATTCTTAGTATGTTGTTCCAATTGTTTCCTTATTTTCCTCCCTCCCTACTATATAAATGTAAAATGTTGTGGCATTGTAAAGGGTTGGATATTTTTAGTATGACATAGAGCTTAGAGTTAGAAAGAGAGAAATAAATTTTTTGGTATGACATAGAGCTTAGAATTGAAAAAAAAGGTTGTTTTTTCTTTTTGTCATTGAAGAATATTAAAGATATCTATTGCAAACTTTGTGTTATGGAAATATCTATTGCATTTGAGGTATTATTATTATTATGTTCAATGTGTTAAATTATGCTTTGATTTAATATCTAGTTCATCAAATCTTCAGCAAGCTATTACAATTTAATCATGTGTGATTATATTTTGATCTGCATTTTCATAAGATAAAGCACATTTTTTATCTATTATTTTATCATTCTAATAAAATTCTTACTTCTCTTCTCTCTTTCTACTTAATTTATTCTCTTCTAAAGGGAATAAATCTACTAGGATGAGATCCCAACTCCAATGGTTAGAATAGTGTAAATATTGTACATATCTTTTGGTTTATTTTAGATTAGTAATAAACATGGCACCTGATTAACTAAAATTAGATATATATGGGGAAATAGTAACCGTAGTTAATCTAATTAGGAGGACTAAAAATGTTGTATAAATATAGTAAAGACAATATAAAATGATTCTAAATAATTATATTAAATAAACTAAACCCTAATTATGCAAGGAAGTAAAAGGAAAGGACTTAACTAATTATTAGAGAATTTTGCATAGTGTCGAGGGTCTGATTGCAAATTCTAGAACCCAAAACAAACACTCAGAGACCCCATGAAGGATAGATCTAGTGGTTTTGAGATGACTGAGGCACCCTACAAGGTATTGGGGCTCCTCGCGGAACCCTAGTCTGTAGATTAGGTGCCCTGATCATTATAAATGCTCAGAATTTGAATTTTGTATGGTTTCAATTTGATATGAAACCATCTCTATTTTTCACATTGGATCCATGAAGCTATGTCGAATGTGCTAGATAATGAAGTGAAAACCTGCAGTACAAAAGGAAGTATCAAACCCTAGGAAAAAATAAAGATGTAGAATGAATGGATCAGACTAACCTTAGCCACCAGACTTGTGGTCTTATCATTGATCGTTGCACTACATTTCAAACCCAGATGTAGTTCTCGTACATGTGTACATGTTGTGCTCTTGTTTCAGTCACACTTTTTGAAGTAGTAAGAAATAATAGCTATAGAAAAATGTAATAGAATGTGTGCATGGAATAGAATAGAATCGGTCCCCCTATGTTGTGTGTGATGCATATCTCCTAGCCTTGATTCATGGAACATATAGATGCAAGTGATACAATGGATGAAACTCTAGATGAATTGATAGTAGTGTGTGATGTTAGGACCCTCATTATAGTCTCATAACTTTATATTTATAGGGTTTTCTTGCTCTATTTTTGTAATTAACCCCGACATGGCTGACCATGAAAAATATTTAAAAATGAGAAATGGCTAGAAAGAGCCCAAAAGAGGTGGAAAAGTCAGAAAATGGATTGGGGCACCCCAAGTGGTATCAGGGTGCCCCAGGTGGGACCGAGGCACCCCAGTACATGCCTGTGTGCCCAGATTTAGGCTAAATTGACAGGAAAATGCAGATATGGTTGGCCATGTGTATGGGAATGTGTGGTAAAGATGAAATAAAATATAAAATAAGATGGACAAAAAGAGGGATTAATTAGTAATTTATTCACAAAAAACCCCTCTAAATAGTAATATGAAAACCAGGCTAGATAATTCCTAATGTGTAGCATTTTGTGACTACATTTTCCCCCCACTTTATGTTAGTGAGTGAAAATCTAGGTAAGATAAAGTAAATAAGAAATGTGTACCTAATATCCGTGGGGAGTGTAGAAGAGACGTGTTGATGGACTAGACTAAAGCATGGAATGACCAAAAAGAAAATGTGGAGGAGTGTGGAATTCTAAAGATGAAAAATGCACATAAAAAGTGATGAGAGTGAACCTAGGGCGGAACGTGTGTGTAGTCCTTGTAGAATGTAGTGTACCTGCATGGTTAGTAAAGGCAAGTTCCATCATGGTGTGTCTTCATTATGTTTTCATCGTCATCATTGTTGTTTTTGTTGTTGTTGTTATTGCCCCTAATTTGACTACTTGTTTCTCATACGGCTGGATCTGCAAGGAGAAAATGATCAATTAGTCAAATATATTGTATGTAAAAAAATGATATGTAAAAATATGTAAATGTGAAATATGTAAATGTAAAATACTCTAAATGAAAGTGTAAATGGAACATGTGCACCTGATCCATGTCAAGAAAAAGGGTGTAGAAGGATATCCTATACTACTGCAAGTTGTTCGGGAAATCTCAGGCCACCCTGGCTAAAGAAGTGTAGGGAGGAAATGCTCTATGTCCTCCAACTCTAACCTCTTATGTTGAAATGTTGTGAAGAGATCTCTATTGTGTCATGTTTTTCTGGGTGATCTAACCCTAAATGGCTGAAGAAGTATAGGAAGGAAATGCTATATGTCCTACAACTCTAACCGCTTCTGCTAAAATGTTGTGAAGAGATATTTGTAGCGTCCTAGTGTTTTGGGAGATCTGACGCCAACTAGCCAAAGAAGAATAGGGAGGAAATGCTCTATATCCTCCAACCTTTAACTTATCCATAGAAATTCTAAGGACACCATGTCCTATAAAATCCATTGTGTATGGAGTTTGTAGACTGGGCTGAACTCACTTGTTATATGTAAACCCATAATGTCAAGGGCAGAAAGTACACTATACTGAACCGGTGTAAATATGTGTTACTTTGAAAAAACCTCAATGATGCATTCCCTTTTTGGGGGCACATGTAATAACCTGAAACGGAGAATGTGACCCTAAAAGAGGACTTGACGCACTTTGACCTGTAAAACTCTGCGCTATAGGGGGAAATGGAAAACACTTAGTAGAAACCAAGGTACACACAAAAGGGGATGGCTAGCCAAAAAAATGTTAGTCTGCAAACACATTCATGTAATAAGACAAGTGTAATATACACAAACAATGTAATAAATACCAAGCACAATAGTGTAAACACACAAGAAACAAGTAGACCACACAAAGTGGGTTGCAAACATGGGACATTACTCATGATGTCAAAATACATGCAAGGCTCTCATGGCTGCAAACAAAAAACAAGTGTATACACAAGAAAAGGGAAAATCCAACATACAATGGAAAATAAAGAAAACAAGTGTAAAGAAAAACAAACAAGGAGGTGGTCATGGAAACCTGTAACCTTGCAAAAAAAGTGTTGCACATGAAACACCCTATAGCATGTTAGATTAATAACCAATATGTCAAAGCGTGTAAGAGAAAGTGATATAAGATGTTAAGTACATAATGAAACAAAAAACCTGTATGAGATGAATGTGGATGCCCCCAGTGACCAGTGTAGTAAGGGTAGAAGGTGCATGTGTGTATGATAATGACAGATAAGAAATCAAGCTAACATGTGTAATAAAGCGATCATGTAAAACACTAGTAAATAAAATCAAATGCCCCCAAGACCATGTAATATGTTGTGGATGGATGGAATGGAATGAAAAATGTAATGACAGGAGCATTGTGCCCCCCGAGTGTATGGAATTGTATGCAATGAGGTTCATTTGTTTTCCCACTCGGCATTCCAGAATGAATCGTAAATGAGATTGCATCACTAGGAAATGGTCAAGTAGTTTTTGGTTTGTGTGTGTCTAATGCATTGTGATGAGTGTGTATATGTGGTGGTGGGGAGATGTGACATGTAGAATAGATGTTCATGAACCCTATAGCTGAAGTGTATATCATGACTTTGTTGAATAGATGAGTGATGATTTATCCCTAAGATTATATCACTATGAAAGGAATAATGGAGGGTGGTGATGAAGTGTGAGATGTAAAAAGGATGTGTGTGAACCCTATAGCCAAAGCGTATATCATAACTTATTGAATGGGTAAGTGATTATTTATCCCTAAGCTTATATCACTACAGATGGATTGAAGAAGATGATGATTTAGCCTATATCATATGTTGTTACGAGATGGAAGGATGGTGTGGTGATTTAACCTAAAGTGTATACCACTATAAGATGATTGAATAGATGACGACTTGGCCTAAAGCATATGTCACGATAGGATGGATAATAGGGGGTGGTGATTTATCCTTACATGTATACCACTAAGGATGATAGAATATGAGGTTGGTGATTTAGCCTAAAGTGTATACCACTAAGGATGATATAACAGGAGCATGGTGATTTAGCCTAAAGCATATAGAACTAAGAATGATATAACATGAGGGTGGTGATTTAGCGTAAATCATATGTCACTAAATGAGAAATGTCGTGTGATGAAATGTTGCATGGAGAATGTAAGGTCTATTTGATTTGTAAACCCTTGGTAGTCGAGTATGGTCCAAGGAACTAAAGTGCGTCATAGGGTGGTGAGCACAATGCATAGAAAAATGTAGTGTAAGTGACCAGATGGTGAATAGGGTATGTAAATGTGTGGTGTGGATAATGTAATGTAGTATATGTAATATGGGATGATATGTGTTTAAGAATAGGAGATGTATGCTGATAATATGTAAAGATATACCCAAATGCAATGTAACCTAGCATAATATGTGGAAGACAAATGTGTGGTGTACAATGTGACTAAATGTGGAAATATGTGAAACAAATGTGAATGGGTTTATAATGACTTATTGAATTGGTATATTATTTATCCATAGCTTATATCACTACAGATGGATTGAAGAAGATGATGATTTAGCCTATATCATATGTTGTTACGAGATGGAAGGATGGTGTGGTGATTTAACCTAAAGTGTATACCACTATAAGATGATTGAATAGATGACGACTTGGCCTAAAGCATATGTCACGATAGGATGGATAATAGGGGGTGGTGATTTATCCTTACATGTATACCACTAAGGATGATAGAATATGAGGTTGGTGATTTAGCCTAAAGTGTATACCACTAAGGATGATATAACAGGAGCATGGTGATTTAGCCTAAAGCATATAGAACTAAGAATGATATAACATGAGGGTGGTGATTTAGCGTAAATCATATGTCACTAAATGAGAAATGTTGTGTGATGAAATGTTGCATGGAGAATGTAAGGTCTATTTGATTTGTAAACCCTTGGTAGTCGAGTATGGTCCAAGGAACTAAAGTGCGTCATAGGGTGGTGAGCACAATGCATAGAAAAATGTAGTGTAAGTGACCAGATGGTGAATAGGGTATGTAAATGTGTGGTGTGGATAATGTAATGTAGTATATGTAATATGGGATGATATGTGTTTAAGAATAGGAGATGTATGCTGATAATATGTAAAGATATACCCAAATGCAATGTAACCTAGCATAATATGTGGAAGACAAATGTGTGGTGTACAATGTGACTAAATGTGTAAATATGTGAAACAAATGTGATGGGTATAATGACTAGTATAATGTAGAATTTAGAATGTAGAATAAGCATAAAATGGATAATGTATGATGTGCAATGTATGGTTAAATGCAATGTGTAATGTATAAGTGTGGTGTGTGGGGTTCAGTGTAATGGTAATCCCTCAACAGTCAAATGTGAAGTGAAGCACAAGAGTGTGTCATCAGGCATTGACGGTGTTGCAACAAATGGTTGGGTATGGAATGAGAATATAATAAATATGGAATTTGTGTGGTAAGGCTATGTAATGATGCTAGAAGGGTGGGTGATGTAATGTTATATGCCCCCCATGTATGTGCATAGTGATAGTAGCGAAGAGACACCATCAAGGATATCATCATTTTCATGGTCAAAACCTATGGGGGTTGCATCAAAAACCTAATAAGTGATAGAGTGGGAAGATCATATAGTGACCCATTATGGTGAAGTGTATAAACGTTCATTATGTATTATTCGTCAGTAAAGGAAATTGATGGACACCCATGAGCATACCAATGGGAAATTTTGGGAACATAACTAGGAGAAGAATCATTAGGAATAGAGATAAGACCAAAAGGCATGGGGAACATAAACGATGAGTAAAGGGGGTCAATGGTACCATCGATATAATCAAGCTAGGACTGTCCTAGTGTAAGTAAAGAATCGCAAGAAGTACGTGAGACAAATATCATCAAATGAAATACTCGTAGGCCATAAATGGTTGTGATGTGGAATTAACCATGGTAAACATGGGGTGAATGAAGAGGAGGTAAGATGTCATTAAGTGTCATACCAAATCTATGTGCATGTGTCTCCACACTACCTCTCACACAATGCAATCAACATGGGAATATTCTGGGGTACATCCCCAATCTTTGCTATATTCCATAGGCTGGAACAGTCCAACACATCCCACTCTTCATCTGATAAACCTAATCCCAGTAGTGTACTCAAGTGTTGACCACCGCGGAACTCTCTCAAGTGGATATCCCTCTACACAACACACAAAAAAATGCAATGATTAGAACACTTTACATGATCCAAAACAACTACTCAACATGTTAGAAACACATTCCACAGCAATATCCACCAATTCAAAAACATTTCAACTAGGGCACCCAGCAATAGGACTAGGGCACCCTAGAGCAGGACATTAGCGCCAAGATCTAAGCGCTTCAGTCCCAAGGGTCACTAGCGCCCTCACCACTCTTTACCGTGTCCCAAATGCTGAGAAAGTTAAAAATCTCAAAATTACAAAAATTCAACTCAGTAGCCTATTACACTCTACATTTAAGCAATAATAACACACTTACTAACTCTGCAGTAGTACACGACACTACCGCAGTTTCTACTCTCTCAAACCAGATTAGATGTAACGGTCTCTCTTGAGGAATCCATACTCACTCCATATACACTCATGCCAAAAAAAATGAATTGATAAGTTACCTTTTCACTTTACTATTTATAATCACATTATAATTTCCACCATTACTATGGTCTATATTTCATGTTCATTATCATAACTAATACACGTTACATTGTTTCGGTCATATCTTGAGCATTTTTACTCTGATTTGCACCCCATTTGTGGAATTATTTTTAGAAGTTCACCTGCCATTGTACTACACACATTTTACAAGAATTATACACCTTACTATTATTTTCTATTCCTTACAGCCATGTTTTAACCTCTTGTCATTACTTTCGGCTTAGAGTCAATTCCGTTCACCCCTCCCTCTTTCACAAAAAGGGAGGGCATATCATTAGGGGCCCCCCTATAATCCCCCTTATGTCAACGTGTGTCCCCATATCATGAATCTAACACCTCATAATTTATACCATGACATTTCACCATCAATCTCCCCTAATTACCTAATCTAGGGGCAACAATCGTTTAACGATTTCTAAACACCTTCACTCATCATAATTTATCAATTTCCCCTAATGACCTAACTTGGGGGGAAAAAGTGACTAAAAAATCATTTTACGCGACATCTTATCAATTTCTAGCAACTTTCTCCTAATGACCTAACTTGGGGGAAATTCGTGAAAAAACTCTCCATAAGTAACCAACCAAAAACAATCAATCAACCAATAAAAATCAACGCGTTCAAATCAAACCATTTAAATCCATGAGCAGTCTTCCAGATGACCTAACGTTGGAGTTACATTCACCACTTTGTTCCCAGATGACCTAAATTGGGATTTTTTTCTATATTCCACATTCACTTCCAGAGAACCCGACTTGGAAGTCGTCTCATTCATTTTGCATGTGCATCCTAATGACTAACCTAGAAGCTATCTATTTCTATCGTGTTCTCTTCCAAATGACCTAACTTGGAATCCATCTCATTTTCTATCACGTTTGCTTTCAGATGACCTAATTTGGAAGCCATCTCATTCTCTATCGTGTTCTCTTCCATATGACCTAACGTGGAATCCTTTACATTGCGGTGACACCCGTGGAGTGGAGGCAAGAGTGCCTTTCCCCTTAAAACTCCAATATGGGTCAACTATTTAATCAAAATCATTTGGATCCAAAATCGCCACTTTCTGATCTAAGTCTATCTGTAGTGGCTAGATCTTGAGGATGAAGTTAAATTTTAGAGAATAATACATGTTTCTCCCTACACTCTTCCTTTGGTGGAAGGATGTCCAAATCCTCCAATTATTCCATTTCATATACAAGCATTCGGGTTGGGAATTGATCACTCCCTACCCACCTATTCTTTATTAAACCACGTACAAAATCATCTAATCATAATTTTCATTTTCCACACCTCATCATGATATTTACACTTCTCGATACATTGCATGGATTAACTCATTGATCCTTGGTTTGGCACGCTTCTATATTTCTATCGAAACGCTTCTATTACACATCTGTGTGTTCTTCTACAGCTTGGGCTTCTCAGAATTTTTCTCAAGTACGCATCTCTATCTACTTTAGGTTACTGAGCTTTCTGCTCACAACCATAAAGTGGGAGAAAATGTAGTTACAAAATCATGCACTTGCTATTATATTTATATCATCGTGTATGTTAATTTATATATGTATCTTGTGTAATAAAAGTATTCACTAGTGGCCCATTTCTAGGTCTTGTTGTCAAGTGTCATTGTGTTTTTTCTAGTTCATTCATCAATTGTCTCTACAATTTTGGCCATCTTTCAAGGTGTCTTAGATGTCATAATTTGTTCAGTTGTCATCTTTAGGTCTATGCTAGGGTGCCTAGGGTTGCACTAGGGCACCCCGGGGTGCGCCAGTCTGTGATTTTAGGCACCCGTTTTGTCATAATTTGTGATCTTAATTTCTTTATTTGAGGTCAGTCCTAACGGTTACCATGCCTATTCCCCTAGGTCGTAGTCAGAATTTTTGGATCACTAGTGTCAAAATTTGAACACGATATCCCTATATAAATGAATCATACTCACTGCATTATGGGTAGACATATTACTCATCAATGGTAGCTATCTACTAAGGCAAGGGACTGCATTTAGGCTTCTTCTACATCTGCATCACACGAACATAGGGTGAAATGGTTGTATTATTCCATTCCATCCACCATTTTTACATTTTTACATCTAATTATTTCCCCTACTATCGCGTCGTTGGTGTTAGGGCATCCTAGGCACAAAATTGCACACACACCACATAGAACTACATTGGGTCTAAAATGTAGTACAACGCTCAGTCATAAGACCACCAGTTTGGTAGCTGAGGTCAGCCCGACCTATTCATATGCATTTTTCTTTTTTAGGGATTGATGTTTTTGAGCATTTTCATAGTTTGTAGCACCTAGGACACATACCAGGGCACCCCGGGGTGCCCCAGTACCACTCCAAGTGCCTCAATATGGGAAAACAGTCATCTTCTGCCCTTTCTGAGGTCATTCTATCATAGCCTTCCCAGTCCATACACCATTTTTCTACAGTCCATTACATAGTGAGGTAATTTATTTATAGGTTACTAACATATACTTTTATTTTCTTTTTACTTTGATATATATTTCAAATATAAAAACCAAATTCTTGCATTCCAATCTAGCATTTAGTTTCTATTTAGATTAACTATTCATAGCTAGCTCCAATTTACCTATTTTTAGTTAATCACAAAGATTAATGGTGGACCCATTATTAATAAGAACACGCTTGATACAAGTAGTGCTAAAAATGGTGGTAATAAGCAATAGAGCACATGGGTTGCTTTTTGCAAACGATGACATATCATCATCAGTGAAATAAATAGAGTGTGGTAAATTATGGAGAGATTGGATGATAAGTGTGAAGACCTCGGTGGAATTATCAAGCTTGACATAAATTTCATGAAGGGCATCCTCTAATGTGTTATGACAATATGGGGCATTTCACAGTAATTCATAGAGTGAGACCTTATCGGGTGTATTTTTAAGTTATTCAATAATTTCATATCCCCTAGAAGTGACAGGTGGGGCTACCGGTGTAATGGGTGGTGGCACAAAGACAGGTTGAGTAGTTGGTGGAGTAACGTGAGTATGGAAAGTAGTGACTACATTAATAGATGGATCAGACCTAGGTGTGACAAAACAAGGGGGTGTTGGGTGCGGACACGCATAAAATTGGTAGTGGTAATAGCTATACTGGTGATCTTAGTAGGTGTATAGGTAGGATAAGAGGATTGATCCATGACTTGATAAGGAGATGACATGATGGAAATGTAGTGATAGAATGTGGGGTTCACCAAAATGATTAAGTAAGATTAACTAAATGTGCGGAAATAATAACCCTAGTTAATCTAATTAGGAGGACTAAAAATGTTGTATAAATGCAGTAGAGACAATATAAAATGATTCTAAATAATTATATTAAATTAAATAAACCCTAATTATGCAAGGAAGAAAAGGAAAGGACTTAGATGGTTACTAGATATTGTCACACAATGTTACAGGTCTGATTGTAGATTCCATAACCCAGAACAAACACTCAGAGAACATGTGAAGGATAGATCTAGAGGTTTTGAGCCGACTGAGGCACCCTGGAAGGTACTGGGGCACCCTGGGTTGCCTTGGTCTATAGATTAGGTGCCCTAATCTCTGTAAATGCTCAGAATTTGAATTTTTTATGGTCACAAGTGGATTTGAAACCCTCTTTGTTTGTCACACTAGATTTGTGAAGCTATGTCAAATGTGTTGGATAATGAAGTGACAACCTGTAATACAAAAGGAAGTATCAAAGCCTAGGAAAAAAAATATGTAGAATGAATGGGTCAGAATAACCTCATCTGCCAAAATTGTGATCTTGTCACAAATCCCTGTACTACATTTCAGACATGGATGTAGTTCAGGTGCGTGTGTGTATGTCGTTCCCTAGGTGCTCTTGTGCCCTTCTCACTTTATGAAGTAGCAAGCAATAATAGCTATAGAAAAATGTAATAGAATGTGTGCATAGAATATAATATAATCCATCCCCATATGTTGTGTGTGTGATGCATGGAACTAATGGATACAAGTGATGGAACTCTAGATGAAGTGATAGTAGTGTGTGACATTAGGACCCTCATTATGGTCTCATAACTTTATATTTATAGGTTTTTCTTGCTCTAATTTCATAATCAACCCTGACATGGCTGACAATGAAAAAGATAAAGATGAGAAATAACTAGAAAGATCCCAAAAGAGGTGGGAAACTAAGAAAATGGATTGGGGTGCCCCAGGTGGGACCGAGGCGCCCCAGTATAGGCATAGGTGCCCAAATTTAGGCTAAAATATTAGAAAAATTATGAAATGTTTGGGCATGTGTGTGGGAATGTGCGATAAAGATGAAATAAAATATAAAATAATATTTCCATAAAGGGGGATTAATTAATACATTATTCACTTAAAACCCCTCCAAATAGTAGTATGAAAACTGGGCTAGATAATGCCTAATGTGCAAGATTTTGTGACTACAACACCTCCCCTTTATTCAAGGAGGGACTTTGTCCCATGTACTCTAGTTGAACCTCATATTTTATCTTTGAAAAAATATCCAACTAACTGTTTTTGGTGACTCCGTTGGGGATTACATAAAAGAAATACTAATCCTTTTATACCATTGGTGGCTTTGTGGATACTTTGTTCTGTTGATTCTTTCTAGGGTCAAACTAGAAAGAAGGGCATATACTCGTGCAAGATGAGAAAGAGGTGAAATTTATCCCTTATTTGATTTTTTGTAACAGCCTAACTTCAATCTGGAACCTGAAAGGTGATCCTCGGGATGTGTAAGTAGTTCATCACCTGTGCGTAGGAACCATTCTACTCAAGCACAAGATCGGCCACTTAATGGGCATTATTCTTGATTGATATCTATATTCTTGTGTATACCACCTTCATAATAATGGTTGGATAGAAACCACCATAAGCTCTCATTCCTTGGGGTCAAGTTATCGGTCCTCTTGCATTGATTCCACCATTGCATAAATTTCCACATGGATATCTTAATAATTTATCTAAGCTCAATAGTGATGGAAAGAAACACCTAGACGAACACGTAGATGCATTTTTTAATCTTGTGGAGTTCTGGGAGTGGCTCATGAAGATGTATTTATTTGACTGTTGGTTGAGACACTTAAGGGCACTATTGCAAAATGGTTTTACCATCTTTTGGCTATATGTATTACCAATTGGGATACTATGAGAACACAGTTTGAGGCTAGATTAAAACCAGTGGAAGATTCACATGCATTTTTAGCTCAACTCACATATATGAAGAAAGAACCACATGATCCTATGCATGATTTTATGGCCAAGTTTAACAAACTAATCCACAAGATCCCAAAGCGTGCAGTTCCCACTTTTGAATAACAAAAGTGCTTCTTTGTAAACTCACAGCTCCCCAAAGTAAGTTTTTTGCTGATGATGTTCACTATTCCCGAATATTCCGCCACACAAGCTATGGCCACGAAAATTGAAGATGATCTTATCCTATCAGGAAAAATCATAAGGGAATATTCCAAAGTTAAGAATCAAAGTACTTCTCAAGGCACCATTGATCCCATGATCCATTGATTGGCGAACGATTTATTGATTTTAAAGAATCAGATGTCCCAACATGCATCAAACGCTCCTTATAGTGATATCCCTAGGAGGAATTTTAATAATAACAATATTTATCCTACGAGAGATATGAATCAGTTATGACCTACATAGCCCAGATTGTCTATTAAGGAACCTCATGTTAATGCAGTTGTTGAGGTAGTTGAAGAAGTAGAAGAAGTAAACGATGAGACTAATGATTCGTTTAAAGCTTCTGGTTACGCTGATGAGTCATATGATGATTCACATGGTGACTCCAATGTTGGGTATCTAGAATATGAAGAAGATTATTATGAAGCTAGTTGTCAATCCTTTTCTATTTTCATTCAATCTCATAATTCAAGGAAAGAAGCGGAGAAACCTAAGGAAAAAGAAAATTCCATAGTTTTGGCAAAAATGACAACTCCTCTGCCTGTACAATCAAAGGAAAAACTAGATGTCAAGAAAGTGACCACTTCATCTAATCATTATCCTTTTTCCATCCCTAAGACCAATTCCCTGAGTACACAAGTCAATGTTGAAGGATTTGTGCATTTGATTGTCCCTTCCTATACTAATTTTGATATCGTTGATCATGCTAAAAGAACCAAGATTCAAATGTCAGAAGAAAATTATTTACAATCCAATCTAGATAAATTTGAAAGGCTTACCAAGTTCATTTGAAGCATGGCCTCCATACCACCTAATTTTGTGTCAGAAGGATTCCTCCCCAATCCTAATCATCCTATTTCTAAAAATAATATGGCATTAACCTCTTCCTTTGGGAATATTGAGCCATTTTATTTATCCTTACTTATAAATAAACTTAGTAATTACATTAGTGATTCTGGAGCTACAGGTAATGTTATTCCTGCAAAGGTAACTCATGCTCTAGGACTCACTCTCATGAAACATTTTAGACGTTGCTACTCCATAGAAACTATGTAGGTCCCATTGATCAATCAAATTAAGGATGTGCAGTTTGTGTTCATCGCATTTCAAGAGAAGAGAGTTAAGATGCCTATTCTAGTCATAGATATTCTAACAACTTATGGTATCTTTCTCAGGAGAAGTATTGGATGAAATTTAAAATCCATGTCAATGGAACCATGTGTGTTCTTAAACCTGAAGCTCAAGAGAAGTACCTAGTCACCAAATATGATGATCCTAAAGCTCAAATCCTTTTCAAAGATACTGGTTTAGATAACTACTTCATGACCTCAAATCAAGATATCACCTCCATTTCAGTTACGAAAGAAGATTCTAAGGAAATATTGACTTTAGAGTTTGATGGTAGTTTCTCTACTTCTAGATCTAGCATGGGGGTGATACTCGTTTCTCCTGAGTTTGAAAATTTTCCTTTCTCATTCAAATTATAATTTGATAATACTAACAACACTTCTGAATATAAAGCATTATTATTAGGATTAGAGATGGAAAAAGAGAAGGGATCAAAAATATAAAAGCAGAAGGAGACGCAAATCTCATTGTCAATCAATTTAGGAAAGTCTATCAAGTAAAGAATGATCGATTGAGACATTATAGAAACAAGGTTTGGGACTGTATTTAATATTTTGATGCCTTTTCAATCAAGGAAGTGCCAAGAGATCACAATTACAACACAGATTCCCTTGTGGTGTCTGCTTCATTACTTTTTTCACATTCGGATTTCAAGGAAGATAAATATATTATTGAGATATTTTATGGGCCCAACGGCCCTGATAATTCTAAAAATTGTCAAGTATTCAATGATGACCAACAATTCTTGACTTTCCTAGAAATTTTTTTATAATTTCAGCAAGCTTTATTTTGAGGATTATGAATCATCTTTCCAAAAATTTGTCTTTGATTCACGATAAGAGATTAGTGGCGAAGTCCTCCAACTGAAGGGAAATAAAATTCCCAAAGGCCTGGTGTCTTTTAAAGGATTGTTTGAAAAACATGATCGCTTTATTTAAAAGAAGAAATTGTGTGAAGTGAATTCTTATACTGAGGTTAATAGGTTAAGTTGGGTATCGTTGAGCAGTCATGGATTGTAAACATTGGAAAATGTTACTCTCCTGAGGAAAAGGGAAGTTTATTGCACTCTTGAAGAAATACATGGATGTTTTGGCATAGTCCTACGTGGATTTGAAATCCTACAAGCTAAAGGATGTGCAACATAGTATTCCTCTTAAATCAGACGCTCATCCGTACAAGAAAAAACAACAACGTTATAACCCTAATACTTCATGCACCATTCTTTCAGAGATTCAGAAAATGTAGGATGCAATAATTATTTTCCCCATTCATCACTCTACACATGGGTAGCCAACATTATCCTTGTATACAAGAAAAATTGGGAAATTTACATTTGTGTTGATTTTCAGAATCTCAACCAATCTTCACTGAAATATGATTACCCCTACCTATTATGGATCAATTATTACAAATAGCAACATGGCCTAAAATTCTATGTTGGATGGATTTCTGGGATACAATCAAGTTGAAGTTGTTGCGTAAAATCAACATAAGACAACGTTCACTACCCCATGGGGTACGCTTACTTATCGAAGGATTTCATTTTGGTTGATTAATCTGGAGATACTTTCCAAAGGGATATGGATCTAGCATTCATATATTTAATGGTAAATATTAGTGTGGTGTACCTAGATGTCATTATGGTCTTTTCCAAGAACATGCATGACCACTATGATCACTTGGAGTGAATTTTGATAAGGTGTCGGTAGCATGGGATTTATTTAAATCCCAAGAAATCTATGTTTGGAGTCACAAAAGGGAACTTTCTGGGACATATTGTGACAAAATAAGGAACTAAGATTGATCCTAAGTGGGTTAAGACTATACAAAGTCTCACCCTTCCAACAAGAATAATAGGTGTACATTCCTTTTTTGGGAAGGTTAATTTCTTGAGACTGTTTGTTCTAGATTTCACTGAAAAGATGTGTGACATTGTTGAGATGATCAAAGGGAAGGTCCCATTCTGATAGATTGTTGATGGTAAACTTTCCTTCAATGAAATCAATAAATTTATAGCTCATCGTCCCATTCTAGTTTTACCTGATTTTCAAAAATATTTTATTATATACAGCTATGCCTCAGCTCATATAGTGTCTGCCATATTTATGCAAACTAATTCCAAAGGAGTTGAATCCCCAATTTATTTTATGAGTTTTCCTCTGAAGGCATGAGCTGAAAATTTGTTAGATCGAAAAACATGCCTATGCAGTGGTTTGGGGAGTGAAACATTTTAGGTATTACATCCTAAATTCTCATACACTTGTTCTTATTCTTGATACGACGGTAAAATCCATCCTTACCCAAAAATATTTAGGAATTCAGTGAGGTAATTGGATTTTAAAGGTTTAGGAGTATGATCTTGAAATTAAACCTACAAAGATTTTATGTGGAAGGGGTTTGTGCCAATTAATCGATGAGAACAATTATGAAGAAGAAGTTCAAGCAGCTAATGAAAATCATGAAGAATTGCCCATGGTTATTTTTATACATACAAAATATGAGTAGTATTTAGATATTTATTTCTTTTTTACTTATGGATAATGTACCAGACATCTTAGCCCCAAAGAAAAGCATATGGCCAAGTTAAGGCCAACAAAGTATGTGCTTTGGGATAATGGTTTGTGTTGGTACCCAAACCTAATCTCCTTCACAACTCCAGCAACATTATGGATTTGCACATGAAAGCCAGAGGTAGATAAATGATTTGTATGTCATTTGTAGCCGGGGAGATCTATCTGACTTGTTAGCACTCAATATTTGAAGGAGTGGGTAGCACCTCAGAAGGATTTTGATCTGATCCTCACTATTTTAGGTTGTGCCTATCAACCAAGGCAAGAGAACCTATAATACAGCCTTTGTTTAGTGAAGGAGGTGGAGATATCCTTGTATTTTTCATATTGTATGGAAGGGGCCTTGGGAAAACATGATCAATCCTCCATTATTCAAACTCAAAAGAGTTGTCACTACTAAATGATGGAAATGTTTTAAAAAATAGGCTGAAACTGCTAGAGACATAGTATTATCCTGATTTGCTTTGTGCATTTTTTGTAAATGGATTTTATTCTCTTGCTAACACACAATGCAATGCAGGGGTGGTATAGGGTAGGGTTAGTTATTTTGAATGAAATTTTGTTGGTAGATGTTAGACAAGACCAACCAGAAGCTACCAAACTCTTTGATGACCTTTGCAAGAAATTTGTAACACTTAAACAGGAGGAATTCTTCAAAAGGTTTAAAATACCCCTTCAACTAGGCTATGTGCACAAATGGAGGCCAAGATTTGCACTCTTCCACAGAATTTTTGACAACCTGCTACAAAATATTGAAGCAAATATACCAACAAAGTATCCAGAAATCCCTATCTTATCATGACCTAAGGTACACCCAAAAGTTTACAAATAATCTCAAGATTCAAGGATAGTTAAATAATTTTAAACCTATTTATCTTTTATCAGATGAAAGATCTTGTGAATATAAGATTACAGATGCCATCAAATCCATCAACAAGAAATGAGACCCTGTATGATCAAGAGAGATCCCAAACACAAGATTGCAACATGAGCAAGAAACACAAATTGAAATCATTCTGAAACATAAGCATATACAAATTTTGCCCAGAGATAACATTAAATAATCCAAAATTTGATCGAATACATCAGCAAGGGAATGTTATGAAAACAATCTCAAAGCTTTTTGATGGATTTACAACTGAAACCAACTCAACATGATGAAATCTGATACAAGAGAGAATTAAAAATGGTTCTCAAGCAGTTTTCTCCAGAGAAATATATTTCTTTCAGTCTTTTCCTTGAAAATTATACATCCTTTCTCCTTGAAAAATTTCTCCAAAATGCATAATATACCTCATGCCATCATGCAGTATTCCTTCCCAAGCAAAGAATATGCTATGGGATCAAATTTGTTACAACAACTCCTCATGATTTATAGAAAGGGACAACAAACAGAAAAATGCTCGATAAACTCCAGGTGTGCCCAAAAATCTTAAATCATTACATAATTTGGATCATTATCCACCCCAGGGTCACATTTTTATCATTTAGGCATGCAAGCATCTTTCACTTATCATTTTTCACCTTTTCACCTCATCATTTTGCCACTGTAATTTTTTGTTTTTATCTTTCACGTTTTTTATTGGGCCCGAGTAGAAATTTCATCAAAAACACCATAGATCAAGGTATTGAGTCATAAAAATGATGTCAATGCATTTATAAGGCCAAGACGATGTAGAATCATATAAAATTTGATGTGATTTGATGGAAAAATGATGATTCCAAGCTTCTTGGAGCTCCCATGGCGGCCAAAAGGGTGAATGCACAGTAACCATCGATTTTGGATAAATTTAAATACCAGCCCTCCACGTGGCAGATGAGATCCCAAACATAAGCCCAATATTACCTTTTTTTACTTTAGATAATGTGGGACACGTGTCAAAACATGATTGGATCGGGCTCCCATCTTTAAAATTACATTTGTGACCTTTTTTAATTTTGGAAAATTTTCCCACTTCTCCCCTGGACCCGCCACGTGTCCAAAGGTGGGCCCCATTGAAAACACGAATCAATTTTATCCATTTTGCTCCTTTTTTGAAAAAAGGAAATTTTACTCAAAATTCTCCACGGGCCCAAACACCTGCTCTCTTCCTTGCCACGTGACGCTCTCCCATTTGCTGAGGGTCTAGGCCTCCAATTCTTCCTTCAGACCTCCCTGCCAAATTTACAAAGTTTCAAAATTCCTCCTCAGGCCCATGCTCTTAATTTTGCCATTTGGGACATGTGTTGGCTCTAGATTGGAGTGGCACAAATTTCATAAAATTTTCCTTCAGCCCCCCTACTTAACTTTTTACATTTTCAGACACATGTCCACTTCTCATTGGTCGGGGACCTTCGGCCCAAAACTTGACTTTATACCATTTAAAGTTAAAACTTCAAAACCATCACAAAACCTGCCGACCCCTCATATTGACTTATTTTGGCCACATGTCCACCTACTATTGGATGAGGGCCTTCGGGTCAAAATTTTCCCTTAACACTTTGAGCCAAAAAACACAAAAATTCACCAACTCCTCCCGCCACCCTCATGTCCCCCGAGCCACGTGTCCTCTTCCCATTCACTATAGGATTTCAGGCCAAGAATTGACTTTGAGAATTTTTCCCAATGAAAGACAAAATTCTTAAGGTAAACTCACCACCCCTCGACCAATCAGAATGTGCCACATAGGCACCCTTTGTAAGAAGTAGAGCCACAGACCAAAATTTTCCTTTTAGCCAAAATTTCAAAAATTACAAGTTAGAAAACATTTCCCGACCACCCCCAGCCAATAGGAACCCACCACATTTCCCTTGTATGTAGAGGATGAATTTAATGGGCAGAAAATGCCCGTATGACCATCAAAACATGGAAAATATAGAGGATGCCCTAGAATTCAAAATTTTTGACAAGGGAGGTAGATTTTTTGGTTTTAAATAAATTGAAACATGGTTTGATGTTGTTTTCAACCTAGGGATTGGGATTTTAACTACAAAAAAATCATATTTGATAAATTTCAACTTTTTACACGATTTGACAAAGGAAAAATGACACAACCCAACCATTTGAAAAAGCTAGAGCACAAAAAAGGGGGAAACTTGGATTATTGTTTCAAATTAGGGCAAAACAATAATATCTTGGGCATCTTCGAAGTAGTCAAATAGGGAAGACAAACAACAGATCACCAAATCGAGAAATAAAACATTTTTGAGTAGATTTAGGCATGGAACATTAGGGCACATTATGTAAAATGAGAATTAGCACCAACACTGGCTCTTGCTTGGGGATGGGCACTCCCAGTGAGTGCCAAAAGGAAAAAAAGTATACCAAGTGCCAAAAATCCATTGGGCAAGGAGTCAAAAACACAAGGCAGCCCAAAAACCAAAACTACCACCAAAAATAGACCGAGAAAACAACCAAAATGGATGCCAAGGACAAAAGGGCAAACCACACACCAAAAAAATAGCAAAAAAAAAAGCAAGAACAAGGACTATACAAATGTATAATTTATGCATACCTCACTTTGGGAATTTAATCCAAGAAATGTTCTAAATGTCTTCCATTAATAGGTAGCTCCAGCAATTCCCCATCTAGATCCTTAAGAAAAAAGGTATGTTCACCAATTTTGATGTCAATGGCGTAAGGGCCCATCCATAAAGCATAAAAATTTCCATGCTTTCCCTTGTCTTCAAGCCTACTATTCCATAGCAAAACCAGATCTCCAACATTGAAGGCTCTAGGAGTGACCTTCTTATCAAACAACCTCTTCAATTTCTCTTTAAACCTGACATGCCTTTGATGGGAAACTCTTCTCTCTTCATCTAACTCAATGATCTAATTAATCCTTGATTCATATGGGCCGTGCTCTTGATCTTCCAACTATTAGGCAAACTGAAATGAGGATACTTGCACGTGTAAGGGTAGCAAAGCTTGAACTCCATACACCAATTCAAACGGGCTTTTACCAGTTGCTCTTTTAGGAGTTATTCTATCAGCCCAAACTAAAAACTTTAATTTTTCTCCCCACTTCCTCTTGTTCATTTTTTAGGTCCTCCTAATGATCTTGAGCAAGTTCTTATTACTGGACTCATCTTGTCCATTCTCTTATGGATTGTAGTTTGAAGAATAAGTCAGATTTATCCCATATTCATTACACATTGCCATTAAAGGTTTGGCTCTAAATCACATGGCATTATCAGATACAATCTTAATTAGAACTCCAAATCTGCATATGATATGATTCAACAAGAAATCCATTACCACTTGGTGTGTTGCCTTCTTAGATGGAATTTCTTTAATCCACTTTGTAAAATAATCAGTGGCTACAAGAATCCATTTATGACCAGAACTAGAAGGATCTGAAATCTCACCAATGAATTACATTCCCCATTGTTTGAAAGGGGCTTCAATTGATACAGGCTGTAAAGGAAGGGATCCTGAAGCTTTTAGTCTTCTAGAGAAATGTTGGCAACTATCACACTTTCTGACTAGCTAGGTTGCATCTTTAAAAAGTGTAGGCCACCAATAACAAACTCTCAAAATCTTATGTGTTGTCACCCTCCCAGTAAAGTGTCCTCCACAAAATCCCCCATGGAAATCAGCAACTATCTTGGGAGCTTCATCTTTAGTTATGCATTTCAAGAGGACACCCTCAGGGTTCTTTCAAGCCAGCCCGAGGTCTGTTATGATATATTTTTGAGAAGCCAGCTTGAGGGCTCTTTTCTTATTTTTATTCAAGTGACTAGGACAACATAGGTGCCTAAGGTAGAAGATCACATCTTTGTACCATTCAGAACTCATCAATTTCTCAAGAAGATCTTCCCTTTCTTCATCTAGTTGATTCACTTCTACATTTTGCAAGTTGCTCTCAGCCATGAGCATAGCAAGACCCAAACCTCTTACTAACTTTGTGTTTTGGATATCCATATCATACTCCTACAGTTTTTTACCCACCTACATCTTTTACTTGAGATATCCATTTCTAATAAGATGTCTTTCACCATGGTGTGGGGAACATAAGCAACAACTTTTGAACTCAGTATGTAAGGCCTGAAAACTTTCGTTGCTTTCACTAAGGTAAATGTTAGTTTCTCCATGATTGTATATTTCAATTCAGCTACTTGTAAACCCTTGATAAATAAGGCAATAGGTCTCTCAGCCCCATTCTCATCCTTTTGTAACAAAATAGAAGCAATGGTATATTCATAGGAAAAGCAAATGATTTGGAAAGGCCTCTTATAGTTTGGATCTGCCAAAACAGGTGCATGCTTAAGTGCATTCTTTATTCTTTCAAAAGCTTGAACGACAGCCTCCTCCCACCTAATAACTTGATCCTTTTTTAACATTCTTGTGATTGGAAGAGTTAGCTCAGCAAAATTGGAAACAAACCTTCTAATAAAATTGATTTGGCCAAAAAAAGACTGGATGCCTTTTTTGGTTCTTGGGATAGGTACTTTGCTGATTGTAACCACTCTCTCAAGGTCTATCATAACACCATCTTTAGATACAATATGTCCCAACAACTTTGCCTTTTGCAAGCCAAAATGACACTTTTTTGGATTAAGAGAGATACCATACTCCCTACATCTGATCAACATCTTCTCCAAATTTTGTAAATGGTCACCTCACTTCCTTGAAAACACAATCACATCATCTTGGTAAACTGCAATGAACTCATTGATGTAACCAGAAAAAGAAACATCCATTGCCCTTTGAAAAGTGGCACTAGCATTCATCAATCCAAAGGGCATCCTAACAAAAACATAAGTCCCCCATGGAGTACTGAAGGTTTTCTTAAGTCTTTCTTATTCTTTGACAACTACTTGATTGTATCCGGAGAAACCATCCAAAGTAGAGAGCAATTCTGATCCTATCACAAGCTGCAACATATTCTCCATGTTGGGCAAGGGGTAGTTGTCCTTCATATAGGCCTTGTTTATATTTCTAAAATCCACACAAAGTCTAATGTCTCCATTCTTCTTTCTAACTAGCACAAGGTTTGCAACCCAAGATGAATATCTAGTGGGCTGGATAATACCTCCATCTCTCAACTTCTTTAATTCCTTTTGCATTTTCATGGAAAGAAGTGGATTAATTGGTCTTTTCCTCTATCTGAATGGCTTGGCATTTACTTCAAGAGGGATCTCATGTTGAAACAAATCTTTTCTATATGCTTTCAGCTTTGAATAGGACCAAGCAAGGCAGTCTTGATATTTTTTCAACAATTGGAGGTAGGAATATTTTTCTTCCGTGTTTAAACTATTTCCCAACCAAACCTTCCTTGGTTTGTCCTTTGTTCCCAATTCATGCTCTTCCACATCCCTCGAAGTAGACATGTTTCTATTTATGATGCAATCATCATTGTTAAAATTTGACTCAAGTGTAACGAGACCTCTAGGAATGGTGTTTGTTTTCAATTGGATGATATCTTTTCCAAACAAAGTTTCTCTTCCTTTAGTCATTCATACCATTGGTTCCCAATCAATATTCTGACTTGTAAACTCACCTTGGTTTTGAAAGAACCTAAGCACTTGAGCATCATTGTTAAAGACTTGCCAATGTTTCACATTATCAGGGACAGTTGGCCTAGTCAGGACTTCAATGTTGTATTCACAATAAGGTGAAATGGTGAAATTTTCAAATCTAGAACCCAGCACTGCCAACTTATCAGTAGCAACATTAAGACCTCTTTCATGGTAAATAATGTTAAAGGAATCAAACATTTCAATTAGATCCCAAACTGCATGCTTATATTGTTTCATACATTGATTTTTTGTAGCATATAGTTTTCTTATTTGTCTAACAACTAGTTCTAAGTCTCCTTTTGCAACAATATCTCTTACTCCATACTTCCATGAAATTATTAACCCCAAAAACAATGCCTCATACTTAGAAACGTTGTTAGTGCATTCAAAATTAAGTTTGAAGGAAAAAGCATACTCTTCTAAACTAGGAGAAAGCAAAACTATACTAGCACCATTTCCAAATTTGGAGAAAGCTCCATCAAATAGCAAGTTCCAAGGAGAACCTACCATATCAAGGCACTTTGATATGTCCATCTTGTGTTCCTTTCCATTAGCAAAGCCAATGAAATTTTCAGCATCTACATCAGTAAATAACACTTCATAGGAAGCATTTTTGGGATCTTCAATCAAGTGCAACATCTTCTTTTCACCATAGAGTTTGACAAGGATGACCTCAATGGGAATGGTGGAAAAATACATGTCCATCTGAACACTGCCACCAACACTTGCAGCCCATTTTCTTGACAAAAGCATACCCCATTTGGCAAGGCAGTCAACAATTACAACATCTAGTTTTAAATTCTTACCCGGGTAGGCTGCAACTTGCACTACCAAACCCTTCACACAACCAACAACTAGAACTTCCCTTAAATCCATGGTATTACACTTTCCATAGGAAGTTTTCACTTTGATATCCAACTCATTCATGACTTCTAGAGGCATGACATTACATGATGCACCGGAATCAAACATACAATTATGAAGTAGCCTATCTTTTATGAGTAGAGTGGTGAAGAATGGATCAACATTAAATTGGGAATCAACCAAGGATGTCCTCAAATATACCTCAGGTGCCTCTCCAAGATCCTCCTCTACTGTTGGTGTTTCAAGGCTAGCATTGATTTGAAGAGGAGTCTCAACAACATTTACATTTATGCTTGGGGTAATCTTCTCTTCTTTTAATCCCAAGTACTCAAATGCTCTCTTCTTATGCCCAAGAATTATAAGCAACTCAATAATTGGAACACTCACTTTAATTTGGCTCAATACCTAGGATATGTTATAGGGGACACTCTTTGGCAAAACAACATTGGAAGGGATACAAGAAGATTCATCAGATGGTGAAGGATTCTTGGCAGCCTAGGCATGAGAAGGACTGTAATTTTTGTTTGGGACAGTAGAACCTTTAGCAAGTGTTTCTTTCCTAGGAGCATCCTTTGGAATGCTTGTGAGAAAGGGTGTTTTAGTTTTGGCTTGAGGCCCAACTCCCTTAACAACTTTTCTTCTAGTGTTATAGTCCTTTTCTTGAGTTACAACAACATTCATCAACAATTGTCTATCTTCCTCCGAAGGGATACCACCATCATACTTCTTGATCATCAAGGTTCTTAGATATTCAAATTCAGTGTTAGGAATTTCAAAGGCTTGAACTACATCTACATCACGAGCTTGAGAAAAAGAAATAAGTGGTACCCGCTTTATGCAATCCCAAAAGGTTACAATAGTCCTAGCACTTATTACTTCAGTAGATGTTGCTCCTCCTTGTGAGCTTGAAGAACAGCCCACCATGCAAATATTATCATCAGTTCCATCCTTATTATCAACTTCATCAACTTGTTGGTCCATTTCACATAGAGGATGAGGAAGAAAACATCTATCACACTAATCCATATCAGCCACTTCATCAACAACAACAACCCTGGTAGTTAGAGGGTTATGAACCAATCTATTTTCACATGTTTGGGGTTGTCTATTTGTAGATCCAATAGGCCCTTTACCCTTGTCATCAAACCTTTGATCATTCCTATGGTGATTGCCAAATCTATCTTGTGCCTGCTGCCTAGGCTGACCTTGTGAAGTCTGCCCAATACCCTTCTCAGTTCTTGCCAACTTGTATGAGATTTCTTTGACAGCCCTTGCCAAAGTCTTCACAACCTCTTCTAAATCAGCACCTTTTCTAGCTTGAGGTTTGCAACGCCCACAATTTCACACATGCTAACAATACAAAAAAACAAGATAACTTTTTTTTTACTTTCTTGACCTATGACACGACACAACATGCCATCACCAAGGTTACAACTAACTATGTGAACAACTTGATACAAGGATGACCACAAGGAAACACGAACACGTTCACACCCATCAAGGATAATACATTTTTTTTTTAGCAAGAGAATGTAGAAGGCCAACCACATAACCACTTACAGTTAGAGCATACCATAATGAGAAAATTCTTGAAGGTTATTTATTTAGATAAGACATCCTGGAATTCTTGACTTACGTTTTCAGAGAGATTCAAGATATGATTCACACAATTCATCTTACCAAACTGAGTTATTTTCTTATACATTGTAGAGTAGTTCACTTAAAGTCTTCTCCTTTACGTCAATTATTTTTTTAATTTAATTATTTGACAAAGGAGATAATTTAATTCCACAAGGCCATTCATTCATACTTACGCTACTAAAACTCATTCATGCCCTCATGACAACATGGGTTCGCATTCAACACACTTAAGTGAAAATTACAAGGCACCTTGGAAAAAGTTAAAGGAAGAAGGTCAAGTTGAAATCATCTTGAGACATCATTAGTTATTACCAAGATTTGATTGGAGCTTGAGGTTTTATCTATATATATATTAAAGATGTTACTTAGGCTTCCCTGAAGAGCTTACAAAAGGAAACTATTTACTTCCACAAGGCTGAGATATAAGTTTCGTGGTTTCCAAATTGTTTTCTCCTACTTATTAACCATATTATCTTTCCAGGAACTAACCATTGATTTCCCTTAAACTCGTTTAAGAATTCACCATATCAAGATAATGTTCACTAGCTTAGCTAGGGTTAGCAAGTTATAAAATTTTATTTTGCAAGGATAGTTATGCGTTTGATTACTTAAGGAATTGATTGTTCTCAAGTAGGTCACCTTTTCATTAATTTGTTGCGTATAATTTTTTTTGTTTATCTGCTATAAGATTTATCCAACCCATTTTATTTTACTTAAACACATTATTATTAAGTCTTAGAAAGATTTAACTTAACACTTTATTCTCAAGATCAAGGTTTTACAATACTCATGTCAATGTAAAGATTTGAATATCATTTCTCACAAAGATAAGTTTCTAGTTTAACCATAAAAAGGACAAGACAACTTCATCACGTAGTTTCTGAACATTCCAAGGCAAGAGACCTTCTAAACTCCTTTGCAAGAAATGTTACAAAATTTACAACACATTGGACATATTTACAAGGAACTTCATAAATTGTACTGATGAAACCTTTACACTTTTTCCTTTAATCTATTCGCATAATCCATATACACATATATTAACTAGAGTTAGTTCGCCAGAACTGAGCATGTTAAGACTACCTATTGCAACAATAAGCTAACATTTTACAATATCATGAAAGGAATGTTCTAAATTCAAGAATGGGCTAAAGCACAACCCGCTAATCCAAAATGCTTCACACGAGAAAGAGATTTATACCAGCCAACAAGGAGGAAGCCAAAACAAATACCAGTAAGAATAAAATCTCATTTATCAAGGCAAGACCTTATGGGTTAGGAACAAGAAGATCAAGAGTAAGGCAGAATGCCATTCAATATCACATAATATCTCAAACATACACACGTGAGTCTATCCTCGCTTGTAGCCAACAACACTTATAGTAGAGTTTTCACCAAGTATATAGTATTCATTTCCTAAGTATTTATGTTGCCATGGTCAAGGTAGGTCAGAGGGCTTATTTGACGTATTTGAGTGTTGTTAGCCTCGTAAATATGTTAACTATAACATAGATTATTTTTTAAAAAAAACCCATTGAACCAATCATATATATATATATATATATATATATATATATAGTTTAAGAGATCAGTACATATATCCAACAATCTTAATGTAATTGTTAATTACCTTGAACCATTTGACAACCCCAATTTCATCCTTTTTTCTATTTTTTACTATGGTCACACAAACATACAGCCACCAACTAGTTTATCCACGTAAACCATCAAAGGAGTAACCACCACCAATCATGCATGGAATCTCTCAAGGATTTCTATATTTTGCATTTTATAGAAATTATTTCGAAGCCATAGAAACCACTATCAATTAAATGATCAATGACACTTCGGCCTCCAACATAATCTTAATTAATACCAAACCGAAGGAAAGAACTCAAACAGTTAAGCATGTAGGCGTTAGAGTTCCTTCAGTATTGACAATAATACTGGGAAAATTGTACACTGATCTATCGAAACAGGTGTGGTTTAATCGTTTCCATGGTCAAATCGACCTTTACACAAATAAAAAAAACTCAAGACCGGTTGACAATGTTAAGGTAAATTTCATTTACCTTAACCATATCGAAACCCTTCAAAAACTTACAGCCACACTAAAACAAGAAGTCCATAATAGAGAACATTGACATTAATTGATATCAATATGATGGGTTCTCAACTATTGCCCAGAATATTTCCCATTAAATCATACTGAAAACTAGTAATGATCTATGCAAACATTCAAAAAATATTCATAGCCTCACTAACATGCCAACAAAAGAGGAGATTCCAGAAAAGTAGCTTAAATTTTTTTTTTTAAGCATATAATTAACAAGTTGAAGATCAATCGTTCAAATTACCCTCGTTATTTAAAGCCCTGAATGGGTAACCAATCGATCGACTTTAAGGGACAAGAAAAAATGGTAAGACGATACACTCTCCAAATTGGCGGGCTGGAATAACTTATTCAGAACTCTAGGGAACCTTATGGGTTTTGTCATAAAATTTGTTCCAGGTTCCTACACATGGATTCGGCCTCATAAGTCAGAGAGAGAATATGAAAAACATAATAGTTTTAACCCTACGATGAAGCCAGAAGAAACCAATTTATATTTACTAGCCTAATTGCATACCATGAAATGGTAAGTCGGAATCACAATTCTTCTATCATTCTAGTAAAACCCAAAGAAAAAAAAATCTTATTTTTTCAAAACCCAAAGGCACTACGCACATTACCCGTCAATAAAGTAAGCCATAGAATATATACATACCATCACAGTTGTTATCTGGGTAAGATAAACAAACAAATCCCAGTAGTATTTCCTTTCCTTCAAACTGGATCGATTCACAAAATAATGCAGAAGCCCATTTATACTAACATGAAATGGAGTAAGCCATTAAAAGGGAAAAGAGAGCAATTCATGCAAAACCAGCGAATTTGGAAGGAGATTTAAAGGAACAACCATCACACTCAGGAAACAATTTAAACAACCACGAAAACATTTTGTCTGGGTGCCATTTAAGGAAAGAATAATATTCATTTCATGATATTAAAATAAGGTAGCAGATTATTGCAAGGTGTAGATTTAATATGCCTGAATGGGGCTTCTGAAAAAGTAGTGGCATCCACCAGTTATAACATCTTCTACATCAAGACCAATGTTGGATGGAAATTTGACCTTTGTAGAAGTTGTCCTGCGCCAAGAGACAGGTTTACCCTTGATCACCCAAACAAAACATTGAGAACCAGGTACTTAGTTGTGTCGAAAACATCCACTGCAATAGCCAAATTTCTGTCAAATTTACAGACCTCCAATTTAGACCGCAATCCAAGACATAGTGCTTTGGAACCCCAAGTTATATAATAGATACTCCTGAGTAGAACTACAAAATTTCTGCTAAAGCTTCCCCCACAGATATAACCCCCTATCTAATGTGATTCAAGCGATAATAAAACATTCCTTGAATTTAATTCAAAATATAGAATCAAATTTTTTAGTAATATGAATATTAATTAGCATCTAACTAAAAAGGAGTGTGGCCAAGTGGTAAGGTAGCAAGTTTGAATTCTTTCATTCAAGCACCATAGATTTGTCTCAATTTACACCATTCGATAGATTTCACACATTATCTTTACTACACAAATCTCCACCTCGAAATAACCAACAGATTAAGGAAAAAAAATTTAGAGAGAAACAAGGTTCATAGCCTAAGCGAGGATTCAAAATATCCTCACAAGAAAAACTCACGCAGCCAAAGTAGGATAAGGAAGTGGCCTAACTAAAAACGTGGTCTACCTTTCCCCAACCACACAAACCCAAGAATGAGCCAAGCACCTCCCAACCATACGCATTCCCAACAGGATCAATGCCCCCTTCAAAACACAGCACAAAACTGCATAAAACTAGAGCACTACAGTCCTTGCGGCATCATACTATCAGGATTTCATTTTTCAGAAGAGAATCCAATGTGTGTGCTTTCAACAAAACCATTTAAGGAAAAAGGTAGGAGTCCATTTAAATTTCACCCACCTCCAGCTAACAAAGACCACAACAAACAAGGCCTTAGAGCTCACGTCTCCCTCACTCCAGGTAAGACATTAATGACCATAAAGACGTTTTCAACAAAAAATAAAAATAAAAATAAAAAAAATCCATCTCCTTTACTTTTCCAATCAACCACTTCACTGTAATCACTAAATGTTCACTTTTGATTAATTTATTATTTTTTTTAATCTTATTTTCTTCTTATTTTCTTATTTATTGATTACTGATTATTGTAAAAAAAAAAATTCTTATTTTAAATTATTTTATTTATTGATTACCGTAAATTTCCCTTCATTTAATTTACTCAATTTATTTTTAACACATCTTATTGTGTTGAGTCGTTAATATTATTATTATTATTATTATTATTATTACAATAACTTACTCCATCCAATTCACATATGCTAAAAGGGTGTAAGAAATTTTGTATGATTACTATTCAACCCGAGAAGATTAAATCACACCCATACAGCCAAGCTAGAGGGGGCAATAATTAGTTTCTTGATTACTTTAAATGATAAGGAAAAAAAAGAACACGATCGCAGGCTAAAACGACTGACAGGAGAACTACAGATTGTCATTATAATGGCAACACAAGGCAAAGACTGACTATGGCACCGCAACAGAAAATATCTACCTTTACATGAAACGAGGTTCACGCTACATGAAAAATATCAATAATAAAATAGAACATCTTAAAGGTAATTAATAATAGTATTGATAAAAATTGACACTAAAATCAAATAATCGCCAATCAAAAATTACATTTGTAATACTATTATTACCATTATTTATTATTATTATTTTCTATTATTTTTATGATTAAAATAAAAATAATGATAATAATTAATCATATTAATAACAATCAACAGGAAAGATCGAGAAAGCAAGAACAAGATTTTCTTTTAATAGGATAATCGTGAGGAACGTTGCACGGGCCAACAACAGAAAACATCGACACCAACACAAGCAGGAAAGATGAAGAGGGAGAATTCCAATCATTCTCTATGACAAGGGAAAATCAAACAAAATAATAACAGGTCACAACAATGTTAAATACTTAGCAAAACGGTTGTCAAAGAATAAGGGAGAAAGAAAAAAAAGAATTATAAATGGGGCATTACAAGGTTTTTCAGGGTTTATCAATTTTACACCATCTCTCTTAAGAGGTTTCCCAATAGCCTTGATATTGTTCTCAATTTTAAGTGCCATGGTGAAAGCTTGTCTTATTTTGGTTGGGTTCTTATCTCTTAGGTAGTAGGCTGCCTTTTTATCAAATGCATCTGTATATTTGATTAAACAAGATTCATCACAAGGCCTCAAACCAATAGGAAGCCTTCTCAAAGTTTTGTTAAACCTTGTGTTGAAGTCATGGACTGATTCATTTGGGTTCTTCTTCATATTCTCAAACTCAGAAAAAATAAATCTAGGATCAATCTTGTCTCCATATTGCAACCTAAATGCATTTTTCATTTTAGTCCATGAATCATTAGAGTTATCAGGTAGATCCTTGTACCAATCCCTAGCATCTTCTTCTAGTGTATGAATAAACAACTTAATTTACACATCCTCAAACTCTATCTCAAAATATTCCATCATATTATCAAAAAATTTGAAATGCTAATCACCAGTAATAACATTGCTACCCTAGAATTTTGGCAACCTATTTCTAACATCCTATGGGACAGCATTTGGTAACCATCCATTCCCCCAAAATTTATTGGACCAAAGGTGTTAACAACAAACAAAGGTCTAGGCTGAGCCATATTGTTTGGTGGGGGTGATCTTGGAGGTGAAACAAGCTGGTGAGGAGTATAATATCCTTGGGGCTAAAAAATGTGATTCACAAGACTGGTATCCTCTAAGTGTTGATTTTCTTGGAAAGTTTTACTCAAATTAAAACATAGAGGTGCAGATTGGAGAAGGAACTTACCAAGTACAGCAGAAGGACCTTCACTAGCTGAGGAAAACAAGTTTATGAGAGGATTTCTTGAATCAGAATCACTTGAAGAAGAATGATAGTTCTCTACCAAAGGTTGATCTCTCTCACCAATGGCTATATGTTTGTTTGATGCCTGACCTTTAACCACTTTCCAAACTCTTCTCCCTTCCAACTCTAAATTTCTTAAATCTGAGAACAATTTCTTAGCAGATTCTTTAAGGAAGAGAGATCTTCTTCCCTCCAGTTTTGCAGAGATCAACAACACAAAAATAAATGACACAAAGCTCAAGACACTGGTATTTCTAAATTCAAATCAGCATGGATTCGCTACTAAGGAATTTCACCTCAGTTGTGTAAGAATGCACTAAAGTAAGTTTGTCAAATGTTTTCTAGTACTGATAACTTTGCAAGGCTTTATAAACCAGACCTTCTTAAATCAACCAAAAATAATGCAACAAAGTGTCTAAACTGCTGGGAAAAGAAAAAGGGTAGGCTGAGCTTGAAACCTTTTCTTTAAAACTTGTAGATCTGAAACATAGGATGATATCTTGACAATGCAGCAGCTCAAATACCTGAATACACCTCAAAAACACCAAGAAATTACAAGAACTCCCCAGCAATGGTGCCACTACGGTGTTGGTACCCAAACCAAATCTCCTTCACAACTCCAACAACATCATGGATTTGCACAAGACACTTAGAGGCAGATAAATGATTTGTATGTCATTTGTAGCTAGGGAGACATCTATATGACTTGTTAGCACTCAAGATTTAAAGGATTGAGTAGCACCTCAGAAGGATTTTGATCTAATCCTCACTATTTTATGTTGTGCCTATCAACCAAGGCAAGAGAACCTATATTGCAGCCTTTCTTTAGTGAAGGAGGTGGAGATATCCTTGAATTTTGCATATTGTATGGAAGGGGCCTTGGGAAAACATGATCAATCCTCTATTATTCAAACTCAAAAGATTTTTCACTACTAAATGACGGAAATGTTTTCAAAACAAGGCTGAGGCTGCTAGAGACATAGTATTATCCTGATTTTCTTTGTGCATTTTTTGTAAATGGATTGTATTCTCTTGCTAACACACAATGCAATGCAGGGGTGGTATAGGGTAGGGTTAGTTATTTTGAATGAATTTTTGTTGGGAAATGTTAGAAAAGACCAACCAAAAGTTACCAAACTCTTTGAGGACATTTGCAAGAAATTTGTAACACTTAAACAGTAGGAATGCTTCAAAAGGTTTAAAATACCCTTCAACCAGGATATGTGCACAAATGGAGGCCCAAATTTCCACTCTTCCACACAATCTTTGACAAACTGCTACAAAATCTTGAAGCAAATATACCAACAAAGTATCCAGAAATCCCTATCTTATCATGACCTAAGGTGCACCCAAAGGTTTACAAATAATCTCAAGATTCAAGGATAGTTAAATTATTTTAAACTTGTTTATCTTTTATCAGATGAAAGCTCTTCCAAATATAAGATTGCAGATGCCATCAAATCCATCAAAAAGAAATCAGACCCTGTATAATCAAGAGAGATCCCAAACACAAGATTGCAACATGAGCAAGAAACACAAATTGAAATCATTCTGAAACATAAGCATATACAAATTTTGCCCAGAGATAACATCAAATAATCCAAAATTTGATCGAATACATCAGCAGGGGAATGTTATGAAAACAATCTCAGAGCTAGTTGATGGATTTACAACTGAAACCAACTCAACATGATGAAATCTGATACAAGAGAGAATTAAAAATGGTTCTCAAGTGGTTTTCTCCAGAGAAATGTATTTCTTTCAGTCTTTTCCTTGAAAATTCTACGTCCTTTCTCCTTGAAAATTTTCTCCAAAATGCATAATATACCTCATGCCATCATGCAGTATTCCTTCCCAAGAAAATAATATGCTATGGGATCAAATTTGTTACAACTCCTCATGATTTATAGAAAGGGACAGTAAAGAGAAAAATGCTTGATGAACTCCAGGTGTGCCCAAAAATCTTAAATCATTACATAATTTGGATCATTATCCACCCCAGGGTCACGTTTTTATAATTTAAGCATACAAGCATATTTCACTTATCATTTTTCACCTTTTCACCTCATCATTTCACCTCTGTAAAAAAAAAATTCATCTTTCACGTTTTTTATCGGGCTTGAGTAGAAATTTCATCAAAAACACCATAGATCAAGGAATTGAGTCATAAAACTGATGCCTATGCATTCAGAAGGCCAAGATGATGAGGAATCATGTAAAATTTGATGTGATTTGATGGAAAAATAATGATTCCAAGCTTCTTGGAGCTCCCATGGCAGCCAAAAGGGTGAATGAATAGTAACCATTGATTTTGGATAACTTTAAATATCAGCCCTCCACGTGGCAGATGAGATCCCAAACATAAGCCAAAAATTACCTTTTTTGACTTTTGATAATGTTGGAAATGTGTCAAAACATTATTAGATCGGGCTCCCATCTTTAAAATTACATTTGCGACCTTTTTTAATTTTGGAAAATTTTACAAAATTTTCCCCCTTCTCCCCTAGACCTGCCATGCGTCCAAAGGTGGGCCCCATTGAAAACACGGATAAATTCTATCCATTTTGCTCATTTTTTGAAAAAAGGAAATTTTTCTCAAAATTCTCCACAGGCCCGAATACCCGCTCTCTTCCTCACCACGTGGCGCTCTCCCATTTGCTGCGGGTCTAGGCCTCTAATTCTTCCTTCAGACCTCCCTGCCAAATTTGCAAAATTTCAAAATTCCTCCTCGGGCCCGTGCTCTTCATTTTGCCATTTGGGACATGTGTTGGCTCTAGATTGGAGCGGCACAAATTTCATAAAATTTTCCTTTAGCCCCCCTGCTTGACTTTTTTACATTTCCAGACACATGTCCACTTCTCATTGGTTGGGGACCTTCGGCCCAAAACTTGAATTTATACCATTTGAAGTTAAAACTTCAAAACCATCACAAAACCCACTGACCCCTCATATTGACTTCTTCTAGCCACGTGTCCACCTGCTATTGGATGAGGGCCTTCTCTTCAAAAATTTCCCTTAACACTTTGAGCCAAAAAACACAAAAATTCACCAACTCCTCCCGCCACCCTCATGTCCCCTGAGCCACCTGTCCTCTTCCCATTCACTGCGGGCTTTCAGGCCAAGAATTGAATTTGAGAATTTTGCAAAATGAAACCCAAAATTCTTAAGGTAAACCCACCACCCCTCAACTAATCAGAATGTGCCCCGTAGGCACCCTTTGTAAGAAGTGGAGCCACGGACAAAATTTTTCCTTTTAGCCAAAATTTCAAAAATGACAAGTTAGAAAACATTTCTCGACCACCCCTGGCCAATAGGAACCCGCCACATTGCCCTTGTATGCAGAGGACAAATTTGATGGGTAGAAAACACTCGTCTGACCGTCAAAACGTGGAAAATATAGAGGATGCCCTAGAATTTGAAATTTTTGATAAGGGAGGCAGATTTTTTTGTTTTAAATCAATTGAAACATGATTTGACATTGTTTTCGACCTGGGGATTGGGATTTTAATTGCAAACAATTCATATTTGATCAATTTCAACTTTTTGCATGATTTGACAAAGGAAAAACGACACATCCTGACCATTTGAAAAAGCTAGGGCACAAAAAAGGGGGAAACTTGGATTGTTGTTTCAAATTAGGGAAAAACAATAATATCTTGGGCATCTTTGAAGCATTCAACTAGGGAAGACGAACAACAGATCACCAAATCAAGAAATAAAACGTTTTTGAGAAGATTTGGGCATGGAACATTAGGGCACATTATGCAAACTGAGAATTAGCACCAACAGATTGTATAAAAAGGGAATTGATGGAGTGTTCATTTGGTTCATAAATAAGATTCAACAAGGTAATATTTTGGAATCATTCCATAACTTAGCATGCGAAGGACATTTATCATCATCTATTACATATCACAAGATTCTGCAAGCAAGGTATTATTGGCCTACTCTCTTCCAAGATGTGTCTATGTGGGTTACTAAGTATGAGGCTTGTAAACCGTTCTATGATCGTCCTAAATAGGTAGCACTTCATCGAAGGCCAGTGGTAGTTGAAGAACCTTTTCAATAATCAGGAATAGATTTTATTGGAGTATTAAATCCTACATATATTTCTAGACATAATTATGTCTTAACTTCTGTCGATTATTTTAAAAAGTGGCTAGAAGCCATCCCGGTAAAACATGTTACCTCCAAATTTTTTTGTAAGTTAATTAAAGAGAACATAATAGTCAGGTTTGGTGTCCCTTATAATATTTTTACCGATAATGCTTCCAATTTTCCATCTTATGAACTCACTGAATTTTTCTCTAGTTATGGGATCACTCGTTAGATTACTACCCTCAAGGAAATGGTTAGGCGAAATCAAGCAATAAAAACTTACTGACTATAATTAGGAATCTAGTTGATGAAAATCAGCAGACATGGAACAAAGCATTGTATGATGCACTGTTTGATGATCATATTACTTTAAAAAAGAGCTATTGGGATGTCAACTTTTCAGGTGTTATATGCAGTTGATGCAGATATACCTATCTCTTTGGAATTTACAACCTTAAGGTTTGCCAAAATAATTGAAGATGGTACCTTCCAGGACTCCGTTGAAAAACAAAACATGTACCTGATAGATTTAGATGAAAGCAGATCCAAAGTGGTGGACTGGATAAAGAAAAATTAATACAAGGTCAAGAAAATGTTTGATAAGTATAATAAGCAACGATATTTTTAGGTTGGGGATTTGGTTTTGTCATGGGATAAAAAAAGAGAACCAAAAGGCATGCATGGAAATTTTTATTCCTTATGGAGGGCACCTTTCAAGATCCATCAATTGTGTCAAGAAAATATATTTTATCTTTCTTATCTTGATGGAACTCAACTTCTACTACCTCACAATGGGCAACATCTTAAGTTATTTTTCCCATAGTATAATTTCTTCTTGCATTGTATCATAATTTGCTTTTACTGTTACATTTTTCTCTTACGCTGGTGTGTTTGATTTTAGTTCTTTTTCTTTGATTTTTTTTTTTTACTCTGTGGCCCAATGGATTGATACTTTAGAGATCTGGGAATCCTCTTTCTTCGAATCATCAAAGAAATTCCCTAGTCGGAGCTAGCTATAATCTCATTTTTAAGTTTATCGAGAAAATGGAGATAACCAATCAAAATTTGTATTGATGAACCTCTTTTGAGTCATCTTTTCATCCAAGATTTTCTTTGAAAATGCCTTATTTTCTCTTTGAATCAGATTTTGGGGTTTCCTTAACACAATGCATGTTTTATGCAAAGTGTTTTCCACCTCTGAAACCTAACTCAATGTGGGATTTTAAGTTTCAGGTTCTGAGTGCATCAGAATATTCCATCATCAAAACACATACAATATTTTTCATGTTTCCTGAACCCGAAACCCAACACACTATTGCACTTTTTTTTCAAGTTTCTTTACATCAGGTTAGGGAATATGATTTTCATGTCATATGCTTCATGCTTCTGAACCCGAAACCCTACCCATTGATGAACTCCTTTATATCATGTTTCAAGACTCGATTGCATGATCGCACAAGATGTTAGATGCAATCAACATTCTATCACCAAAGTCAGTGCCATAAATGTCAAGCTAGAAGTTAGTGGTTCACACATTTCATCCTATGTGTAATTAATGCTAGGTTATTTATAAATGGGAGGGGATTTCCACATCATTTTTAGTGTTGTAATCCCTCTGCCATTCATATTTTCATCTTACTTTCAGATTGTGAAATTCTGATTCACATTTTCTTGGCATTTTCATTGATTTTTCTCTGATTTCAAGGGTGTTTTCATGTTACAGTAAGTAAAACTCCTTGTGGTATTTTTGTTTGTGTTTTTTAGGTCTTATCTTGAGTGGGAGAGTTGTTTTACATTTTTCAAATATCTCTTTACTCCTTATTTTTCAAAGTTTTTTGTTTTCACCTAACAAGGGGAAGTAGGTTCCTTATTTTATCTATCTTGGTGAGGGTTAAACTTTTAACAAAATGAAAAATATTACTTATTTTATTTGCACCTAAAGATGCATTTTTTGGGTTTTTCAAATGTCAAAGCAGGTGATTTTTCCACTATGTTTTGGGTTTTTTTGTTATTGAGCAGGGTCCAAGTTCTGCCATATTGTGGGTTTTCTCACCTGTCATAGAAGCCATATCTTCCATCCTTTATGTCAAGTTTCTTGAAGTTTCGAAAAAAATCATACTTCTGATATTTTTTCAAAGTGGTCGACAATGCTAATTCTCTAGCTAGTTTTTTAGATTTGCAAAGGTGTTTTGCAAGGTGAAAAACCCGAATATATTTTAGGGGTTCTAAGAAGATTTGCAAATATTGTTCTTCATTTCCTCATGTCTGATTCAGGAAAGGAAAAGGGTGAGAAGGAAGGATCTAAAGAGATGAAGTAAAAAATATCAGGGAGTTGTGCCCCCTTCCAACATTGACTCCAATTTTAATAACAAAGATACAAAGTTAGGGCACATGAACATGGATGAATTTTGGAGCAGGGTGCAAATTTCTTCATATATTTCATGGATGTAGTCCCTCTATGTATGTAGGCTACCTCTGGCTGCTACTTCCCCATTTATACCCAATTTATTGAGTTTATTCTTGCATGTCCTATTCATTGTGACTCAGACACCAAGTCAGTCTGGAAAGCGGGTGAAGTATTTATCAAATTGGATGTCGACTACTTTGATGGACTTCTAAAGCTTCCAATTTTTTTTGAATATGTTGGGAAAAACCCTCAAATGGCCTAGCTATCCTGGGATAATGACTTGGATAATTTCAGAAAATATGTCAACAAAAAGTACCTGATTAAACCTAAGCCTTTTGTATCTAGGTTCCTAAAAACAATCCCTAGGAGTGACTTTATCTTTGAGATCATTGACATCATCATGTGTCTCAGTATATTTTTCAAGATCCCTGATGCCAAGGTATTTAATGGATGGATGTATCAATTTATCTCTGCCATTAAAAATAATGAACAATTCTTTGATTGGGGAACATTTATCATTGAAACTATTGACACCCAAATGAAAGAATTATTATCTAAAAGTAAGTTCTATATGATGTCTTATGTTACCTATGTCGTGGAAGGAATGAGGAATTACCATGGGTTGGATTCAATAGGAAATAGGTCTTCTAATCACATTTACAAGTTTTATCCTTAGTTTTCCCTGAAAGGAAGTCAAGCACATTTCAGAAGGGTCAATGATGCTTTCTTCTATGAGAATGTCTGTAGATTCGAACCTAATCTTCCGAAGCAAAGGGTCTTAGATGCTATATGGAGTGTGGTATCAAAATGGAGTTACATATTTTTATAATTTAGGAAATTCACCTATTTACGGGTTGTAATATTTAAGGGATCACCCATGCGTCTTCCTAGGTATCCCAATGATAAGTGGATCCTCATGGAATTGGTTTGGTATCTCTTGGATTTCCACAAATTCTAACAGAGAAAACACAAATTTTTCATTTCCTTTACTATATATAATGGAATATATAGTTGTTCCTCCATTATCAAAGCCAAAAATGTGGTCTATGAAATGTAAGATAAATTCAAGAAGACCATGTTGCCAAGGCTAGTTTTTTATTATCGAGGTGTTCTTAAGGCTCATGGAACAGTCTACCTTCATGTTCCAGACCTTGAGGACATTTGGATCAATTTCAGGGTTGGGGTAGTAATAAGGCAAAAGGATAATAGTAGATTGAACATGGATTAAATCAAGATGTTGGATCTTGCGTATGTTTCTGAGGATGTGGTTGACAACGAGAATGTTGTAGAACCTATTTACAAACAAATGGATGGAGATAATGTAGGGTTACCTCTGGTTGGTTAGTACTTTAAAGAATCAACATTTATTACAAGACAGGGCTACTCAAACCCTAATTGACACTAATGCATGATTTTATCCATGGGGCATTCATCCTAAAGATTCTAGCTTCCTAAAACTACCTATCACATCCATGTCATAAGCGGGCCCATCTCACAGAGAAAAGGAAAAAGGTGGAATCCCACCTAAAAAGGAAAATCTCAAGTTTTTTAGGAGTGGATTTAAGTCTCACTCTCCATCATCTATTATTCCTACCTCATCAGTTGTGATGCTTGACTCTCCTTCACCATCAATTGTCAAGGAGACACCAATGAGCATTGTAGTCAACCAACTCATTGGATCTTCCTCCCTTGTCACTTCTTCAGTTCCTATTATAACTCAAAAATCCCAAATTACCTCATTTATTTCCTCTCCTCCTCACATTCCTTCTTTTCCTTCGCATTCTACCTTGAATATCTCAACAATATCTACATTTTTTTTCTCTTTCTTCTCCTCCTTCTCCTCCACCCCCTTCATCATTGATTGTATCTTCCATGGCAAGCATATTTTCATCCTTTTCCCCTCTTTCAATTGGAATAGGATTGAATTTGGGATTTCCACCAGTCACTTCTGGAATTCTATTTTCCATTCCCCTTCCTCCTCTAGTGTATTCTTCCATTTTTATTGAAATCCTTTCCACCCCTCCATCTCTAGTTACTACTTTTATCACTCCTATAGGTTATACACTGATGATTTCAACCCCTCCTCTAGATGCACCTTCCTCTTATATTCCCTCTTGGTTAATCAATCAAACACCAAAGAAAATTAAAATCAATGTTCCTCTTGAGGCTTTTGACTTGAGTTCTCTAAATCCATCACCTTCAAAATCAACCAAGAAACCCAAGACCATCTCACGTATCTCTGTTGATGCATCTAGTCAAATGTTTGCAGATATTTTCATGCTAGCTGTGGATAAAACCAAAGAATACATTACAAGTACAGACTATCAAATTAAAAATATTGATCTTGATAAGATACCTATTGAAGGCATTCAACAAGATGTGTAGGTTGCTATGGATAACCTTTTCAAAAAACTTGGGGAAACTAGGGCCTCTAAGGATGAACTAAAAGAAAGGGTTGAACAACTGATGGATGTTCTTCTCAAGATCTCCAAGCCTAGGAAGATTCATATCTCATCTCCCACTCCTACTCCAATTTGTTTTGATTTCTCTTTAGTACCCAAAATGGAGAAGATCAACCAAAGTAACTTGGATAAATTTATCAAGAAATACAAGAAGCTCCCGGGGATTATTGGAAATACATATGAAATATGAAAGGTTCTAAATCGCTACTCCTATAGTCTAGATAAGGAAGAATCCCAAGAAATGATATAGAGGTTTTAGGAATTTCATTCCAGGCAGATTGAAACTCAGGAAGAAGAAGAAAATTCTGAATGATGGTCTTATCATGTCTTTTTTTATTTTACTTTTGACGTGTCTTTTTTAAAATGTTAAGACATACTTTGAATATGCAAGTTTGACTGCTTCCTAATGTAAGAACCATTCAAATGAACTCTTTATTCATATTTATTATTTTTTAGTATGTTTTTCCAACCGTTTCCTTATTTTTCTCCCTCCCTACTCTATAGATGTAAAATGTTGTGGCATTGCAAAGGGTTGGATATTTTTGGTATGACATAGAGCTTAGAGTTGGAAAAAGAGAAAGACTTTGTGTTTTTTTGGTCATTGAAGAATATTAAATATATCTATTGTAAAATTTTCGTGGAAATATATTTTTCATTTGAGGTATTGTTCTAATGTTGAATGTGTAAAATTGTTTTTTGCTTTAATATATAGTTCATCAAATCTTCATAAAGTTATTACAATTTAATCACTTGTGATTATCTTTTGATCTACGTTTTCTTAAGACAAATCATGTTATTTATCTATTATTTTATCATTCTAATAAACTTCCTACTTCTCTTCTCTCTTTCTACTTATGTTTATTCTCTTCTAAAAGGAATAAATCTACTAGGATGAGATCCCAACTCCAATGGTTAGAATAGTGTAAATATTGTACATATATTTTGGTGTGTTTTAGATTAGTAGTAAACATGATACCTCCCCTTTATTCAAGGAGGTACTTTGTCCTGTGTATTGTAGTTGAACCTCATATTTTTTATTTGATAAAATATCCAACTAACATGCCAGAAACTATTATTTTTAGAATCTTTGCACTAATTTGATCTCTGAAGCTCCTAATTCACTTAGGTTATATCCACTGATGAGGATTTTCTATTTTTAGACATCTACTTTTCCCAACATGTTATTTTTAGAAAGTTGACCAATTGATTTTTTTATGTTTCTTACTATTTCAGGATGTTCCAAATGATGAAAGTTTTCTACTATGGGAAACTTGAGATTCTTAGAGTCTCATTGTTTAGAGCACATGTTATTTTTAGAAAGTGGACTTATTGGTTTCGTATTGTGATGAAACCACCATCAAACTGGTTTGTATTGTATCAAGATATCTTGCTCCAAATTTCACCTTTTTCATCCATTGAATCTCTTGGAAATCAAAAAATCAAGTTTTTGGGTTTAGTTTTTTGAATTTTTGTATCAAAAATTCTAATGCATCATAGGATAAGCATTTGCAATATTCCTAAAGGTGGTTTGGAGAAGATAATTATGGTAAAGTTTCATTACAATTAGTTTTCCAATTTGAGAGATATGAAGAAAACTTGTTTTTGATGGCTATGGTTAATCTGGAAAAAAATGGGCAGGACATCTAGTAGGAAATGGTTTTTTTCAAGGTGTGATGGTAAAAATAATGGAGGAATGACAACATGTGTGAGAAAAATATCCAAAACAACATTTTATTTCATTTTTATGTCACCATATTAACTCTTGTTCAAACCTCGGTTAAATAGGAGTATGTGTGAGGTTAAAATCAGGTTTTAATAGTGTAATGGGGATGCAAGGGATAGTGGGGGATCTAAATTACACCTTGTATCAGGATTGAGACAATTTTCATCACAGGAGTAATTGGGGATGAGATGGAGAGGCTGGGAAAATCACTCGCAGAGCCCGAAGAGGTGTATGGAGGTCCAAGGGTTCCAAATTGAGCATGAGAGAATTTTATTGTCCCTCTTATCCCCTAGAAAATGGTGAAAATAGGTACACAAAATTTCACCCATGGTGAGGAGGTGAAGCAAGTGGAAGCAATGGAGCAAGGATGGATGAGAGCAGGGGGATGAGAAACATGCTTGTAGAGCACAAAGAGGTTATATGGGTGTCTAGGGGATTGATTTGAGAGTGGTCACACTTTCTTGCCCCATATTTCCCCTTGAGGACATCCAGGACAAAAAATATTTCCCATGGTGATGGAGTGGTGGTGTAATTTTGTGTCCCTCATGTCTGCCTTGTCCTAGGGGACAAATGGGGCACACTAGACACTTGGGAAAACAAGTGCTCCAAAGTGTGCCTATGAGAGGAGTATGAGGGTGTAATTTTTTTTCCCTAAGGGGAAATTAGGGACACAATGAGATCAAAATTGTTCCTAATCCATTAATGAAAATCCAATTTTCACACTAAATGTCTAGAAACAACAAAAAAACTTACTTATTTCACCGCGAAGGCATAGGATGATGTTTTGGAATTCAAGTTTTATATTATTTTGACTCCAAAACAAATTATAAGATCAATTGAACTAATTTCATACCTTAATATTCATGTAACTCAAAAATGTGTCCCCTTTTTGTTCGGAACTATGAGGGGCAGCTGCACTGTTTGGACTTCTTCAAGAAACCTTCATACCTTAGATCAAAATTGATGTTTCCATCATGTATATAATTATCAAATATTTATGTTTCATAATTGTTTACCTATTGAATCCTTATAAAATTCCTATAATCATCTAGATAATTTGAGATTCATCGCAAGAGTTCTCATTCCTTACACCTGAAAACTTGATTTTGAGAAAACTATCCCTGAATGATCAAACCTTTTCTTAAATATTCCTAAATTACTTCCAACACCTTAAATTATCCCCATTACCACCTACATATACTTAATACCTTTTCAAAACTCTCCCGAAGGGTGCATATAGGCTTTGAAATTATCAAAAATTGCCTTTCTAGGCTTCTAGCAAGACTAGTCTTTCACTGCAGTCCTCTAAATGAACTCATGAACATTGCTACACATTTTTTACATTGATAAATGTATACCAAATTCATTGGGACTGCCTTCAAGATCAATATGATGATGACACATTAGGAAAATTTTCTAGGAACGGATTCAGGAAGTTCAGAAGGCAAGGTTTCACATTGTGGCTTGGTTGTCATGCTTCGAGTTTTGAATTTTTGGGATAGTCAATTTGCATGAGAAAATTTGGATCTATCTTGGGGACATTGGACCATAAGGGGAAATAGAGGACCTCATCTTTCTCATGGGTGAGCACACTAGTTCCTTGTTTAAAGTGGGAAATAGAGTAAACTCTTCACTATTAACATGAGTGAAGAACGCACATGAGGGAAAACCAAACGAACACACCAAACAGAAAATGAAACACACCAAACTATAAGAATGAAAACAATGGAAAGGTAAAATATAGTATATGGAGGTTTAATTTATTAAGGTCAGATAATAATTTACATACCCTCGACAATGGGTTGAGATAAGTATGTATAATCATGGAACAATGCGCTGAATTCATACTTCTAAATCTTGAAGATAATAATTTGATCATTCCATGATCTCATGATGGATCTGAATTGTTTGAGAAGAAAGAGAGATACCAATTTTATATCCTCATACTAATATTTCATAGAAAACTCCTTCACATCTAATGAATTTTTTGTTACTCATTTGGAATTTTTGCCTCTTATAGTCTCAAGTTGATGCCTTGTGACCACGAGAAGCCACTCTCTCATGTTTTCAAAAATAGATTCTATGTTATTTACATAAAGGAGTTCATTATCCTTGAGTGAAGGTTGCAACACAAAATAATTTTTAGAATTATCGGAGCATACAAAGATGGTGAGTATAAGTTGATCCTCTCCCCATTCACAATTCTCTTCTAGTTTCTCACTTTGTTGTTCTAAACAATTTTTTCATGTATATATCATCTCATAATTTTCCTTGATATAATTTTATATTTTGGAGGTAATTTTATCATGAAGGAATACATGTATAGGTTATTCAATCATTTTCTATCATTTCCATCCATTATGGATCCAATCTTCTTTGCATAATGAGAAAGGGGAAGACGCATTTTCAAATTCATACTCATGTACCAAGGCTTCGAAGAGAAATTTGACCCTAGTTGTTTGTTGTATCTCATTTTTGAACACTTTTACATCAAAAGGAAAATCACAACTTGACTCGTACTTATCTTGCATTTTCATGGCATAGGTCAAGCTCTCAATACTAAGCTAAGGATCTTCAATTACTTTGAAATATTCAAAACATCTCACATAGATGCCTTCTTCAAATATATCACGTACTCCTTTTCACGTTCATTTGAAGAAATTCCATATTGGGCCTTGGGGAGCTGATTTGAAATCTGATCTTTATATGGCTAGGAATCACTTGAAAAATATTTTTTTCATGATTTACATTCCTTCTCATTTGGGGGGTTATTTCTTGCAAGTCAAGGCAGGCATGATCTTCATTTTTTTCAAACAGAGAGAAAAGAACCATGCTGAATGGGAATGGTAAACCTTTCAATTCAAGGCCCAACAAATCATCCTTATGTTAGGGGGAAGAACACCATGGCAGGGATGCAACATGATAATAATCCGTTATTTCATCTTGAACATATCCTAGAAATTTTTCTTCTTCATGAGGAAAGTAGAAGGCTCCTTGCTCACTGTTATGATCACTATTACATTCCTTTAGTGGAGATAGGGAAACCATTTTATCATAAATATCATGTTCAATTTGTTGATCCACCTTTTTCTGAAGAAGGGGATTGGATTATTCAATTTTCTTCAATTCATCATTGGGCATTTGTGAATCAAAAGGAGAGATAAAATTGGAAATAAACCCATCTCTTGAACATTTTCATGATCAACAAAATTCTCGATAATCATTGGATCGTCTATTATAGGATAGGAATATTCATCTCTTGTATGCATTGTTCCTCCAAAGGGATGTGCCATGAGCCAAAATGAATTTATGAATGGAAGTTCAAATTTCATGATTTCTTCATTATCCTCCAAGGTGCTGAGTTGAATTTCCTCAAAAGGCTCAAGAAGAGGACAATCATGAGAGGCACATAAGAGTCTTTCAGGAAAAAATACATCATAATACAGAGAATTGTCATAATTTTCCTCTGAATGATGACTCTCTTCTGCCTCACCACCATGGAATGCTTCAAGCTACTCACAATTTTTTTGCATAGCTTTAACATAATTCAAAATCTCAAGATTGGTTTGGAGATTGGGATTTTCTTCTGCAACATTCAAGACCCTTTGCACAAAATCCCTTCTCGATTCTTTCATTTCTTCATCTAAATAAGAAACAAAATCATCCAAAGGAAGAGAGAAAAAAGATAAAGCTTTGATTTTCTTCATCAACCTTGTGAAGTTTAGAACATTGCCTTGAAGAGATGCTTCATCTTTATGTTGTTCATACAACATGTTGTATCTATCATACATCTTTCTCCTCATGCCTTTAGATTATTTATCATCAATAGGTTTAATTCCCATATTTTTTCCTCTAGCAGCAGTCCACTTGAATTGGATCCACATGGATCTAATTGTATGATCTTCACAAGTAAAAAATTGTATCCACTCTAGATATTCTTTCCATACAATTTTTAGATATTTACTAGCCTTATTTATTTTTTCCAGTTGGGGAATTTTGTTTGAAGCAATAAACCTCTTCTTTATGCAAGAATCCATACTTTTACAAGAGTTGTTCCAGGATGATGGCTGATCAAAAAAATTTACATCTTTGTGGTCATCTTCTTCTTCATTGTTGTTGTCACTTATTGGTGGTGAACATTAATCTTGAAACTTCATCATTGGGATGCGTGAAACGAATATGACATGGATTTGTTCCTTGATAGAGTCTCCTTCAAAATCTGATTTTCACTTTGAAATTTTATTTTGTTTTGTTTTTTGGAATTTTTATTTTTTTTTATTTTCCAGAGATTTTAAGGGTGCAAAACGGAAGATATATCCCCAACATAGTCACCAAAAATTGTTGGCAAAATAATTTTTTGTAGTGAAATTTTTTTGTTTCCTCCAACAGTCACTTGGCTAAGCCCCTCCTTATTGTGTATGGGGAAGCTCTCATTATTGATTGTAAACTACCTAAAATATGTGGGTGGCCATTAGACTAGGGATCACACAGGAATACTCCATTGAACCTATGGAAAATTGATTGTACATAGTATAAGAGAGGAATTTACAGTGAGGGAAGGTAAAGGGGTGTTAAGGAAATAAGGAGAGAGTGAGTAGGATTAAAATTTTCCCATACAATAACTAGAGTAGGTCCACATTTAATTATAAGAACACAAAAATGATAAAAAAAAATGATAAGACTATAAAATCATAGACAAATAATTCCATTGACTCACTTATCAAGGTACAAGCACCTTTCTTGGTTTTACAATATCATCATGTGTGAAATGTTGTAAAGTATAGAGAAAGAGAGTAGAGGAACATAAATAAAGGAATATAAGACTTACAATTTTATTGCTTGATGTAGTAGTGGTAAATCTCAACAACATATAATCAATCAAAAATTTCCAACCCCTTGGAATGAAGAATCCATTCCAATTTATTGAATTAAAAATTGTCTCTTCATCTACTCCCACATGACTTTTCACCTATCACCATAACTTGTGACCTTTAATATTTCTAGGAGGTGAGTATTTATCTTATTAGTGAAAAAGGAATCTTACAATGTTAATATTTAGAGTCACTCAAGTGAATAAGATGAAATAGAAAAAACTACATTCTTAATGGGAAATTAGAATATGGGGAGAGAAGGAGAGAGACAGAGACAGAGACAGAGATAGAGAGACAGAGAGACAGAGATACGGGTTGACTAATCTGATGGAGGTGAAGATTTTCTAATGGGGCACTATTCATTCATGATCCTTGAGGGAGCGTTCTTGGAATGAGATCTTGTCCTTTGAGGAAATTCTTCATGAATGGGAATATTGACCTATGTTAACCTATTGAACTAAAACACAAAGATTACATGTGTTTCCTCTTACTATGAGATATGAGAACACTCCGCAATGTTGAATAAGTGTTTAGAAACACTGTTGAGAGGCATTGTAAAGTGAACTTGGGATGACCACTGGTATCGCCCATGATGATCCTCTCCTTTCATATTTCTCATGACCATTGTCTTAATGACCTTAATTTTCATGGTTCAACACCCGCATAGGATTTATGATGTTCTTGATTTCACTCAATGCCTAAGTTGCAAATTACTCTTCTAATGAGATGTAGGATTAGTAAAAGACATTGAATTAGTGTTGAAGAACATTGTTATGATATTTTCACTCTAATGGAAACATGATGGTTTGTATAGTATGAAATATGGCATAAGGATCACTTTATCACTTCTCTAGGCCTTCACAATTCACTTATGTGACCAAAAGCTAACTCCATGATGCACAAATTTTCTTATGTTTATCCTCCTCTTACTACGATGGGTCTTCATCATGTGGTGAAAGGATTAGACCTGAGTGAAATTACTATCATGTGGCCACCTATTGGAATGAAATAAGGTGATGGAAACTTCCTTCCTTTCTTGAGGAATGATCACACTACAATGTTTTAGGTTATTGTTTAAGAACATTATCAAGTAGAGGGAAGTAAATGAAATAGAGATGATTTCCCATTCTTGTAAACGCGATGCTCCAAATGAAGATCATAACCTTCTTATCTTTCCTGGCTCCAAAATATTATTTGAATAGAATCATCCTTAGAATAATTGTGCACTTTATTTCTCAGATACCTCTTATGGGAAGGTTCTACCACAAAAAAAGACACATTTGGATGTCAATGAAGAGTAGGGGGATGTGATGGATCCATCTTACATGGCTCAAGAGGATTTATGTTATTTTTTATGATTCTCACCTTCTTAAGAAGATTCCTAGAATAGGAAACCTCTATAATCATTATTTTCATTATCTTTATTTTTGAAGATTCTTGTTCAATGGCCCTTGTTGGCACTAAAGTGAGATTCAGTTGCAATGTTTCTTCTTTTTAGGTGTAAGCACATTACCAAGTGTTGAATGAGTGTTTAATAAAACTATTATGTGAATGTAATCAAGTGAAACTGAGATGATTTTTCTTTCTTATGTACATGGTGGTTCACAAGAAAGTTACCCATTTAATTTTCTTAACTCTAGAGTACTTCTTGAATGAAATCAGAATTGGGGAAGCTTACATACCTTCTTGCTCATATGCTTCCTATGGGATGATTTTTTGGTTCTTCACACATAGTGGCCTTATCAGAGAAGAACCAAAGACATACTAGTTTGAAGAATGCATAGGTGAATGATGAGAGACATAAATTTTTCCAAGAAAAAAAATGCAAGCATACAAGACTACAAATTATGAAAATAAAAAAAAGATAATTGCAATAACACATAAATAGATCCAAATCAATATGATAAAAGAGAATAATGCAAGAGATGTACATATAGTAGGTGAATGTGTAACCTCCTATAATTATGACAATATCCACCTAGAGTAGTGGTAACCAACATCTAGAATGGTGTAGTCAAGTGGTTATTAACACCTAAAATAGTGTATTAAAGTTTAGACCTAAGAAAGCATATCCCATAAGTCTAGGAAAACTCCAATTAAGGTGGAATATCCAAAGTAGGATAATACAAATAAAGTAAGGAAAATAAATCCTACACTATCAGGTCTTGAGTGCCTTGATAGCTGGATTAGCTCACTTTGACTTAATTCTGGGAGAGATAACGACATATTCAAGATACAAAGAGCCTCATCTTTCTCTATGAGTTTTTTGTTTCACTCTTGAGCATGATGACACCTTTTTCACTTCACAATTATCTTCTTTAAGCAAGTTGCTACTTGAGTGAAAACATGCCGACATGATCTGAACACCTTTTTTTTTATCAATTTACTCTTCATGGAAATAAAATTCCTTATCTAGATGGAAGGATTGATGAATGTAACTTGAGCATGAATCACATGTTCCCAACCTCTAAATTATAGTGATTTCATCACCAAGCACTGACTAAGTGTTTAGAAACACTCTTGGGAGGTATGATTTGTTTGAGATAATGAGATGATTGCTAGCATCACTCACGGTAGTCTTTTCTCGTCATTTTGGCTCCTTGCATCAAGTTGTACCTTATAGAGATAACTTAAAAATTGATCCTTTGAAAATTTTCAAAGGTTTTATTTTCTTTTTTGAGCTATGAAACAACTTCCTAACCTTACAATGATGGAAAGTAACAAGATGAGTGAAAACAGAGCTACAAATAAATTTATACACCAAAAACTTAAACTTTCTATTTAGTTGGTAGGGTCGGGAACTGTTATTTTAGAATCATTGCACCAATTTGACCTCTGAATATCCTAAGTCAATTAGGTTATTTCCATTGATGATTATTTTCTATTTTTATACATCTACTTTTTCCTAACCTTCTTTCTTTAGAATTTTTTCCAATTGACCCTTTTTATGTTTCTTACTGTTCTAGGATGTTGTAAATGTTGAAATTTTACTACTTTAGGAAACTTGTTATTCTTAGAGTCTCACTATTTAGATCACATGCTATTTTGATAAAGTATAATTACTAGTGTTAGATTGCAATGAAACCACCATCAAACTGATTAGTTTTGCATCAGGATCTCCTACTCCAAATTTCACCATTTTCGTTCGCTAACTCTCTTGGAAATAAAAAAAGAAATTTTTAGGGTTTAGGTTTTCAAATTTCTATATAAAAAACTAGGGCAAAATAGGATATGTAGATGTGTTGGTCATCAAAAAGGACTTCAAAGAGAACAACAGTCAGGGGACAATAAGTCCCTCCTCTTTAGTGGGAGAGGTTCCCTTATTCAAAAACAAAACCTATTTACATATGTACAGAGCATAGTTTTACTGCAGAACTTGGATATCATGAAAGTTTTTTGAAAAATAGATCATCAATCACAAAAGTACCGAGGAATGAAGACATGGAAATGATCAAAAAAGCATTCTCCAGAATTATAGATGACAAAATAATTCCTTATGTGTGCTAGAATATAATGAATTGGAATAAGACCATTTGTACTTGAATTAATGAGATGTGATTTGAGAAGACACATAGTTCCATAAATAACATCTATAAGAATACAAAGCTTCTTGGCATAATTGCAGATAAATTATCTAATAATATTCAACAGATAGCTGCGAATAAAAGAATCAGATGAACAAAGAAAGAAGACCCTTTTGTATTGATTGCTTTACTATTTCTTACACTTTCAAAAATAAGCCAAGTTCCCCCTCAAAATAGCAAAGAGAGACCATTATATAGTTTAAAAAATCAGTTACCCTTGGTAACTACTTCTTATAATTATTTACCTTCTCATTGATTTTGAAGGCTTCACCAATGAAATTCAACCCTGCAACGAGCATATCATCCACCATGGCCTCCATAGCCCTTCCATAGATGGAATATCTATGTATATCTTTGATACTCTAGACTTTCTCTTGGCTGAGGGTCACAGGTGGTGGAAGAGTAGTCAGTGGGGTGGGGTCTAAAACTTTATCCTTGGACAGCAGTGACTTGATGAAACTTGCAAGAACCTGAGCTTGCTCTTCCAGCTGCTCTATAGTTTGTTGCCCTTTTTCCACTCTCCCAATGACCCTGGTGACTGTTTCTTGAAGATTGTGAATCTCACCTTCAGGGGTGGACTCTCCCATGGGGATCCTTGAGAGATCTAGATCAAATGCATGTAAATCTTGTTCTGGCTTGTCAACCTTGGGCTTGGCTATCTCCAGGAATTTCTGGCCCTGAGCATGAGATAATATTCTTGAGGTGGTCCTAGCCTTCTTAGCAAGAGCAAGAGGGGTAGTCCCCAATAAGGCCACCACAACATCAAATTTGGGTCCCGAGATCCAAGTGGAAGGCTTCCTTGTCCTACTATCAACAAAAGGTTGCACCCATGCGAAAGAGGAGGAGGAAGAAGAAGGTGGGGCAAGAGGACTGAGAGAAAGAGAACTCATGGCACTCAAAGTGTGCACTACTGTTACCTCTAGTTGAGATATGGGTGGGGCACTTGAGGCTTCTGGTATAGAGGATTCAATGGTACTCAGAAGCTCAGTGCTTTGAACTTACTTCTCTTTATCCATTGGGGCTTCTGGAACACCTACGAAGACTGGCACTTCACTCTCTTCACTTTCACTGAGAACAATAATGTTCTCTGGTCCTGAGGGAAATTCATAATGCTTCATTAAGGGATCTTCTTCAACAGGCTCCTTCTTGACCTCCTTGATTTTCTTCTGATATACTTGGGTGGATGAGGAAGGAGTGGAGGATGTAGGCCCTTTAGTCGATGAAGTAGGAGAATTCTGTACAGGTGCTTCTGAACTAGGTGTCTGTGCCTCCTTGATTGGTGTAGAGGACTCACCTGAATGCCTTCTAAGCTCATGAAATCTCCTGTCAAACCAGATTTTGGTTCTTACTAGGACAGGGGCTAGGATTTTAGCCAGATTATCCTTCTCCTTTTTTAACCAATCTAAGTCCTCCAAGCGAGTGTGCTTGATCAAGGTATCATATCCATAGGATAACAAGTCGGAGTTGTTGTCCTGAAGCCCTTAAAGAATTTGATATAGGTTAAGCTCCTAAATCAGTTGAAGAGAAAACCTTCCATAATGTCTCCTCCTTGCCTCAAAATCATCAGCACAGTTAGCCCAATAGTCTTCTGTGTATTCCCTATGATGGTAATTTATTCTGAGATTATGTTCAATAAATTTCTTCAAGTCAAAAAAAGTTCTGGGCTTGAAGAAATGGACATTGATGGGAGCTAGGGCTCTCTCTATATTTTGTGCATCCAGAACCGTCTTGCAAGTGTAGTTTCCCAAGGATATGGGGAAGTGTAGACCAGTGATTTTCTTATCCCTACAGGTTCTATGTAACTTGTCCAATTGCCTGCATATCTCGATCAAGGGAATTTTATCATTATAGAACATAAGGAGCTTAAGAGGGGTGCTCTCATAGCCTGCTAGCCCGATATAGGAGAATTTTCTGAACTGGATGAAGTAGGCACCATACTTTGCTATTAGGCTCATGGCTTAATCAGAGAACCTCCTTGTAGTGTCACTCTCCAGAATTCTTACAATGTACATGGTGAAAGCAGCATTCACCCTCCTAAAGTTGCAATTACTAGTGTCTAGGGTTAATTGAGGGCAGTAAGCATATATAGGATCACCTTTATGAGCATCAATATATGTGAAGCCAAACCATTTCCTTGATGTTGCTAGGGTATACATCAAATAAGAAGTCATGTAAAACTTCTTGGTTTGTTGTACATTGGATAGATTTTCTACCAAGTTCATGATGATGATTTCTGCCCAGTTGATGTTCTAAGTACCCTCACACACCATGTTGATAAGTGGGCACATCTAGAAATGGAACTCGTTGGTAGAGGGTAAGCCCATGGCCAGAGCTAATAAGATTATAAAATCTGACAGCTTGTCATTGAAATCGGCACGAAACAGAGCTTTGGATAGACGGGACGCCCCCTTTTTAGGGTTTTTAAGCCAAGAATTTTCCACCCTTGCCTTGTATTTTTCACTGTCCTAGTCGAAGAGTTCCTATTCCTGGTTCTGAGAGATGACTATAGAATTATCCATTTCAGGAATCCTTAGGGCAGTACCAATGCCGGCAGCATCGAGCTTGGTGATGAGCTCCCCATGCACATTTGTTATTTCACTTGAGTCGGGGCTGAAGTGGGCACCGCATGCGAGTACTGTGTCTACACACTACACTGAAATTGGGAAACCAGTGGCATACACCAAGCCACTGTCATTGATCATTTACGCCATAGGAGAGGGGTTCGGGTCTGTTAACCTAGTCCAGAAATCTCCAAAGTCCAGGTGACAAACTTCACTGTCCCCGATATTGGGAATGGAAGACTCAAGTGGTGAAACCTGCTCCTGACCCTTGAACTTTATATTCATGTTGATAGCAATTGGAAAAAACAAATTCACAGCCTGAACTCTTGATGAAATTATAGGGGAAATGGGTATGCGCATAGAGATTTTGATTGAGAGGGTATGAGCAATTGATAGCGAGAAAGTAGTGTGCAAAAATGTGTAAGGGGGGCAGCTTATTAAATAGCTGTTGAGGAGAGAGAAAGGTAATAAATGCACATTAAATACACATCTACCAACTTAAAAGGAAAGATATTGGGGAAGAGAAGGAAAAATTATCCTGGATAGCCTTTAGTTCATTTGGGACACGTGGGACGTGAAAAAGTGACTCGGCTAACATGGGTGACGTGTGGACAGAATGTAAAAATGTTTTCAGGACATGAGGGACAAAAGTATGCGAAGTGCATGATGCAGCTGACGCAAGTGAAAGGTGAACAACAAGCCTGAGCGAACTTGAGACATTTGGAACAAAAAGTTCCAATGGGCCCATGAGAAAATAGATTTTTGGGTAAAGCGGCTGATCGGTGAATAGGGAGCCCGAATGAACTTGGGACACATGGGAAAAAAATGTTCGACAGACCCACAAATCACACAGAATGACTCAAAAACAAATATTTTTTCAACTTTGAATTTTCTCAAAAGAGGGGAAATTTTGAGAGGACAACAGCTGGCTCCTTCTAGGGATGACTTGGCTAAAGTCCAAAGGAATGAGACAAGAAAAGAATTCTCAGAAAATCTAGGGGAAGTAGATCAGTGCCTTATCCATTAGGCCACGGAGTCAAAAGAAAACCAATACAGGAGACAACACCCCAAACAAACAACACACCAAAACAAGAAAAATGAAGGGGAAACACACACACACGCTATACATAATATACAAAGGAATTCCTAATCACCTATGACTTAAAAAATTTCAGGTACTACCCACTATAAGGAAGTGGGAGGGAAGAACCATCCATATAATCAAGGTAAAATTAATTCTCACCAGCAAAGTGCCTGATCTTGAAAGGTCCGAGCCAAAGAGAATCAAACTTGCCATGGCTGCCACGAGGTTCATGCCTTTTATCCTAAAGAAAAACAATGTCCCCAACTTTGAAATCCCTAGACCTGGCCTTTTTATCAAACAAGGCCTTTACTTTCTACTGCTAAGCAGATATTCTATCAGCGACCTTCAACCTGTCCTCATTCAATTTATGAAGGTACATGATCCTTTTATCCAAAGAATCATTGAAACGGGTGTCTTCAATGGCCTTCATTAAATGCAAGGCTGGTAGTTCCACTGTTACTGGCAATTGAGCTTCCACTCCATATACTACCTGAAAAGGAGACATCCCAATGGCTCTTTTAGGTGTGATCCTATCTACCCAAAGAGCATCATAGAGTTTCTTGTGTCAGTTCCTCTGAGATTCGTTAACTAATTTCCTTATTATAGCCACCATATTTTTGTTTTTCAATTTTGCTTGTCCATTCCCCTGAGGATAATAATCCGAGGAGTGAGCCAGGGAGATGCCATATCCATAACAAAAATCCATCATCTCAGTTAAAGAAAAATTTGAAGCATTATCCATCACGATATTGTTTGGCACACCAAACCTCACCAAGATGTTTTCTTTGATAAAACTACATACTACTTCTGAAGTAGTACTCTTCACTGGAATGGCTTCTACCCACTTAGTAAAATAATCTGTGGTAGTTAATACGTGGGTGTGACCAGCACTAGAAGAGGGATTAAGTGTTCCAATGAAATCTAAACCCCATTTTTGAAAAGGATCTTCGATCACAACTGGTTTAAGGGGCAAAGAAGCCAACTTGGGTCTACCCACGAAGGTTTGACAAGCTTTGCATTTATCAATCCACTTTGAGGCGTCTTTGAACAAGGTAGGCCAATAATATCATGCATGAAGAATCTTATGATCAGTGACAGTTGATGAGTAATGCCCTCCACATGCTTGATTATGGAAAGCCAAAAGTAACTTCCTCTGATGTTCCTTGTCCACACATTTTAGAAATCTTCCATCCAACCCACGCTTGAACAAGGCATTCTCCCACAACACATATTGGGCTGATCTTAACTTAACAGCTCTCCTCTCTTTGGTAGTCAAATGAGAGGGACATTCTCCATATGTGAGAAAGTGTGTGATATCAGCATATCATTCATCAATTGAGCCAAGAAATAGAAAGGTAGGAAGATCAACTTTATCCTCAGGTAACTCATGTCTAGCTCCCTCAGTGATGAGTTCACACAGGCCTTTTCCATAGACGAGCTTGGTTGGTCTGATGTCAATGTCATATTATTGAATCTTGGCCACCCAATTCCCTCTCTTGGATCCAAACTCTTGTTGTGTGAGAATGGACTTGATGGTCGTGTCAGGTACAAATACTATGGAGTGAGAGTTAAGAATGTAAAAATGAAACTGCTTGACAGCTTTAACCACTGGGAAATCATGTTTCTTCATTATGGTGTATTTTAACTCATGATTTTTTAGAATGTAGCTCATAAATGCAATTGGGATTTCGTGATCATTAGAATCTTCTTGAGTCAAAACAGTAGCTAGGGTGTTATCTGTGGCATAGCAATAGATAATAAAATCTTTTCTGAAATCTGGACATGCTAAGACAGGAGTTTTAGCAATAGCCTTTTTAATACCTTCAAAGGCTTCTTTACCTTCAGAATACCAGCCAAACGTTTGTTTTCCCTTCATCATTTGAGAGATATTCAAGGTTAGCTCTACGAAATCAGGGATGAATCTTCTCAGAAAGTTAATCTTACCAAAGAAAGAATGCACTCCCTTCTTGCTGGTTGGAAGGGGAATCTGCTGAATAGCTTGAACTCACTCAGGATCAATTTTTATACCATCTTTAGAGACAACATGCCCTAAAAATTTTCCCTCTGTGACACAAAAGATAGATTTCTTAGGATTTAAAGAGATTCCATGTTCTCTACATTTCAAAAGAACTGTTTCTAGATGCTGAAAATGATCTGGCCTTGCTTTGGAAAATATGGTCAAGTCATCAAGGTATACGACAATACACTTCCCTTTTAAAATTTCAAAGGCCAAGTCCATAGCTCTCTGGAAAGTGGCACCGGCATTAATGAGCCCAAAAGGCATCCTTTTGTAGGCAAAGGTACCCCAAGGGGTAGTGAAGGCCGTCTTGTGTTGATCTGCGGTATTAACTTCTACCTGATTATATCCTAAGAAGCCATCAAGCATAGACAACATTTTAGATCCCGTCACAGCTTGTAAGACTTGATCCATCATGGGCAAAGGATAGTTGTCCTTTAAAGAAGCTTGATTCAGATTTCTGAAGTCAACACAGATACGAATCTCACCATTTTTCTTTCTAACAGGCACAATGTTGGCAATCCATGTTGAATGGTGGATAGGAAAAATGATTTTGGCTTTTAATAACTTCTGTATTTCCTGAAAGATGGTGTCAGCTATCTTAGGATTGTATTGCCTTTGTTTCTATCTGAAAGGCTTAATCCCAGGTTTGAGAGGGATGAAATGTTGCATCTCCTTTGGTTGAAAAGCTTTTAAATCCTCATAGGAATAAGCAAGAACATCTTTATACTTCCTTAAAAGGTTAATTACTTTCTTCTTTTCTTCTGGCGTGCAACATTTTCCAATGTTCACAAGTTTAGGGTCAATAGAACTCCCAATATTAGTTTTATCATACTCAGCTGATTGTTGTGATCCAGTAGAAGCTTTAAACTTCACATACCTATCATGCTTGTCAAAAAATTCTTCTAAACTCACCAGTCCCTTTGGAATCTTGTTCCCTTTGAGTTTGATACATCCATCTTGATCTATCTCTTCTTCATTGACATCTTCTTTATTGGAAGGCACACTTTCACGAGGTAAATTGTCACTTCCTTCAAAGTACAATTGTTCAAAGTTATCCCTGAGTTCTAAGAAAGAAAGAAAATGTTGATCATCATTGAAAACTTGCCAGTTACTTGCATTATCAGGTACACTGGGCCTATGGATCATCTCGATGGTAAACTTATCTTGAGAGAAGTCAGGATGAGGTATCAGCAATGACCCTGAGACTGCTAATGAATCAGCCCTGGTGTTCTCTTCCCTAAGAACTGCTTCGATGGAGAAGACATCAAGAAATTTGATAGAGTCCAAAACCTGATTCCTATAATGTTTCAACCTTCTATTATTTACTTGGAAAAGGTTTCTAACTTGCTTGACAATTAGCTCTGTGTCTCCGTGTGCTAGAAGATTCTTCACACCCTTTTCTTTGGCCACATGAAGCCCAAGAATGAGAGTTTCATACTCTGATGTATTATTAGTATTTTCAAATTGTAACTTGAATGAGAAAGGACAAACCTTACCCTCAGGAGACACCAATATTACACCAGCTCCAGAACCAGCTGAGGAACAACTTCCATCAAACTCTAATATCCAAACACCATTAGGATCCTCAAGTGATCTTTTGGGAAGTTGGATCTCCTCTGGAGACATAATCATATAGTTTCCATGCCCCATATCCTCATAAAGTATTTGCACTTTGGGATCATCTATTTTTTGTACAATATACTCAGACTGCTTCTCAGGCAACAACTTCTTCATTTGCCCATTAACAGGTATGAGGGCATGTGACCAATCCATTTGAATTTCTCCTCCCACATCCTTACAGAAGTTCCTACTTAGCAGCATTCCATATGAAGGAGGAATGTCTGCTACTAGGATAGTAGCCAAAACCTTCTTCTCAGGCAAAGTAGCAAAAGCTACTTGTGCATCTTTAATTCTTCCGACTAGGGGCACTTCCTTACTCTCCATAGAATAACAAGACCCATAAGTGCGTGTGAGAGTTAGGCCTAAGGCATGGGCTACTTTGGCAGGAATTACATTGTCTGATGCCCCTGAGTCTATGATGCAGTTGCTGAGTCTATGGCCGGCTATAAGGAGGGTCACATAGAATGGTTTGATCTTTTCATTGGGTGAGGTGACATTGGCTACCAGATTGGGTTGTGGTGCAGAAGATGGAGTGGGTAAAAGGCCTTTAGAGGTAGTTTTGGAATGGGAATTGACAAAGTGAACCATTTTAGCAAAAGCCTTGGGATGGGTTTGATAATACTCAGCCTCTGAGATTTGAACCTTGGTCTTTTTCAGGTGATCAATGATATCAAAAGACCCAGAAGTGGACGGGATATCATCACTTGGGACCTTAGGCTTATCAGTTTTAGGAGTTGAAGAAGAAGTAACTTTAGTAGCAGAATTGGTAGGACTCACCTTTGGTGTGGACGTAATGGGGATAGGAGATCCTCTTTTTACAATTACAGGGATAGTCATCGGATGCTCCTTGGATCTTTTGGTAGGCTGCATCACTTTCTCCTTTTTGTTTGTCTGCTCTCGAGTCATGACAGCGTATGATTCGCTATTCATGTCTGCTACTACTTCATCATAATCATCTCCTTCATCAACACCTTCAGTAGTGAAGAAATTAACTCGAGATCCCTCAAGTTCCTCTGCTTCTTCATCGACCTCTTCAACAAATTCTCACAATCTTCACTAACCTCTTCATCCTCTGGCTCTTCAACTTCATAGGTTGCGTTAACAGGGACTTTAATAGGTGGTCCTTCAAGTGCTAGCCTTGTCTAAGAAGTAGGCAAATGATTTCTGGGCTGAAAATTCCTCCTTGGAACATCTGCATAGGGGGCGTGCTGGGCCAATTGTTTCTTAATGGCGATGAGATCATTTGCAAGTTTTTGTACTAGTGGATCATTATTAGGCCTAGGAGTGGAAGAGGAGGAAGGGAAAGACCTAGATTTAGAAGGGTCTCTTCTCAACTTCCTGGACATGATTAAATCATCTTCAACACTAACAAGCAAGAATTTGATCCTCTTGTTATGTTTGTGGAGCCAATGTTGCAAGATTAGCTCTTCTCAATGCATAACTAACTTCAGGATACCCAATTGGGCATTCAGGAAGAAGAGATTTTTGAATTTGATCTATAGAGGTTGAGTGTCAGGTGGGATTTTTGTTAATCAATTTGTTGAATCATTAAATAGCCACAAATTCTCTCATGGGCATATTTTATCTCTTGTGATTCCTTCTTTATTTGAGAAATTTGGGCCAGTTGAAAGCATGCACGTCTTCTTGAGATTCCTTCTTTATTTGAGTTTGAAATGCACGTCTTCTCAAACCTTGCTCTCATTGTGTTCTAGCTAGTGATAGCCCCGGCCGGAAGGTGATAGAACCAATCTTCTGCATTATTTTGTAAGGTCTCAACAAAAATCCTTACCGAGATGTCTTCATGTTCAACTCCCAGAACTCCACATGAAACTATGAAGGCCGCGATGTGTTCATCAGGATGTACCTTGCAATCACCTCTGAACTTGGGAAATTTCTTCTGGTTACCTCTGGGTAACTCATGTAAAGGCTGAGGAAGGGCGAGAGGCCCAACATGATTTCCCCAAGGCAATGGTACCGCCATTCTTGGAAAAACGGTTTGAAGGGGAAATGAAACACTAGTAAGAATCAGAGCACGGAGATTAGGGTTGAGTTTCTCCGAAGGAATACCATCCGCAGGGGTTCTATTTTTGACAGGAGGAATGCTTGTTGAACAAGCTCTTCTATTTCTTCTTGTTAAAGGGAAAGGAAAACTCTGTTGTTCCAAAAGCTGAAATTGAGAATCTTAAATACCATGGGCCCTTCTCCCGCGAGTAAAATGTGGAGTCACCAGATCAAAGGATGATCGATAAATGATTATGGAACTGGAATACGTCAAGAAATGATTTCCCCAGTAGAGTCACCAAAAACTGTTGGTCATCAAAAAGGACTTCAAGAAGAACAACAGTCAGGGGACAAGAAGTCCCTCCTCTTTAGTGGGAGAGGTTCCCTTATTCAAAAGCAAAACCTATTTACATATGTACAGGGCATAGTTTTACTGCAAGAACTTAGATATCATGAAATCCTTTTGAAAAATAGATCATCAATCACAAAAGTATAGAGGAATGAAGACGTGGAAATGAGCAGAAAAGCATTCTCCATAATTATAGATGCCAAAATAATTCCTTATGTATGCCAAAATATAATGAATTGGAATAAGAGCATTTTTACTTGAATTAATGAGATGCGATTTGAGAAGACACATAGTTCCATAAATAACATCTACAAGAATACAAAGCTTCTTGGCATAAATGTAGATAAATGATCTAACAATATTCAACAGATAGCTTACGAATAAAAGAATCAGATGGACAAAGAAAGAAGATCCTTTTGTATTGATTGCTTTACTATTTCTTACACTTTCAAAAATAAGCCAAGTTCCCCCTCCATTCAAAATGGCGTGAAGAGAGACCATTATATAGTTTTACAAATCAGTTACCCTTGGTAACTACTTCTTTTAATTAATGTTTAGTTAAAGGGATGCTTAACGCAAAACCTCAACTAATTACAATAAATCTGAGATGAGGAAAGAAAGAAGGGAGAAAATTCAGGAGGAGAAGACAAGTGTTCATGATTGAGAAGGGCCCACTGATTTGAGGATCCACTATCTAAACCTTTTTAAATCCTCTGTTATGTCTCTGCCACATGGAACTGATGTGTTTGCAGTGGAATGAGTCCAAAATTTGATACATTTCTCCATATCTTTGTTGAATTCGATGTGTGTATGATAATCTTTATTTGCTTCTTCAATAGCAGACTGGAGAGAGCAGATTTCCTTCATCTTTTCCTTGGTGATAGAATCCTCTTTGAACAGATTTTCTTTGACAAAAGCTCTAAATTGAGCTTTAATTTCCTACAAGGAGAGAGGCACACCTGAGGTCTCATCATGGAGGTGGCAATGGATATCCTTAAAAGCAGATACCACCAAAGTCTTGAAGGCCTCACCCTTCTGCCAGCTATTTCTCAATTCTCCCAAAGCCTCCTCCAGCACCTTGATTTTCCATTCCACACTATATACCCATGATTTTGACAAATTATCTTTTGCATCATCAAAGACCTTGCTTGCCATTAAAATATTTTCATCAGCCTACCCCATAAGGTGAAGGTCTACTATACAGCTACTCCAGAGTTTGAGCTCTTTATCTATATTTCCAATGGTGGAGGAGAGTTTCTGTTACAGATTATTTACCTTCTCATTGAGTTTGAAGGCTTCACCAATGAAATTCAACCCTGCAACGAGCATATCATCCACCATGGCCTCCATATCCCTTCCATAGATGGAATATCTATGTATATATTTGATACTCTGGACTTCGTCTTGGTTGAGGGTCACAGGTGGTGGAAGAGTAGTCAGTGGGGTGGGGTCTAAAACTTTATCCTTGGACAACAGTGACTTGATGAAACTTGCAAGAACCTGAGCTTGCTCTTCCAGCTGCTCTATAGTTTGTTGCCCTTTTTCCACTCTCCCAATGACCCTGGTGACTGTTTCTTGAAGATTGTGAATCTCACCTTCAGGGGTGGACTCTCCCATGGGGATCCTCGAGAGCTCTAGATCAGATGCTTGCAAATCTTGTTCTGGCTTGTCAACCTTGGGCTTGGCTATCTCCAGGAATTACTGGCCTTGAGCATCAGATAATATTCTTGAGGTGGTCCTAGCCTTCTTGGCAGGAGTAGGAGGGGTAGTGCCCAATAAGGCCACCACAACATCAAAGTTGGGTCCCGAGATCTGAGAGGAAGACTTCCTCTTCCTACTATCAACGAAAGGTTGCACCCATGCAAAAGAGGAGGAGGAAGAAGAAGGATGGGGCAAGAGGACCGAGAGAAAGAAAAATCATGGCACTCAAAGTGTGCACTGTTGTTGCCTCTAGTTGAGATATGAGTGGGGCACTTGAGGCTTCTGGTACAGAGGAGTTAATGGTGCTTGGAAGCTCAGTGCTTTGAACTTCCTTTTCTTTATCCATTGGGGCTTCTGGAACACCTACGGAGACTGGAACTTCACTCTCTTCACTTTCACTGAGAACAATAATGTTCTCTGGTCCTGAGGGAAATTATGAATGCTTCATTAGGGGATCTTCTTCAACAGGCTCCTTCTTGACCTCCTTGATTTTCTTTTGATATACTTGGGTGGATGAGGAAGGAGTGGAGGATGTAGGCCCTTTAGTTGATGAGGCAGGAGGAGTCTGTATAGGTGCTTCCAAACTGGGTGTCTATGCCTCCTTTCTTGGTGTTGAGGTGTCCTTGGAGGAGGACTCACCTGAATGCCTTCTAAGCTCATGAACTCTCCTGTCAAACCAGATTTTGGTTCTTACTAGGACAGGGGCTAGGATTTCAGCCAGATCATCCTTCTCCTTTTTGAACCAATCCAAGTCCTCCAAGGGAGTGTGCTTGATCAAGGTATCATATTCATAGGATAACAATTCAGAGTTGTCATCCTGAAGCCCTTCAGGAATTTGATATAGGTTAAGCTCCTGAATCAGTTGAAGAGAAAACCTACCATAATGTCTCCTCCTTGCCTCAAAATCATCAGCACAGTCAGCCCAATAGTCTTCTGTGTCTGCCCTATGATGGTAATTGATTCTGAGATTATGTTCAATAAATTTCTTCAAGTCAAAACAAGTTCTGGGCCTGAAGAAATGGACAGTGATGGGAGCTAGGGCTCTCTCTATGTTTTGTGCATCCAGAGCCATCTTGCAGGTGTAGTTTCCCAAGGATATGGGGAAGTGTAGACCAGTGATTTTCTTATCCCTGCAGGTTCTATGTAACTTGTCCAATTTCCTGCATATCTTGATCAAGGGAATTTTATCATTATAGAACATAGGGAGCTTGAGAGGGGTGCTCTCATAGCCTGCTAGCCTGATATAGGAGAATTTTTTGAACTAGATGAAGTAGGCACCGTACTTCGCTATTAGGCTCATGGCTTCATCAGAGAACCTCCTTGTAGTGTCTCTCTCTAGAATTCTTACAATGTACATGGTGAAAGCATCATTCACCCTCCTGAAGTTGTGATTACTAGTGTCTAGGGTTAATTGAGGGTAGTAAGCATATATAGGATCACCTTTATGAGCATCAATATATGTGAAGCCAAACCATTGCCTTGATGCTGCTAGGGTATACATCAGATAAGAAGTCATGTAAAACTTCTTGGTTTGCTGTACATTGGATAGTTGTTCTACCAAGTTCATGTTGATGATTTCTGCCCAGTTGATGTTCTAAGTACCCTCACACACCATGTTGATAAGTGGGCACATCCAGAAATGGAACTCATTGGTAGAGGGTAAGCCCATGGCCAGAGCTAATAAGATTATAAAATCTGGTAGCTCGTCATTGAAATCAGCACGAAACAGAGCTTTGGATAGATGGGACACCCCCTTTTTAGGGTTTTTAAGCCAAGACTTTGCCACCCTTGCCTTGTATTTTTCACTATCCTAGTCGAAGAGTGCCTGTGCCTGGTTCTGAGAGATGACTATAGAATTATCCATTTTAGGAATCCTTAGGGCAGTACCAATGACGGACAGTATCGAGCTTGGTGATGAGCTCCCCATGCACATTTTTTAGTTCGCTTGAGTCGGGGCTGAAGTGGGCACCGCAGGTGAGTACCATGTCTGCACACTACACTGAAATTGGGAAACCAGTGGCATACACCAAGCCACTTTCATTGATCATTTGTGCCATAGGAGAGGGGTTCAGGTCTGTTAACCTAGTCCAGAAATCTCCAAAGTCCAAGTGACGAACTTCATTGTCCCTGATATCGGGAATGGAAGACTCGAGTGGTGAAACCTGCTCCTGACCTTGGAACTTAATCTTCATGTTGATAGTAATTGGAAAAAACAAAGGCAAATCCTGAACTCTTGATGAAATTGTAGGGGAAAATGGGGGTAGGGGTGGTGCGCACAGAAATTTTGATTTAGAGGGTATGAGCAATTGATAGCGAGAAAGCAGTGTGCAAAAATGTGTAAGGGGGGCAGCTTATTAAATAGCCATTGAGGAGAGAGAAAGGTAATAAATGTGCATTAAATACACATCTACCAACTTAAAAAGCAAGATATTCAAGAAGAGTGGGAAAGATTAGCCTAGATAGCTTTTGGTTCATTTGGGACACGTGGGACACGAAAGAGCGACTCGGCCGACGTGGGTGACGTGGGGGCAGAATGCACAAATGTTTTCAGGACATGAGGGATGAAAGTATGTGAAGTGTGCGATGCGGCTGACGTGGGTGAAAGGTGAATAGCGAGCCTAAGAAAACATGAGACATTTGGAACAAAAAGTTCTGACGGGCCCACGAGAAAATTGATTTTTGGGTAAAGCGGCTAATCGGAAAACAGGGAGCCCAAATGAACTTGGGACACATAGGACAAGAATGTCCGAAAAAACCTGACAAATCACCCCAAAATGACTCAAAAATGTAGATTTTTTCAACTTCTTGACTTTTCCCTTTACTAAAACAAAATACAAAGGCGTTAACTCAAGAATTTTCAACTTTGAATTTTCTCAAAAGCGGGGAAATTTTGAGAGGACAACAAGACGTAATCTTCCTAAAGTCATTTTGGAGAAGAGTAATCTAGCAAAGTGTAATTGCAATCAGGTTTCTTATTTGAGAGATATGAGGAAAACATTTTTATGGCTATGGTTATTCTATAAAAAATTAGATAGATAATCTAGTATAAAATGGTGCTTTAGTAGAAACAATGGAGGAATGATAACACGTGTGAAGAAAATAGCTAAAATATTGATTTACTTCATTTTTATGTCACCCTCATAACTTTGGTTCAAACCTCTATTAAATGGGAGTCTTTGTGAGGTTAAAATTGGGTTTTAATGGTTTAGTGTGGATAAAATTGATAGTGGGGTATCCAAAGTGTTCCTTGGATCATGATTTATAAAAGTGGTAGCACGAGAACAAGTGAGGATGAGATGGAGGGGTTGGGAATATCATTTGCAGAGTCTGAAGAAGTCGCATAGAGGTCTAGGGATTCTATTTTGAGCATGGGTGAATTTTCTTGACCCTCTTATTCCCATTGAAATTAGAGACACAAAATCTCACCCATTGTGAGGATATGAAGTAAGTGGAAGCAATGGAATTGGGATGGATGAGAGTACGGGGCTAAAAAATAGGCTTACAGAGCACAGAGAGGTCATATGGGTGTCTGGGGGATTGGTTTGAGAATGGGGTGCACTTTATTGTCCTCTCTATCCCCTTAAGGACATGGGGACATAACGGAAACAAATTTATGTCCATAGTAAGGGAGTGATGGTGCACTTTTGTGTTCCTCATGTCCCCTTGTCCCAGGGGACAAATGGGACACATGGGACACTTGGGACAATAAGTGCTCCAAAGTGTTCCTACTGAAGGAGGATGAGAGCACACTTTTATGTCCCTCATGTCCCCAAGTGAAAAATAGGGATACAATTAGGTAAAAAGTGTGCCTAGGCCATTAATTGAAAGATAATTTTCACACTAATTGTCTAAAAACAACAAAAACTTACTTATTTCACCCTGAAGGCTTAGTATGATGTTTTGGAGTCAATTATTTTATTATTTTGAATAAAAAAACATTCTAAGGTTTATTTACCTAATTTCAGACCTTAAATCTTCCTAAAACTCAAAAATTATTCCCCTTTTTGTTTAGAACTGTGAGGGGTGGCTACACTATTTGGACTTCCTCAATAAACCTTCATACCTCATATCAAAATTCATTTTTCTATCATGTAGATAATTTTTCAATATTTCTATTACCTACTTTTTTTCCTCTTGACTCCTTATGGATCTTCTAGAATCATCTGAAGAAGTTGAGATTTATCAGAAGGGTTCTCATTCCTTACACTTGAAAACCTATTGTTGAGAAAACTCTCCCTAAATGATCAAAACTTTCCTAAATCTTCCTAAATTTCTTCTAACACCTTAAACGATCCCCAATACCACCTTCGGATACTTAAAAATTTTTCAAAACTCTCGTGAAGGGTACACATGGGCTCTGTACTGATCAAAAATAGGCCTTTCTAGGCTTCTAGTAAGACTAGTATTTTATTGCACTTCACTGAATGAACTCATGAATGTTGTTTCACATTTTTGTACATTGATAACGTTTACCAAATACATTGAGAATTCCCTTAAGGTCAAGACGATGATGACATGGGAGGGAGATTGGCTAGGAGGGGGATTTGGAAATATCAGAAGGCAAGGTTTCACATTGTGCCTTAGTTGTCATGCTTTGATTTTTTAATTTTTGGGCTAGCCATTTTTCATGAAAACAATGTCATGTATCTAAACTAAGGATTTAAGATTCATGTCGTGAAACTGAGGATTTGAGCATCATGTTACCAAGGGAAGAGTATTGTCATAGAGGTCATCATTTCCCTCCAATCTTTAATGATTCCAAAAAAAGTGACAATACAGATGGTCACAAACCCAATAGAAACTAGTCACGGATGATCTTGAGAAAAAATTAAGTAATTAGTTGTATTTATCAAAGTGTGTAATAAGTCAGTGATTTTGTTCCTATTGTTCCTTATAGTAACTTGTAACCAAGTATGTGATTTTGGAAATTAATAGAGAATGTCACTGAGAACATCTTGATTCTTTACTATAGTTATTTCTACCCCAGGGATAGGAACACCCAGGTGGGACACTAGCACCCATTGCTCCTATATGTGTTGGGAACTTTTGTCTTATACTGATTTTAGGCCCAATTCTTATTCTAAACCTATTTATTATCTCTTGTTTATGTAAAAAAATTGTGTACCATTTTTTTCTTTTTATTTTAATTTCTGAGAGGGTGAAATAGTCACCTAATTATTGCCCCCACTCATTTTGGGTGTGTGAGATGAAAAAAAGTGAGCACGACCCAAACAAGGAACTTTGAAATTGATATGCACATCTGAAATAGAAATCCTACATGAGGGATAGGAAATTCATATGGTAACCACCATGTCACATGCAAAAAAATGGGAAAAGGTTGGCCAAAAGTGTTAGTCACAAATAAGTATACATTATGTAATAAAAACAAGTTAAAACACACAGTAACATGTAAAAAGACAGTGATTATTTTTTGAATACATGGGACAACACTCAAGATGTCTTAAGACACTTGAAGCCTTCAAGGTGATACAAGAAAACAAATAATGAAAATCAAGACACAACCAAATAAGATAAGATACAAATCAAATAACCATGGTTGGGAGTATGTCTATAAAATGAATGATACACATGAAACAACTATTAGCATATTAGAAAAATTGATAGTATTCCAAAATGTATACAACTAGAAATAGGATTGAAATTAGTATATATTACAATGATAGAAGTCGAATGTAGAGAAATAGAAAATGTAGATTCCCCAAGAGCCTCATTGGTACTGGTACAAAAAAAAATTTAGAATCATGCATCATGTAGAATCCTATAAGTGATTTGTATTCACCTCAAAAAGTACCATATGAATGTTCATGTGTGTATGGAAAAATGAGAGAACATATTATGAATCTAAGTAATATGATGAGTAATGTGCAATATAGAATATAATGAGAAAGCAATAATACATCCAATCAAGATCTAAGCTAGTATTTTTAAATTTTTGCACATATGTGAACATGATATAGAACAACTAGGAGAGGGAAGTAAATTTCCCCTTAGTGTATGTATAAAAATTGAGGTCTATGTAAGTAAATATGCCCTCAACAGTCGTGTTTGAACCTAGAACAAGAGTTAATCATTGAGTAGTAAGGGGGAATAGTATGCCCCCAAGTGTGAATGCCATAGTGATCTATTAAATGAGATATCATATAACAATGTCAAAAAATGAGGGGAGAACCCTATGGATTCCAATATCCCAACTGCATGAGTCAGAAGCATATAAACAATAAGAGTGTTCCCATTAGGAGAAACTAGAATAGGAGGAAAATTGGGCATGTTGGAAATAGTGGAAATAAAAAGACAAAACATAATGATCGATGTGTAAGTCAAGATACATGTAACATATGTAGTGCTAGGAGGTTTTTCAGTATTAACCTCAAGTAATGGTGGGAGAAGAATAAGACTCATCATAAGAAATGGGTACAATTTGGGAATATTGTAGACATTAAAATTGTATGTACTAGCCCCTATGATCATAGACATAAATTTGGAAAGATGGGAATTGATTGTCTTTGTGGATGTAACAAGATAACGAGTAGCCATAGTAAATGATTCATGCATAGAAGCTTGGAAAGTGAGAGCATTATGAATCATTATCATATAAACACATTGTGTTCTAACTTGTGATGAGGAAGGTGCAAGGAATGATGTAACATTGAAATCCATAAACATATAATCATTATAATTACATCAAGAGTTGGTCCAAGCAAAAACTTTGAGATCCATGGTCATGGTGACATTATGAAGGGGGATATGATTATCTCTTAATACTATAGGTATCTTAGATGTAGAAACCATCATAGGGGGAAAATTTCATCAAATTACTTAAAGAAACTTAAATATTTATTAAAGGACTGAGATGAAAAAAATATAGCAATAACAAATAAGATATAACACGTAAAGTAAAAGAAAGTATGTAAGATAGGAGATGAGAGTGACTTAGCTTGTATCTGGAGATCTAGGCTAATTCTAGGATGGAAGATGACTAGAACATGTTAGATCTGAACTATCTAAGATCTATTTTAGAAACTAGAATCTATAACCTCTTAAGATAGGAACACCCAAATGAGAACGAGACCATCTAGGTGTTGTTTTCTGAACTATGCACTAGTATCCAAGTAACAGTTCTTCTTCTAGTCTTTTCAGGGTCTGAAATTGTCCCCATTCTTTCATTATTTATTGGATCCACTTAATTTTAGGGTCTTTCTATCACACATGTACCTACAAAACAAACCCTAACTACGTGCATAAATATCAAACAAACATTAGATGAAATAAATAATTCATATGCTTGAGTTAGATTGACTTTAACGATCACCTTGATGTGATTGTCACTGAGCATTGCATTATATTTAAGACTCTATGTAGTTCTTATGTGTTCTTGATTTGAATTATGTCCCTTGTGCCACTGATTAAGCTAAAATCTAAATATATGAGCCTAATCAGAATGCAACAGTAAATATATGAATAATTAAGTAAAGCAATAAATACCCAAGAAACTAAGCAATAAATAATGAAACCCTAATGTGCAAAGAGAGGGTAAAAGCCTTATATTCGCAAATTTCTGAATGCTCACAGAGTTAGAAAAATGGAAAATATGAAGCACTGACCGTCACACTAGAGCTCAAAAAAATGTAGATTTGAGGAGATAGGCTAGAATGGGGCTACTGGAGAGGGACAAGGGCACTCGCATGGGTACCCTAGACTTGTTTCTAGGCACCTGGGTCTGCATAAATGCTCAGAAAACATCCTCTGAGGTGTCGCAAGGTGTTCACCTTTAGTCACCTTTGATCGCTCCGAGGTCACACCAAGATCATCGAGGTTGCTAGAAACCTGCAATAAAGAATGAACCTGCAAAACCCTCAAATAGACATCAAATCCCAAAAAAGAAAGATGTAGAATGAGGGGTCAGACTATCCTCAGTTGTCACAATGGTAAACTTATGACTGAGTGTTGCACTACATCTCAGATCCAATGTAGTTATGTGTGTGTGTGTGGAATTGTGCCCTAGGTTTCTCTTGTGCATGTCACACTTGGATAGCGAACAAGTAGCTAGATGTAGAATGTAGTAAATGTGTGCATGGAATAGAATGAACTTCCCTCCTATGAAGTGTGATGCAGAAAACCAGCCCTTGTGATGGAGCTAGATGGATGTAATAGAGCTCTTAGATGCCTTGATGGATGCAACCTTAGGTGGTGATAGATAATGCTTAGTGTTTGGTCCTTTATTATGATCACATAACTTTATATTTATATGATTCCCTTTCTTGAATTTCATAATTAACCCTGAAAAGGCCGACTACCAAAAATATAAGATGCTCAAACGACTAGAAAGGACCCAAAAAGTGTGAGTAAAGTACAAAGAGGAAAAGGGGCACCCAGAGGGGATGAGGGCACCTGACGTTGGCATCTTGGCTAAGCGTTGGTGTCCATGATGACAAATTTCGAAGAGTAAAAATGTAAACTGAGCAAGTAAGGGTGTAAGATTGAAAGTAACAACAGAAAGCAAAGAAAGGTGGCCAAATACATGGGTTAATTAGTACTTTTCTTACTTAGGAATCACATGAATAGTAGTATGTAATCAGGACTAGATAATTACCCAAAGTGCATGATTTTGTGTCTACATTTTCCCCCACTTTATGTTGGTGAGTGGAAAGCTTGGTAACATAAAGTAGATAGAGATGCATACCTGATAACCATGTAGATCGATGATGAAAGCATGCCAAGGGATGAGACAAAGCATGGAGTGATAGAAAAATGTGAAGTGTGGATGCTAAGGACGAGAAAGTACAAAAAGTGATGAAAATGAACCTAGGGGGAAATGCATGTGTATATGTCATGATGTACCTATTGTTGATGTCATTGATGTTGTTGTTGTGTGTGTGATGTTGTCGTTGTTGATGTTGACTACCGCTTCCCATACAGATGGACTTGCAAAAGAGAAGCCGAACAAGTAGTCAAATACACATGTATATGATCAAAATATGTAAAAAAAAAGTGTGTAAGGAAAGTATGTAAAAATGCTGAAAGTGTGAAAAAGGAACATGTGCACCTGATCCGTGATGAGGAAAGGGTGTAGAAAAGGATCTTGTAGATGATGTGACGCGCAAGTTTTTTCAGGTGATCTCATGCCAATGAAATGGAAGAAGTGTAGGGAGAATAGTCTGGTGTCATCCTCCAACCTTTAACTACTTCCCACAATGTAGAACACCACTACAGATGGTGTGTATAAATGCATGTGCTAAGGACTGTATGCCCTGTAAAATCCGTTGTGTATGGAGTTCTATAGACTGTGTTGAACTACCAATCGCTGTGTAATTGCCCCCTAGTTTCAGGCATCCAGGAAAGGTCGTTGTGCTAAGGACCCAAGTTTGATTTGAGCCCTATCTAAAATGACAACTATGTTGTATTGGTACCATGTTGTGTTGTGTATAATGTTGTATGGGGTGACTGATTCACCCAAATGATGCCCCCTTGTTTGGGGTGCATGTGACGTCGTTGAAGGAGTATGTGGCCCAAAAGAAGACCGACCACTATGTTGAATCTATGCCCTACAAGGGGGAAGGAATGTTCTTGGTAGAAACCAAGGCACACTCAAACAAGTGGCTAGGAGACAATTGTTAGTATAATCAAAGACAAACATGCATGTATAAGACGAAATGTAAGCTAAGCAGACAATGTGTAAGATAAGATGCAAGCAAATATGCAAGAAGACAATGTAGACTGAGAAAAGCGGGTTACAAACATGGGACACCACCCACGATGTCGCAATACAATTAAGGCTATAATTGTTGCAAGTAATTAGAGAACAAGCAAGACATATGGCAAATCTCACAAATAATGAAAAGTAAAGGCAAACAGTGTATCAAACAACCATGGAAGTAAATAGTCCTACATAACAAATGTTGCACATGAAGCACCTGTTAGCATGTTAGAAAAGATAAAAATTATGTCAAGGCGTGTATAATCTGATAAAGTAATGTGTTATGAAACAAAATGAAACAATAGCACTTGTAATGTATGAAAGTGGATGCCCCCAGGAGCCTTTATGGGACTGGTACTAGGTACTGTACCAAGCATCCATATTGTATGTAATAGATCTATAAAAATTGTGATCACAACTAGAAAGGCAAGTGAACGCGCATGTGTGTATGATAAAGATAATGACATACAAGATATCTATCTAGCATGTGTAATAAGATATGCATGTACAAGTAAATGTAAGTAAGAGTAAATGCAACCAAGATATGCAATATGTTGTGAATGAGGCAGAATGGAATGCAGAGTGAATGATAGGAGCAACATGCCCCCTGAGTGGATGTATATGTATGCAATGAGGTTCATTTTTTATGCCCCCTCAGTAGTCAAGAATGAACCGTAAATGAGAGTGTGTCATCGGGAAATGGTCTGAATGATGTGTTGTCATGTGAAAGAGATATGAATAAAGCGTGGACTGTTGATTGTAGAATGGTGATGTGTAGATGATATTGAATGCAACATAGGTGATGATTTAGCCTAAAAAGTTGTAGAATGAGGTGCTAGGATGTGTTATGATTTAACCTAAAGTGTATATCGTGAAATGAAGCTAGGAATGTCGTATGATAAGAGGATTGAATGATTGAACATGTGGGTGTGATGAGGTCCATTTGATATGTATACCCTCAACAGTCGAGTATGGGCCATGGGACTAGAGTGTGTCATCGGGTAATGACTGTATTGTGTATAAGTAGATACAAGAGAGATGAAACATGAATGTGTATAATCAACAATGCACCTAGTGTGTGATAGAAGTTGCAAGAGGAATATGTCATGTGTGTAGAACACGTGTTGTGTTAGATGTCAAATGTATAGTGCGACTAAGAAATGCTAGGGATATGTGTGGTGAATGTGCCTAGTGTAAAATGTGTGATATGGTCAAGTGTGTGAGAATGTGTGGTGTGTACAATGTGCAGTGTGTGAGGTTCATGTATATAGGATTCCCTCAATAGTCAAGTGTGAACCATAACACAAGAGTGTGTCACAGGGAAATGACGATACAAGCGTGTGTAAAGATGAATATGCTAAAATCAAGGTGTGAAATGATGTGATATATAAGACACGTGTCGATGTTAGGGGGGATAAATAAGTGTAATGCCCCCAAGTGTGTGTTGACGAATGAGATATCTCGATAAAAGTAAAGGATGAAGGTCCTCTACCCGATGCTTGCGGTGATGAAGGTGTGTGACCATGCTCTAAGAGTGGTGGTATATGAGATAGATGTTGTGCAAGTGAGTGAAGTCTATATGCATGTGACTGATGAGTATATGGTGGGCACCTTAGTGTAACAAAATGTGTAGGTGATGGAGACCTATGTGAAGCAGAATGCAAAGGTGATAGACACCTACGTGGAATAAAACTAGGCGATGATGTTCATCTAGATGTAGAAGTGGTCCTAGCAAGGGATCTATACTGATGTACTGGAATAGTAGAGTGATGTGACCGCATAAGTTGTGTACGAACAGGTGAGCTAGGAGAAGATTATGCTTTTGGTTCTAGATGTTGTGGTGTACTAGATAGACTAGGTGATGCATTGGAAACCATGAGAGGAGATTGCGACCATGGAGTAGATGGAGGCACACCATTGATAGAAATGAATTGATTATTGTGAATGAATTTTAGATGTAAATGATTCATGGAGATGATAGAATTAGACTTGTGAATCCAATTGAGGCCTAAGAGCATGTCACACCCGTCGACAGTTTATCCCACAAGGAAGGACACCAACATAGTAAGAGGACCAACTATAAGGTGAAGTTTGACAACACCATAGGAATTGTTCATCGGATATGAAATTTGTGAAAGTGGATAGCCAATAATAGCAAGAAGTGGAATAGAACATGTGCTAATGGGCCATGATGGATCAACCTTGGTGTTATTGATAGGGATAGATCCGATAGAGGCACTAATGTGTAAGTGATTAGAAGAAAATGTCGCATGATAATCATGGTCAGAGAAAGAAATGATTGGTGGAGACATATCAGTATTAGAAACTAAGAAATCAAGAGCCCTCGATGTAGGAGGAGGCATTGCATGATATGTATGATTAGCCGAGGAATCAATCGTTTTCTTGTCATGTTTTGGAAGTGGATTATTAAATATCTTGAGCTTATGATTGTCATTGGTAGGTGTAGAATTTTTAGGCTCTGGAAGCTCAATTTTATTATTTTCAATCAGATCTTGAATGAGATTTTGAAGTTTGAAACAAACATTTGTAGAATGCCCAACACATTAATGATAGTCAAAATGAAATTTTTCATCATAATTACAACCTTCTAGATGAGATGGATCTAATTTGAGAGGAGGAGGAAGTGTGATGAGATTACTTTCGATAAACTGTGGAAGCAAAATATGTGGAAGGGCAGTTAAATTCACGTATGTACATCGAGGCGGTTACGATTGAAGCTCTTTGTCTATGGATATTGGGTTGATAGTGATTTTGGCGTCAATTGGTTTGGTTTTTGATGGTTTGAATTTTGAATTACTTTGAAAACGCGTAGAAGATGACACTTGCTCTTGATATTTAAGCTTGTCTATAGATAAGAGCTTAGTTTCGCGAAGCTTAAGAGTATGACATAGTTGATCGAATGAGGGAGATGTCTCAAAGAGAACACTCTATTGGAGAGGTGGTAATAGACTATGAATGAATAAGTCTTGAAGCTCAGAGTCCGCAAGCACATTTGACATCTTAGATAGTTTGTTTTTGTATCACAAGACATAATCTACGAAGTGCTCATTAGATCCTTGTTTAAGTCATGTGAGTTAAGTATAGGAGATCTCAGAGCCTATGTTGATAGAGAAGTGAGTGAGAAAAGCATCGACCAGATATGTGAAAGATATTACCAAGTGAACGGGTAGGTCATAGAACCAACGCATCACATAATATTATAAACTATGGGGAAAGAGATTTGTTAATATGGTATGGTCATCCACATAGTTGAGCCATGCCACATGAAAAGCTCTTAGATGCTCTTGTGGGTCACCATGGCATTTAATGACAGGTAATCTGGGGGAGATGAAGTTAGGTGGCAATGGATAAGTAAAAATGGTGGGTGCGAAAGGAGTGTGTAGAATCAAAATGGAGTCCAAAGATGGTGATACATGAGAGGTAGCAAGTTGGAGCTAGTGAATTTGTGTCTACAGATCCTTATATAAAGAGGTTAAATTAGGAGTATTTCAAGAAGATCTAGACCATGTATTGGGAGTGTTAGGGCGAATGATGGAAGCAGTAGTGGCAAGAATGGGAGATGAAATATAAAGGGGTTGAGTGGAGGCCATGGGAGCCGAAGAGTGAGAAACAAAAGGTGCCAAAGCATCAAGGGTGTTCTTAACAACAATCAAATCATGTAGAATATGTGGAAGATGAGTGGGATTACTTCACAAAGCTTGTTGAAAATTAGTGAATACGTTTAATTGTTCTTGGTCAATGTTGGTATCTTCATCGTATGATTTTTCACTATCAGATGCTTCTATTTCACTAAGAGGAACATTGCGAGAGTTATCCAATGGGGTTTTCAGTCATGGCCATTGATGTGGAGATATCAACCATTGACTTGAAAATTCTACAGGAAGATGATGAAAGCTTACAATATTGAAAAGATCCAAAATGACCACTACGGGTGACGGGTGTAAGAAGAAGAAAATCCATAGAGAGAAGGTGGATTCGAAGATCGGGTTCACCAAAATGATTAAGCTAAAATGTAAATATAGAGCCTAATCTGAATGCAAGATTATAGTAAAATGAATATATAATTAAATACATAAATTATACCCAAGTAAACTTAGCAATAAAATAATGAAACCCTAATTGCAAAGAGAGGGTAAGAAGCCTTAGTTGATTTGCAGAGTTCTGGAGACTACTCAGAGTTAGAAAATTGGGAAAAGCGAAGCACTTACCATCACACTGGAGCTCAAAAAAATGCAGAATCCGAGGAGATAGGCTGAGACTGGGGCACCTGGAGAGGGACATGGGAACCCTGTGGGCACCCTGGACCTGTTTCTAGGCACCTGGGTCTATGGAAATGCTCAGAAAACCTCCTCTGAGGTGTCATAAGGTGTTTTCCTTTAGTCAATTTTTATTGTTCCGAGGTCGCACCAAGATTGTCGAGGTCGCTGGAAACCTACAATAAAGAATGAACCTGCAAAACCCTCAAATAGATATCAAATCCTGAAAAAGAAATATGTATAATGAGGGTTCAAACTGTCCTTAGCTATCACAATGGTGAAATTACGACTAAGTGTTGCACTACATCTCAATACCCAATGTAGTTCTGTGTGTGTGTATGTGCTTGTGTGGAATTGTTCCCTAGGTTGCTCTTGTGCGTGTCACACTTGGATAATAAGAGCAAGTAGCTAGATGTAGAATGTAGTAAATGTGTGCATGGAATAAAATGAAATTACCTTGTATGAAGTGTGATGCAGAAAAACCAACCCTTGTGTCCTTGTGATGGAGCTATAATGGATGAAATGGAGCTCTAGATGCCTTTATGGATGTAACCTTAGGTGATGATAAATAGTGCTTAGTGTTTGGTCCTTTATTATGATCACATAGATTTATATTTATATGATTCCCTTGCTTGAATTTCATAATTAACCCCAAAAATCCTAACTACCAAAAAGATAAGATGCTCAAACAGCTAGAAAGGACCCAAAAAGTATGAGTAAAGTGCAAAGAGGATAAGGGTGCCTAACGTTGCCGTCCTGGCTGGGTGCTGGTGTTTAAGATGACAAATGCTGAAGTATGAAAAGAAGACTGAGAAAGTATGGGTGTAAGACTAAAAGTAGCAACAAAAATCAAATAATGGTGGCCAAATACATGGGTTTTTTGTTTCTACATCCATTTGTACCAAGATAGTGGGATACAACTATTTTTCCCTTAAGATGAATATGTAAGATGGAATTTAGAAATATCCCCTCCTATGTAGTGAACAATGTAGCCCAAAATTAGTTCTTCAATGTTGTTCTTTATCGAAGTAGTAGATAGTAATTATTAGCCCCAAATTATCTTACACCCTAATAATAATAGTAATTATTAGCCCCAAATTATCTTACACCCTAATAATAATAAGTCATATATATACATACATAATTCCCTTATTTTAATTTTGACATTAACAACCAAAAAGGCTGACCCAAAGTGATGAAAGGGGTTTTAGAAAAGGTAAAAAATGATGTGGCATTTCAAATTTGAGAAAAGTAGGGAAAAGGACACAAGTGCCCAAAGGAGACAGTAGCACCTGAGCTCTCCTTTCCCTAATGGGTGTAGTGAATGAGATGCTAATGCAGGAGCATCACTCTTAGTTTATACATATGGTTGACAACATCAATGTTGGCTTCTCAATGTTTTCTTAGTTCTAGGAGATCATATAGGGCCTTCTAGGTATGTTAGTTTGGTATAAGACCTTCACAAATTTGAATTTGACAGTTTCCTTCGAAACACTCCCAAATTGAATTTTGAAGGAATTTTTGGCTTATAATGGGTGAAAAGGTGTAATATTGGAGCATAAAATCATGTAATTAGTTTGGGAGAAGTATTATTGAGGTCTAAGAGTCTTAGAAAGGTCATGGTTATGACATAGTGTTTAAAGTCCTAAAGTTTTAGACTAGGTGAGCCTCTTAATGTTATAATAAAAGACAAAATATGTAATGTGAAGAGTCTAGAGGCTAAGATTTGGTTAGGAAAGAATTATGAAAGAATATATAATCATATTTGTAACTTTTTCAAACCATCATTCAAATGGTCATGTATTAGAAGAGGAGCTCCAAGAGAGTTTGGAAGAGGAATTTTGTGTATACACAGTTCTTGTGATAGTATTTCATAGTTTTTGTGCATTTTGATTATCACTAAACTTGCACATGAAATCTAGGGGAATATTTAAAATGGTAATAAGACTTAAAATATGGTTTTTCATTGATTTTTATGAGGTTTCATAGTTTTGTGTGTGGGTGTAAGCTTGGTGTACAATACAAATCTGTAGCAGTCAAATTGGAGTCTTTCAAGATCAAGTTTGTGATCATTGGTGCAGGAGTCTAGTAGAAAGGGTTCATAAACATGATCAAGGAACTATAAGTTATGCTTAGAGAGAGTCTACAAGGTATTTTCATACTTAATACATCCTTAAGAAACCTCTTCCTCTTAGCATTTAGTGGCATTTGTTAAGGAGATTTTGGTAGAGTTCAAGAAAATATGTGCTCTGTATAAAGAAACAAAGGTTATTATTTTTATAGAATCTATGAATGAGATTAAATACATCAAAATTTATATGTGTTTAAACCTAAGAATACATAATATGATAATAATAACATGATTTTTTCCCTAACTACTATGATCCTAGGGCTTGTTGTTGAATGAGAATTATATATTGTTGAGGAAGGTGTTCTTGATAATCAAGTTTGTATGCAAATTTGAAACTCCATTGAAAATATTTGAAGGAGAGGTTATTGTGTTAGTCAAAGGTTATTTCTAATATAAACCGTTCCTTTTAAGTTTTTAGTTATATTCATTTGTGGATAGTAGAAGATATTCCTGGTTCTAAGTTAACACAACTATAGTTCACTGTCAAACACAAAATTACAGGGTGTTATAATTTGTTGCCTGGATTTTTATTAATTTTTTATAGTGAATAAATTATAGCACAACCTTTTTCAAACCAAAATAATTGATCAAAATAGAAAAATAATCTAGAATCATTCAATTCTTCCCTCTTGGGCTTTCACAGTGTAAGAAGACCTTCAACTAGGGTTAGAGAGACAAGAACTTGTTTTTTTCACACATGAACCACTAAAAAATCTTGAAACTTAGAGGAAAACTTGGTTAGATGGTGACCTAACTGATTTGGAATAACTTATATCAAAAAATTCATTTTTCTTAGAGATGTCCATGATATTTCCTTTTGACAGTTATACAAACCTAAAAAGGCATGGTAGGTTATGAAGAGAGTTTGATTTTTGTTAAGTGCTTGGACAAGAAATGTTGATCAGAGAATACTTGTTAGATATCACACAAGAACTCTATATGGGAGAGAAGGCTAGGATCAAGGGTGTAGAGGGACAGGAAGAACCCACACATGGAGGGAAAGTTCAACTTTCGGGACTTATCTGATTTTGAGCATGAAGACCTATTTTTAGAAGATGGCATGCAGAGCACATAAACAAGGCAAAGACATGAGTGCAATGCATTATCTATCTTTAGAGTATCGTATCGAAGGGTTTTTACATGGAGACGAGCTAAGAATAGGATCTCCACTTCAATTAACTGTAAGAGGTCTATAGATAACACACTTGCATGTGTGGCTATGCCTGTAAACAACGCGTGGATATTAGTAGCATGTGGCCTATTTTTGGAATAAATAAGCGGTGAAGGGAAAGTCCCCACCCTATATATATGATGTGAATCACATAGTAGTTGATATCTAGGTGTATGCAATGGAAAGTTGCAAAAACTATGGAATGAGGCTAAAGATCCTCAAAGCTTCAGTAACTCATCCATGCACCATGAGATTAGAGCTAAACAAGAGAAACTAACATGCAAGCATTATAAATTTGAAAAAAACATCAAAAACTAACCTATATACTACTCTCTACTCTATGAAAGCTTAATGAAAGTGAACCTAGTTCAATTCTAAGCAATTAAATTATGTGTTGTTTACTCCCAAACATAGTGAAGAGATCTCTCCAAGTTGGCTACATGGCCAAGCTTTAGATCTTCCCTTACTAACTATATTTGGAATGGATGGAAGATAGAGGAGCTTCAACAATGGAGGATAGCTAAGATCAAATGCCTATTAGCTTGGCTAATGCAAATGAGGTCAAATGCCAATATCTCCAAATGTGAGAGATATTTTGTTATGTAAACAAGGTGTGTAAAGTTGTAGGTTGAATGGGTAGGCTTAGCCTTGTATTTATAGTTTTCCACTTGGGAGAGTTTGGAATTTGGGTGCATGTGGGACTAAAGCTCAAAAATCACTTTTAGATTAGATTAGGATAAACATTAAGCTTGGATTAGGCTAGTTAACTAGGATTTAGGCTAGTTAAACTTGATTAACAAGTGATTAGAGACTCGTTGAGAGTTGGGAGGGGTCTAGATAACCAATTTTGACTGATAGATAGCCTACGAAGCCAATAGAAGTGGTCTAGAGAGAACTAGGGAGGTTCTGAATGGTCAAAAGGAGGAATTTTTAGCTAATAAGAGAGATATTAGCCAAATAATTTGAATATGGGAAGAATACGACCGAGAAGGTTTTGTAAATGGGCATCCGAGAGTGGGGAAAATAATGGGGAATTAATGAGGTGTCGTTAATTGATGGGATTGGATGAAATGCTAAGTGTAAGCATATTTTAGGTGTCTACATTTTTCCCTCTTTGGGGTGACATAAGCGACGCCACTTCAAAGAAAGTAGACAAGCATAAATAAGTAGAAAATTTGAAGGGATAGAAGAAAAATGAGTATAATGAAGGATGCCACCTCAATTGTTGATGGGGTGATAGAAGAACTCAATTGATGGTCAAAAATATGAAAGAAAGAGAACATAAGAAAGAATAGTGTGAAGAAGAAGAAAAGAAAGGGCACATAGAAGAAAAGGAGGAATATGAGGAAGAGGGAATGAGCTAACATCCATCTAGTGCCTTTTTAAAAACTTTATTTGTCATCATATTGCTAAAGATATTCGTCATCAGTCCTTATTTAAAAGAATGAACAAAAGTTTAGTATGACATGAAAAGCCATATACGAACAAATTTCCATTGCTAAAAACACCAACTCCATACAACATACAAAATGTAATGTAATACGATAAAGTAAAAGATTCATAATGCCATGAAACATACAAAATGCTATGCAATACTAGAAAGTAAACAAGCTAACCTAACAGAGAAACATACCGTAATGTTTTTGTTATCAAGCTTCAGTTCCAACCTATTCGAATTAACGACAAGGGTTAGTGACGGTGCCCCAAGAAAGGATACATGCAAAGGGAATAACGAAGGACACTTGGGTCCGATGAAAAATAAATGTGCACTATGAAATAGTACTAGGCAACTCATTATGCCCCAGAGTACAGATGAAGTAAGTAGCCTATCTTTTGTTAATGGAGGTAGATCAAGATGATCCGCGAGTTGCACACATGAATAGGTGAGAACCAAAGAGCAACATTTTGGAGGATGAGTTATATTTTTTTTATGTTTCTTGAAACATATTTGAATGTTTTTGATGATTTTGAAAGTTTTTTGAACTATGTATAGGAAGATGAGGAATTTTGGATGCCCCTAGCGATAGATGGGATGTACAAGGGCATAAGGCCACGCGCATACGATAAAGGGGTAAGTGCACCAAGTTGGGGGACAATTAAGTGGACATCAAATCCTGAATTTTACATTAAAAACAGCAAAACATCAAATTTAGTCTTCTGCGGACTTGAATCATGCCAAAAATTAAAAAATATGTCATAAAAATGGTACCATTACGTAGGGGAGGACTATTAGCTTTGTAGAAATACTGATTTTAAAGTGAATAGAAGAGGATAAATATCATTTTATAATTTTTTACTAATAGTAGGTCTTTAAGACACTTTTTCCTGTGAATGTTTATGTGTACGTTTAAGACTGTAAAACTTGTTTCACTTATTAGAATGTGATAAAATTTATGCCATCCCAACTGTGGTGAAATTATATACATGTTCAAAAAAAAATTTATTTGATTTCAATATTTTTTGATGAAGTTATGGCGGGCAAACGGAAAGTGCTCTGTTTTCTTTATGTTTTCATACCACTTTCACGGAAAAAATCATAAAAATAAAATATTACTCAAAAAAATACAAAATAAAATCCATCCCAAGATAGATAGTGGCATATAACTTCTCACCAAAGGAAAAAAATATATATCAATTTTTTGTCATCCAAATTGTGGGCAAACGGACTATAATCTTATCAGCGTTTTTATAAAAAAATACCAAGTCATTGAATTTTTTGTGTTTAATATAGCTAATATTTTCCATTTTTTACAAAAATTAGTATTTTAGAAACTAGATTCTGGATTCTACAATTCATATTAATATAATTTTTGTCTAATTTTGAGTGTATGTATTGCTAATAATTCCTACAAGTTGATATTATGTTGTTATTTGCAATATGATGTCCACGGATGACCCCATATTTGTCCATCAACTTCCTGCACTTACCCAAAGGTGAAGATATAAAAATGCCCCAGTGATTAGGTGGGAGTATTCAAAGGAAAATTCTTCACGTGTAGAAGTAGGACCTAAGGCCATTATGGATAGTTCAACATGATGATGAACGTAAACCAATGAAGTGGTAGGAAGGAGAAAGGATGCTCCCAACGTAATTTTCCCTAAAATCACATGATAGAAATGAAGGAGAGATATTATTTTTGTGAAAGGGGACAAAGGTTTCTGAAAACATGGCAAAAAAAGTAATCTTATACACATGGATGTTCTGAATGAAGTAGAAGAACGATGTGAATGTTATGAATGTAGCTTAGAAGTCTCACGATGAAGAATTGATTATCCAAAGGCACAAATCATGAGACAAGATATGGACTAGAGTAAGAGTCTGAACAAGGTCTGAAAAAGACACTTGGTAACAAACTAATCATGTTTACTCATAAAGATCCAGTGTGTGTACGTGGAATTTATTACCTCTTGAAGCGAAGATCTAATAGACAAAAAGTGAAGACACCCTAGCCAATGTGTAAGGATGATTTATTTTGATAGGTGATAGGTGATTTTTGAATGAAGGGTGGAAGGATAGTCGTACATTGCTCCATTGTCAGCTAGGCATCCATAGCCCCAACAAAGATGTATTTGATTCTAATCACAACATTGCTCTATTGTCAGTTAGGCATCCATAGCCTTGATAGAGATTATTGGAAATACCCCAAGAGAGAGTAATATATCAATTTGATTTTTCTTTGTATCTTTTAGCTTTTGATTTTTGATTGATTTTGATTCTTTTGCTTTCTAAAAACTTATTTCAGCTCCCTTGTTTGATAAGGGGTTAAGAAAAATAGATGGCTTGATGGAAGGGTGTGGAAGTGATTATGATGACGACATTGGATAGTGTCAACAAATATGTCCAAAATTTCTTCGCAACAATTTTATTAGATGTTGAATGTGATAGGATCTCTAAGAGGTCAGTCATTCTTTAATTTACCAAGGTGATAAAAGACCAGGGTAAAATGGATACCATAGAGCTAAATTTCACAAAATGCATGTGAATAAGCTAACCAAAACATCGCCAAAGGGATGAAAATGGTAGGGAGACTTGCAGAAGAATAGCAAGGAAGGGAAGAAAGAAACATCCATGTGTATGCAATACCTTATTGCAATGTTTGATCTTTGTACCTTTGATTTTTGTTGTGTTTTCTCAATGTTTTGTATTTTTGAAATTATTTTTGATTTGTATATTTTCGATAGTTTTTGGAAAGGTGGTACCAACAAAGTCAATTTTCATGATAAGATCCAACAACAATGTTTGCGACTTTCTTGATAAGGGAGACTAGGCGTGTTTGTTTATCCATAGTCATGTTATCCCCGATCTCGATGATCATGGCAAGTTCACACTCAACAAATGACTGTGATTTTTTTTGAAACATGGGTTTCATATGTGGGAGCTTGAGTTCCCTATCCATAGGTTTATGCACTTTGTGCCATACTTGATGGTTACATTGATTTGCGTTCTTGAATTGTGTTTGATTTTTAACCTTAAGATCGTTTGACTTGTTAGGAGCTATAGAGCTCTTTGAATTTTTGATCTGATCTTGATTAAGAAACTGTTTGGGTTTCTTATAAGCTGACACATATCTTGTCTAATCTCGAGAAGGAGAAGAAATTAAATGTGGATGTTTAGAACTAACGTGAGAAATGACCATGGGCTTACCACAACCATTGATAGAAGAAATATGTGATGGGATGAAAAGGATATGGTCCAAGAATTAAAGAAGATGGACTACTAGGAAGTTAGCCATGGATAGAAGATGAAGGGATCCTTGGATGTGGCTCAAGAATAGAAGAAGAAGGGCTACTAGGACATGACCCATAGATAGAAGACGAAGGGCTACTAGGACGTGACCCATAGATAGAAGACGAAGGGCTACTAGGATGTGGCCCAAGAATAGAAGAAGAAGGGCTACTAGGACATGACCCATAGATGTAAGGTGATGAGCTACTAAGATGTGGCCCAAGAATAGAAGAAGAAGGGCTACTAGGACGTGACCCATAGATGTAAGGTGATGAGCTACTAGGATGTGGCCCAAGAATAGAAGATGATGGACTACCCGGGGGTGATCCATACCTAGAATATAAGGGGCTAGTTGGGCATGACCCAATAATAGAAGAAAGTGGACTACTCGAAAATGACCCATAAATAGCAGAGGGAGGGCTACTAGGGGTGACCCACACCTAGATGAAGATGAAGGGATACTTGGTGTTGACCCCATAAGAGATTGTGATTGAGGAATTATGATAGACAAAGAGTTATTGGGTGATGAGAAGATAGGCCATGGATCAATGCAAGACCAAGGATTTTCATCACATAATGAAGAATGTGAAGATGGAAGAATAAGAGGAGGATCAAGTTGCATGATCTGAGGCTCTTTCTCTATTTCTTGATAAAAGGAATCGACCTTTTCCTCATAATACACAGATGCATCAAAGTCTAAAGATAATACTTTCTCATAATCTGCTAAAGGAATATATTTATATGCCCCTATAAATGCCCTGATTTTTTCTTCATTCTGAAAGAGATCAATCAGTATGAGTTATTGATTGGCCACTAGGGGTTGTTTGGAAGAAAGAGGTTCACTTGTTGTGGAAGACTTAGAAGATGTTTGATGATTATTGATAGAAGAAGATGATGGGGGGGACGAAGAAGATGTGTATCTAGATGTCTCAAGATTAGAAGGTGGTGTGGATCTACCTATACGATGGTATATCATCTGTAAACTAGTAGGATTAAGTCCAAATTCTATAGGTTGTGATGCATGGGTCGATTCAGACATTTGAATCTAATGACATTGAGTCACACAAATATTCAAAGAAGGAAGACGTAGTGGTGTTGATTAATGAATAAGGTCCTACAAAGAATGGGAGGACCATGATTCAAGAATCTCATTGGAAGAATAATAACAAGGGTCCTGCAAAGAAAGAGAGGACCGCGATTCAAGAATTGTATTAGATGTTTGATTGGAGGGATTTGGGGTTGCACGTATCTTCAAAGGAAGATGATGTCATTGAGGTGACTGATAAAAGGGGTCCTACAAAGAAAGGGAGGACCGCGATGTAGGAGTCATATTAAATGTATGATGAATAGGTTCCTGTGAAGATAAGGAGGACCATGACATATGAGTCACATTAGATGACTTAGGAGTCGAATTAGATGAATCTGAATAATAGTTTCGATCTGAATAGTATTTTGGATCTGAATCATCAGAAGAATTATAATAAATGTTTGGATTGGAATCCTCAAAAGAAGAGGAAATGTTTGGATTAGAATCAGAAGAAATGTTTGGATTGGAATCCCCAGAAGAAGAGGAAACATTTGGATTAGAATCAAAAGAAGAGTGGGTGGAACCCTATTAATAATTTGGATCAGAAGTGTCCAAACCATACCATCGACTATGAGATGAAGGTGGGGAACAGGTTACCCGTATGGGCTCTCTAGCACGAAGAACCAAAAGAGGTTTAGTTGTAATGGGAATCTTTTGATTTGAATTGCTAAACCTAGGTTCCATATTTTTTTAAGCATGGAAAACTGTGGATAGTCAGTCATTTTTGGCATCATTTAAGCACAAATGTATAGGGCTAGATAGTGTGATCAAACTTCTTCAAAGTGAAGAAGATTCGATGTCGATTCGGGCAGCATAACAGAAACCAACTAGACATTGTGTAAGTATAAAGATGTTTGCGTGATTTTCCAAAGAAGGTCTAAGGAAAATAGACATTGTGATGATGCAATATCAATGAGATAAAAAGGGATTTTCCTAGAAAATAAGTTTTCTAAATGAATAATCACAAGGAAAAATCATGCAAGTGTGAAACACAAAGCCAATCAACAAGGAAATACACCATATGAAAATGTGTGTGCAAATTGATACTTCGATGCAAAGGTGATCAACACAATGTCAATATTTACATCAAGCTCAAAATTAACAAGGCGTAAATATTAACAAAGGGTAGATGTGACTCCCAATCAAAGGATACCACGAAAAGTTCAAAAACCAACAAGGCCTCAATGTTAAAGGGTGATGTTTACAAGTGTAAGCCATGTAACCACACCAATTGGATACATCTATCAAGATTCACGGAGAAGCGATAAATTAGTGTCAAAGTGGTATCAAAATGACACAAACAAAGTAAGCCACACCTTTCAAAATTTAGGGCAATGTCAAAAATCAAACTAAGTCAAAGTATACTAAGGATGTGTTAAAACGTGGGTAGTGTAACACCACAATGAGGAAACTTAGATCATGTTTACGAGAAACGTGACATAAGTATCTTAATTGTGTCGAGACAATGCAAATGAGGTAACATGTCAAAGGGAGATAAAATGATGAATCAATCATAACTATGATGATGATCCCGACGTGGGTATCAAGATCATAAAGGTTACCAATGATATAAATACATCTCCACACACTTTAGACATTTAACTAACCCAGCCGCAAACATGGATGGGTGTAAATGGATAAAAAAGTGGCAAAATGATCAATTGATAATGCAAAGGTAGTCACTCTTCTTCTGATCAACAAAGTGTCAAAATAAAGTGAAGGAAGTAGATCAAATGGGGGTAAAAAAATGTTGGCCTCACTTTGGTAGAGTTTCACCTTACCTTAGGGTAAGTGAAAAACTAAGAAAAAGTAACACGTCACACATTTCATGGTGAATAATGGCTCACAACATCAACATCGTTTTAAACTAGTCAAAGTGGGCTCCTGGCCAAATAATATCGTCCTACATGGTTCTCTCATCCTAGGTGTTACAAAGTTGTCTTAAGTGAGCACAATTTACCTAAATAGTCTCGACTATCTTGGGAGTATCTCAACTTTACTTTACCCCCTTCGAGCACAAAGGGAAACTAGTGCATCCATGTGTGCTCTCCCTGGGGTCACCATATGGACAAACGGAAACACTATCTCATAAGGTAATACTAGTCAAGTAGGTAGTGTGTATCACTTCCCGTTTCGTCCACAAGGTTCCCTCGTGCGTGCACTACTTTGGGGTTCCTGCTACCACCCCCATTGTTGTGGCTTAAGGAATTATGCTAAAGGGGTTATGTTCCAGTTGAGCAGAGAGGGACGCACCCTGTCTGAAACCTGCAATACAGTGTTTTGAATATGGTGTGTTTTTTATCTTTTTAACTTAAATGTGGTTTTAAGTGGCACACCATTTGGCAACCTGCAAGAAACATATGTATTAGAGGGTTTTGTGTTTTGTTTTTGATGTTTCCTTTCTTTGACAAGTGATTAGGTCCTACAGATAACACGTTTATTAGTTGTCCATTTATAAACTTAAGAAAGAGAATTTACACTTCGCTTTTGATTCCTAAGATCACCAAAAAGGCACAAAGGAAGAGCATATGCAATGTGAAAATTCCACTAAGACAAATCATATGGAAATATATTTTACTTTTTTAGCATCATAGAAAAAGTGTTTTTAAAGTATGACATAAAGTTTGCACAAGTGTTTTTGATCTCCAAGATCGCCAAAAAGGCGCGAGGAGAGAGCATACACACTTTATAAGCTTTTTTCAAGCTAAGAAAATGAAAACACTTAAGCTATGCAAGTTGAAATAACAAAACAAAACCCTGCAACCAACTGATTAGTGTCACAAAACTTTTCAAAGTGTTAGAATAGTCAAGAAAACCATCTTTTAAGATACATTAGAAAAGGATTATTTACCTAATAATGCAAACCATAATTTTTTTGTAAGTCAAAATCCTAATTTTATGAATCCATTGTGTATTTATCTCCAATACCTTTCCAAAGCAACAAAAACAAAGTCATTTCGAGCTTGGGAGAAAAAGTTATGGCCTCCAGAAGTTTTCTAATGATGCATGCACTAAGGTTTGGGCATATACACCATATTTTTGGCGTGTGCACCACTGTTAGTGTATGTGTGCTAGGATTAGTGTACATGTGCCATAGTTAGTGTACATATGCCTATGTTAGTGTACTTGCGCCATGGTCAATGTACCTGTGCCATGGGTTAGTGTATGTATGTTAGAATTAGTGTACCTACGCCATGGTCATTGTACCTACACCATGGATTAGTGTATGTGCACCAGGATTAGTGTACCTGCACCATGGTTAGTGTACCTATGTGCCTCTGTCAAAAAATGATAGTTAGAGTTGTACCTGCATGCACATAATGGTATGTGCACTCCCTTTCCTGTAGGTGCCTAAAAAAACATGGGATTTTTCAAAAATAATCTAAAAAATATCAAAATTGTATCGATTTGGTTCAATTTTGGCAGCACTTCACCTCCTTTGATCCCACAAAGAGCACAAAAACAAGACAATACTAGCTAAACTAGCTAAGAAACTTGATATTTTTCCATTAATACAAGAAAGGTTAGTGAAATCAAAAACTTGAAACTAATCTAAAAAACTTTGAAAAATTAATCTAGAAAGATTGAAACTAAAAAAAAAATAGAAACTAAAATAAAAGCTTCAAAATGACTCCATTAATGGAGGATGGACTAAGATTCCCACCGGGTGTGCCAAATGTATGTAATGGAAAGTTGTAAAAGCTATAGAATGAGGCTAAAGAACCTCAAAGCTTCGCTAACTCTTCCATGCACCATAAGATTAGAGCTAAACAAGAGAAACTAACATGCAAGCATTATAACTATGACAAAAACATCAAAAACTAACTTGTATACTACTCTCTACTCTATGAAAGCTTAATGAAAGTGAACCTTGTTAGATTCTAAGCAATCAAATTGTGTGTTGTTTACTCCCAAACATAGTTAAGAGATCTCTCCAAGTTGGCTACATGGCCAAGCTTTAGATCTTCCCTTACTAACTATATTTGGAATGGATGGAAGATGGAGGAGCTTCAACAATGGAGGATAGCTAAGATCAAATGCCTATTATCTTGGCTAATGCAAGTGAGGTCTAATGTCAATATCTCCAAATGTGAGAGAGATTTTGTTATGTAAACAAGGTGTGTAAAGTTGTAGGTTGAATGGGTAGGCTTAGCCTTGTATTTATAGCTTTCCACTTGGGAGAGTTTGGAATGTGGTTGCATGTGGGACTAAAGCTAAAAAAGAACTTTTAGATTAGATTAGGATAAACATGATTTAAGCTTAGATAAGCTTGGCTTAGGCTAGTTAACTAGGATTTAGGTTAGTTAAACTTGATTAGCAAGTGATTGGAGACTCATTGAGAGTTGGGAGGGGTCTAGATAACCAATTTTGACTGATAGATAGCCTATGAAGCCAATAGAAGTGGTCTAGAGAGAACTAGGGAGGTTGAATGCTCAAAAGGAGAAATTTTTTGCTAATAAGAGAGATATTAGCCAAATAAGTTGAATATGGGAAGAATACGATCGAGAAGGTGTTGTAAATGGGCATCCGAGAGTGGGGAAAAGAATGGGGAATTAAAACGGTGTTGCTAATTGATTGGATTGGATGAAACGCTAGGTGTAAGCATATTTTTCGTGTCTACACTAGGTATATGCAGAGTGTAAGAGGTAAGCATAAAGAGATATGTGTATATGATTGGATTACTATATCAGATCCATGCGTGCATTGGTATAGAATTCCATTATAGTAAGGAGCTTTTGTGTTTATTAATATATGGAAGATATTGGCTGAATCTAAGTGTCATTCTTGTGTGTAATTAAGTAGTGCATGTTCTTGATTCAATCATGATTATTGTTTAAGCTTGTTCTTTCCTAGATCTGAATATGGTATGTATTGTAAAATGGTGGATTAGTTATGGATCTATATGTTTCTTCCTTCATCGTGCTAACATCCTGCTACAACAACCCCAAAGAGGGACATGGTACCTTTGCACTCTTTGGGTGAGCACTCAGTCTAGGCTAAGTGATGTGTCAGCACGTCTAGGGTGTTATCTAGTAAATTCTAGGCTACATCAATGGTTCCATTGTTGGGACCTCTTTTTCATTTGTTTTCCAGATGGTTCACGATGAAGACATACCAATTAACTCTAGCAAGTATTGTGGAGTGGATACATGATCTGGAGGAAGAATATGCATGGCGGTTCAGCATTGGATCTCAGTTTAACACACGTAAATGGGTAGAAAAAAATCTGTATGATAGCTTATATGAGATATTTTTCGCCATCTTTCTAGTAGAATTATAAGAGGTTGGTTTCTTATGCAGTTAAGGGGAATTGGAGGTATCACGTACTTGTCTGGATACATGAATAATTTCAGGCCCTTTATGATGTTGATCTGATCTGGACTCTCACTGTGGATATGTTGTGTCATGGTGTTCTAAACAGTTATATTCTGGAATACTCAATTTTGATGTATTCTTGCCCGAAGGTAGCTAAATTCCAGTTTTTGCGGTATCCTAGAGGAGCATATCTGCAAGGTATTCCACTAGCGATCAAGATCTTGATGGTACCTTTGAACCTGGAGAGTAAACTGATGGCTAACTAAACCTCACCACACGTGAGGGCAGGAACAGGTTTGGTGAAATATTGTAGACCTAGCGGTAGAAAGGCAGAGAGAGGAAAGGCGACTTAAGTATAATAAGGTGCATGAGAGGGAGATAGAGAAGCATCGTACTGTTGCAAAAATTATGGCATTGAGGAGAGAGATGGCTCGTGAAGGATTTGAAGCTCATCTAGAAGACGTGGAGCCAGAGCATCAGGAACTCCCCCATCTTGAAAATCATGACAGAGATCCCCCTTGGCTTCACACAAAAGTGCGTCAGAAAAAACTACCTAGGACATAAGCGTGTATCTTAATCCACTTAGTGAGCTAGCCCTTGCACTTGGTTTTCCAGTATCTAGTATGATAGGTAACCAGCAAGCTAACTTGGGAAGTAGGAGAGTAGGAGTAAGTCAAGAAGCGAGCACATCAACTACAAGTCATATGGATTCATTATTTGGAGGAAAATTTTTAAGCGCATCATCCACACAAAATGTGAGCGCGCAAAATGTTGGATTCACCTCTGGAAGTGGAACTACCTCACAGACTATAGGGGTTTAGTATAGTACTACTATCGGAGCACAGGGGAGTACATCCACAATTCATATTCCAACTATAAATAGAGGATCAAGAGGCATAGGTGGTTCTATTTTTGGTGGATCTGGTGATTCTAGAGGTAAAGGAAACATAGGAAGTTCTAGATCAGGTGGTCAAGGCCCGCATCAACCACATAATCTCTATATGAATATGCCTCTTCGTCTCCCAGAGTATAGAGGTATAGAGGATGTTGTCGAACATGTGCATATGTGTGAAATCTTGTGGTGCACAAAAGGGATCATGGCTTGTGATCGTAAGGCAAGTCAATTTGCTACTACCTTGTAGGGACGAGCACACAGCTGGTATAGGAAGTTTGACCCTGATCAAACTTGCATGTATTATACAGCATTGAAGGATGCTTTCTTAAAAGAGTTCTATATCTCGAAGTTTAAGCAGAAGAGTATCAGTGCACTCAAATATATCAAACAAGGTACTACTGAGAGTGTACGTGAGTATGATGCCCACTTTAAGACACTTCTATCTAAGTTATCTTATGATATTCATGCTAGTCAGCATGCACAATGGTTTCTTGGAGAATTGATTACACCATTTAGAAGGGCGTTGTCATAAAAAACATATATTGATCCACGCGAAACATTGGAGGCAGCCCTATGTGCTGAGACAGTTGGGAGCATTGACACTGGTGTTAGTCCATTCTTAGAGGCACAGATTGTAGCCATAAAAAAGTAGCTAGAAAAATTATTGGCAAATTCAGCTGATGAAATGTGATCAGGGATTTGTTGTACAGATTCTGAAGTGGAATGTCACACCAAGGATAGTTTCCCTCGTAGATCTATACTTCATTGTTGTTAGACTGTGAAATATTTCATTTCAATCATGATGCTAGCCATTATCCTTTGCTATAGTGCATGATAAGGAATAATGTATCCTACTTTTGCAAGATTTGTAGTTCCACGACCCATGATACTAAGATTTTCGATTGATTGGTTGGATCCATGATGCTATAGACATTGGGGTACGACAGACAAGTGTAACGGATAACTCTAAGAACAAGAAAGAGCATCAGGATCAAGATCATAATCAACCACATTATGACAAGAACGAGGGCCATTTTGAAGGAGGTCATGAAAGAGGATTTCGATATCAAGGTGGATATGGAGGACGAGGCCGTGGTGGAGGAAGAAGAGAGTTTCCTCATGGGATGTGCTATACATATAGATCCCCTAATCATTATAGGCATGAATGTCCCCAGAATGTTACATGTTCTTTATGCGGAAAGAATCATAGTCATAAGGAGTGCACTAACTTATATGAGCATCTTATTAAAAAAAATAAGCAGGAAAACAAAGGTGCAGGGATGGTTAGCATCTAGTGCACAGAGGAAAATCAATGGATTCCCAAGATAGCACTAGAACCTGAGGCCTTAACTGTGAAGATTACCACACGTGTTGAAACGACACGTGTAAGCGAGGCATCATACCAGAATCCTACAATCACTAAGGAGGAGGTTCTACATGCAAGGTACCCAGATCCTTCCCATCAGAAGGAAGTCTATCAAGAGACCATGGAGGTCCTCAGAAATATTCAAGGTGAAATACAATGTTTAAAAGAGCATTCCAAAAAGATGGAATGGAAGAAATAAGATTGGAAGGTCCCCTCCGATATTGATGACATCAGAGAGGTGTGTAAAATGCTATTCCAGGAGAATATTATTCCATTATTAGGGAATTTGTTAAAGGGGAACACTCCATGTGAAATCACTGAGAATGAACAGCAGATCCTACATGGAAATATTCCCCCTGATAGCATTGACTATGATAAAGAGATCACTCTAAATTTTGTTGTAGATGGATGGTTGTTGAGCAATATTTTGATTGATACAGGTGCAGAAGTCAATGTGCTTACTTTAGATGCATGGGTACAAATGGGGAGACCTCCATTATAACCATCATCTAATGTGTTGTTTATGGAAAATAATACTAAGGCCACTCCCATAGGAGTTTTGAAGGATGCATCTATAACCATACAAGGGGCCAAATTCACTGGGGATTTTGAGGTATTAGCACTTACATAAGAAAATAGTTTTCCAGCCTTACTTGGACGCCCTTGGTGCTATGCGAATAATGTTGACTTGAGATTCAATAAGGGGTATGTCAGCTTTGAGAACAAGGAGGAAAGGATTTTGATACCTTTGACATATGGGAAGTCTACACCATATGTTGAGCCTCTAAGTGAGGAGGACTTAAATAGAATCTAGGTACATGTTATTCAGGACCCAGAGGTCAATGAGCCATCAAAGGAAGGCATCCTATAGTGGGAGGATTCTCAATCTATTAGTGATACCACGAGTATTTCTTGTGGAAATTGGGCTCATGGTACATATGAACTAGTAGGAAACGAGGTAAAAAGTGTGGTTGTGTGCAAGAATGGGCTTTGTTCTTTTCGACGGATAGGTAGCATAGTACCTTGGTATACAGGGGAAAAATATCTTCCTATATTTTTGAAATTCATGGAAGGACAATGGATGAATCAAATTACAAGAAGAGATATGTTAGTGTATACCTTGTGTGGGACAATAGCACGCTGGTGGGTAGTTCACAGAGATAATATTATGAAGTGGAAGGAGATCAGAATCGCTCTATCTACCAAGTTTGTAAGAAGAAATGCACCTATGCAGATTTACACTTATAATGGTGATCAACCTATTCAACACCACATTCAGCAGTATGAGAGACTCTAGACAGCAGGACAGGAAGCATTACCACCTTCACTCTAGGTGCATATATTGTATTCCACTCTACAATGGTGTGCATGCACTTAGTATGTATACACAGAACTACATCGAGAGACTGGAAACTAGCATATTTTGACTACATGAATGATCCAGACCTTTGACTACTTTTCTTCCCAACCTCTAATAGAAGAGGTATTAAAAATTTTCAAGTGGGTAACCGTGGAAAATAGTGCAAAGGCAGAGGAACTCATACACGAATTATTTGGCGAGACAAAATTAGGCACGTGTTTTGAAGAAGGAGAAGACTTCATATTTATTGAATGTGCTTTCCTTGAGAAAGAAAAAGGAAAGATGGTGTACATCGTGGATGATGAGGAAGTTGAAAACCTAGACATTGACCATTCACAGGGGGCGCACGAGGTATTGGATAGTGTAGATAAGGATACGTGTGCATAACATGAACCAATGAAGAAAAAGAAGGTCAATATAGGATCATAGGCTAAGCCTAAGGAGGTCATAATTGGAGACTATTGGTTAGAATCGGAAGTGGAAAATATCATTGAGTTACTCAGGGATTATCAGGACTTATCCCCTTGAGGGTATCATGAACTTAAAGGTGTGCATGAATCACTTAGGGAAATGAAGATAAAGCTTAAGGATAGTGCACACCTAGTTAGAAAGAGGCCTTATAGAATGAACCCCAATTTGCACAAAAAGGTCAAAAAGAGATTGATAACATGTTGAAATCTAGAATTATCAAGCCCCTTGATGAGTGCGAATGGGTTAGTCCAATGGTGATCAGTATCAAGAAGGATGGACAAATTAGAATATGTTTCGAATATAGAGAGATGAATGTTGCATGTGTAACAGATCCATTCCCTATGCCATTTACTGAGGAAATACTAGGAGTTACAAGGCTCGAAATATATTCCTTCACAGATGGTTTTTTTGGGTATCATTAGGTTAGCATTTCCTAAGAGGATCAGGAAAAGACCACTTTTACTATTGAATGGGGCATTTTTTCCTATACTGTGATGTCTTTTAGACTGAAAAATGTGTCTGTTGTATTCTCACACATATTTGTTCATGCATACAAAGATTTTATTCGCAACTTCTTACAGATCTACCTCGATGATTGGACATTATATGGGCTTGTTAATGATCATTGTGACAATCTGAGCTTAATGTTTGAATGATACAAGCATTTGACTATCTCTCTAAACATCAAGAAGCTCATAATTACTACACCTTTTGGAATATTGTTGGCACACATAATCTGCAAGGAAGGATTGCTTGTTGATCCAGCTAAGGTTGTAGTCATTTTAGAGTTAGAAGCACATACCAGTCAGAGTGAGGTGCATGAATTTTTAGGTCACACAGGATATTATAGAAAATTCATCAAGGGATATGCAAAAATTTCCACACCTCTGGAGGAGTTACTGAAAGGAAAAGGTACATTCTATTGAGGAGAATCGTAGCAGTGCATGTTTGAAACATTGAAAGATAAACTTACTACAGTGCCTATCATGCATTTTCCTTCATGGGAAAAACCATTTCATGTACACGTGGATGCCTTTGGCACGGCAATTGGCACAATATTAGCTCAACCTAGAGAAGGTATTGTCGATCATCCTATCTGCTTTGTTAGTAGGAATTTGATGCTTGCAGAACAGAATTATACAACTATAGAGCGCAAAGCTTTGTCAATGATCTATCCATTACACAAGTTTTGGTAGTATTTGCTAGCTACACCATTTGTATTCTATATAGATCACATGGCATTGAAATACTTGGTAAACAAGCCCATCTTGTAGGGGCGCATATACAGATGGGTACTCTTATTTCAAGCATTTAATTTCACAGTTGTGGTAAATCTGGGGAAAATTAATTCTAGACTAGACCACCTATCTAGAATTCACTCAGGAGAAGAAACATAGACAATTGAAGAAACCATGTCAGATGCCCAGTTATATAGGTTACAACGTGTTCCAACTAAACTTGATGACATTGTTATTTTTCTACGGACTGGTATGGCACCAGAAGGAATGAAGGAATTGGAAAAGAAACACCATGCCATACACGCGACACCTTTTATTGATCAGTGGTGACCTAATAAGTTAGGCAGAGATGAAGTATTACGTTGTTGTGTATTAGAGCATGAGTGTAAGGATATAATGGATGAGGCTCATGGTGGTATTGTAGGTGGACACTATGCAGGAGATGATATAGCACGTAAAATCCTACTTGTTGTATTATGGTGGGAGACATTGTATAAAGACTGTAAAGAATATTGTAAGGTGTGTGATCATTGTTAGCACTTAGGAAAACCAAGACAAAGAGATAAAATTCCACTAAGAACTATTATCAGTGTAAAGCCATTTGAGAAATGGGCCTTTGATTTTGTAGGACCTATTTCTCCAGCTAAGCGTAGGACTAGATCGTACTATATCATTACTTGCACAAATTATCTCACATGGTGGGAAGAAGCAGCACCTATAAAGGATTGTATAGTAGCTAGATTTCTATGGGAGAATGTTCTTACAAGATATGGATGTCCTTTAAGTTTGACAAGTGATAGGGGTACACACTTTTTAAATGAAACCATAAGGATCCTATTAGATGAGTTTATGGTTTCCCACTATAAGACTACACCTTACCACCCTCATGTAAATGGAAATGCTGACGCTTTCAACAAAATTTTGAGCCAGACATTGAAAAAAAAATTGTGATGTTGGAAGAAAGGATTGGGATGATAAAGTGGCAGATGTTCTTTGGACATATAGAACCACTTATAAGATATTGAACAAGGCCACACCATTTCAATTGGTGTTTGGTGTCAAAGCCATTCTTCCTATAGAATTCATGTTACCTTCTTTGCACATTGTGTGCGTTGAAGGTCTAGTTGATGAGCACCCTTTAGAAGATCACATTACAAATATGATTCAGTTGGATGAGTGATGATCCAAAGCATGTTGGAGTCAGAAGCAAGAAAAGGCCAAGTAGAAAGCATGGCATAACATAAATATAAAGGATAAGAAGTTGACGGTTGGAAAAATGGTACTTCTTTATGACTCTAAGTTCTTGTGCCATCCAGGAAAGCTCAAAGTACATTATTTGGGGCAATATGTCATCACTTACATACTTGAATCAGGTGCTTTCCAGTTAGAAGCACTTGATGGAACACGGCCACCCAGTTACTTTAACGGGAGTATGTTGAAGCCCTACTATAAATAAGTCTTATTGGTATTTGTAATAAGGCAGTATTGCCATTTAGATTAGTTTTTCAATTATGTATTTCCTTCATTATCGTTATGATTTTTCAATTTAGTTGTTGTTCTTATGTAATGAGCATGCATGAAGCTAATTATTATGTGAAGAATGTTTATGCACAGAGGACTGCACATACTTTTAGTGTGGGGTGGTTGTAGTTATCCAAGTAAAATACTATGGGAATTGGAAGGTGAAAGGAATAAGATGCTACAGGTGTGCTTTAAGTCAAAATAAGATTACTTCTCAAAAGTGACCAAGGATGGAGATGAATGAAAGGATAGTATAACACGAGGTAAGCAGAGGTCATGATAACTACCAGGAGAAGGTACAATGATGAGGTACTTGGTCACAAGGGTGTGCGCTGAAGAGAAGTATGTGACCAGAGGGTAGGAAGGTGTGCTCGAAGGTTATAGCTGGTACATGAAGATGTGCCGCACAGAACGAATGAATTTTCTCAATGAATGAAAGGATATTTGGTAGGTGAAGGAGTAATAAATGCATCAAAATTTGAAAAAATATATAAGGATGTGATGTAAATTCATTTTTACCATTGCGACTAACAGTATTTGAGGAAAGAGCTAAGTTTGAAGAGCCGAGTGATCAGGTTAAGGTGCAAGGGTGTGAAACCAAGAGTGACAAATAGATTTGTGCAAAAATAAGCTTGCGTCCCCGGTGGTGAAGGGTTTGAGCGAAGCAAGGTGATAGAGAGGAGTTAGGGCACAAAGTTTCCACCTAGGGCATGATTGAATTGAGCTAGGGTTTGATTTGCAAATTTCAGAGTTAAAGAGGAGATGTTTGCAAGGTAAAAATGACACCCAATAAGGCAGTTGCAGCAGGAGAAAAAGGAAAGAAGAAGGTGGTCGTCGAGGAGGAAGAGATGTCACCCGAAAGAAATTTTTAAGAAATGTAATATCTAGAAGGAATCATCATCATCCAGGAATGGGATTCACACATCAGAAAGAGAAAACTAAGTGAATACAATCATAGGACCTCAGAGAACAAGAAGGAGCTTGATTCCTTACTCACTACAAGGATGAACAAACATACAGTGGATGACATGTCGGTTTATGATGATGCATGTGAGAAACTTCTGAAGAGAATTGGGGTCTACAAATTATATGAGCTTCCATATTTCAGGAAGTATGATCCCTTGTACCAGTGGCTCATGAGTAGAGTGCATGAGGAATTTTTCTATTTTGTAGGATGTAGATTTATAATTTCATCCATGTTTATCTCAATGATGAAAAGTTTGAAGGCCACAGCAGAGGATATAAAGAATGATCTCACAGATAAATCCATGATCTTAAAGACCAAACAGGAGTTGGGGTACTTGAAGGATCCGCGCGGTATGGATATAGACAAATTAAAGAATTGTCCAGTTGTGAAAGCATCAACACACCTTGTTATAAATTTGAACGATCAGGAGTGGTGGTCATAGGTAAATATTATGTGGTTACACATTGTGCACAAAATATCAAAAGGAGTAGTCTATAATATTGCAGGCTACATTGCAGAGAAAATACTCAAGGAAGCACGCACATGAGGGAAGATCAACTTTAGAGCTTTTCTATTATCACCAGTATTCGTGGAAATTGGAGTACCAGATGAGCTGAAGGAAAATGTATGGGAATACCCCATGTAGAATAAGTCCTTAGTTGAAAGGTTTAGCGAGTACCTATGTAAAGGGTCCATGATAGATGATGTCAAGCAAAGGCCAGAGAAATGGTACAACAGGCTTCACGCAGCATTTGAAGAAGATTGGCACATCCTAAAGGACTTACCATCAATAGTGGGGAAACAAGTCCAGTTTTTTGTATATCAGCATTTCGGCATCATGCGCTTCCCAATGAGAGATGGATTCTAGAGCCCTTGGTGTAAATTTCCTTATGCATTCACTGCAAGTTATTTCCAAGCATCTATTCACAAATTCACAAACACACGTTGACTGGTATTCAATGTAGATAAGGTAGATTATGACTACCACATGTTGAGGAAGAAATATGTGTATCCAGGAAGAAGTGCCTATGTCGAGAGGCTCATTTCAGAGGTGTTGAATTTTAAGCCAATAAGTCTGTTTATAACAGATATAGGGGAAACATTAGTGTATCTTCAGCTAAAGCTCAAGATGGAAAATAATAAGTATGTGGAGAATGAATTCACACTCCCAAGGCCACCTAAGGGTAAGCACACAATGGAAAACATACTGGTGTAAAGGCCCATAGAAACTGTTGAAGTAGAGGATGAAGAAGACAAGCGTGAAGATAATGGAGGCTTGGAGCACAGAAGAAAGAAACCATATGACAAAGAAGAGTCATAGCGCGTGACCACTCCACTCAAGGACAGGATGAAGAGGAACATATAGAATTTGAACAAGGGGAGCACAAATTTAAGAAAGTATTCAAATGCACAAGGAATCAAGGTGGAACCCCACAAATGGTAAGGAAATCACCTCGTCTCTCTCCACATAAGGAGACCACTGAGCCAAAGAGGAGAAGAAATTTGAAGTTGGATGAAGAAGTGGAGGAATCAGGGGAGAGCGAGCATGCATCTCCTACCCCACTTGAGCAAGAAGATGAGCCACAGAATGAGGAATAGTAAAAATATGAAGAGATGAACGACGGAGAAGAAAGAGAGAATAAAACCTTCAGATCTGCGCATGTGACTGCGCAAGGTGTAACAAGATAGAATCCTAACCTTAAAGCTACAAATCCCAAGGGTCCTAGATTAAAGAGGATAAGTGGGGAACATAGTGCACCACTCATGGGTTATGCAAAGGACACCAAAAAAATCATCTATGCCCGTTTCCAGAGAACTATAGAACAAAAGAATTTATTTGGCTAGGAATTAATGGATGGGGATATGGCGACTGTTTGCACTAGAAATAAACTCTCATGGTCAATGCACACCCATATAGATGAGCATGATTTTGATTTATGTGAGGAGTCATGAGTGTCAAGACAAATGAAAAAGACACCTCAAGCAAGGCACATAACAGTTAAACCTACTATTATGTCAGATGAATAGTTTAGCAATGCACTGGTAAAGGTTTCTACTAAGGTTACAAGAAGAAACATGGATAAGGATGTGACAATCAGATCACTACATGAGGAGTTAAAGATGAAGGATGCAATGATAGCATGCTTGACCCAAGAGAAGGACTTGAAGTAGAAAAATAATAGTGCGTTAATTGGCATGGCAGAGGTCGTTGGAGATCCTGTGATGAAAGTGCAACCGCATATGAAATCTAAGGTACCAGAGTAATTTCCCTTAGAAATGCATTATGTTAGAGCTTTGGTGGACTTGGTATTAGAAGAGGACACAATCAAAATGCCAAAACCAAAGAATCTTTAAGAAAAGGTAGAAAGGGATAAGGCTGCAGTAGTAAAAAATATTGCATCATATGAAGGCCTACTGCAATCATTCCAAGAAGAATTGAAAAAGGTAGATCATGCCTTAAATATATGCATAGCTCTAGAGGCACTGATCAAGGTAAAGACTCTGGAATAAGATAATACAGTCCAGAAGGCTATCAAGGATGATACCTTGAGCCATGTAGAACGGTTAACACTCGTAAAGCAAAAGCATGAGGCCCTAACACCAGCACAAGAGCCACACAAGGAAAGATTAGATGAGATTGGGAAACTCATCGCACAAAACATGGATGTACTGGAAGGAAAACATACTGCAATGTCCAGAATTATGTTGGTATTGTAGAATGAAAAAGGTGAAGTTACCCAAGATGAACTGGAGTCTATTACTTTGGACATACCAGAGTAGGAAGAAAAAGCATTCACCAAGTGGCAGGCCTTAGAGGCCGAAATAAAGGAGGAGTATCCAGAGTTGATACTTCAAACTGATACAGAGGAGGCTACCTCATAAAACATTCTTTATTCATTTACATTATTTCCATTCAACATTCTTTACTTCAGTTTTGGAGATAACCATTATCGGGATGACAATGAGATTAGTGTGGGGTAATGTTGATAAGAGAATACTTGTTAGAGATCATATAAGCATTCCGTGTGGTAGAGAAGGCCAGGATCAAGGGTGTAGAGGGACAAGAAGAACCCATGTGTGGAGGGAAAGTTCAGCTTTCGGGACTGATGTAGCCTACAATTTACCAGATAACTCCCTAGACGCACTGACACATCACTCAACCTAGACTAAGCGCTCACCCGAAGCGTGCAAAGGTACCAGGTCCCTCTTTAGGTTTGTTGTAGCATGATGTTAGCATGATGAAGGGAGAAACATATAGATTCATAACTAATCCATCATTCTACAATGCATGCTACTTTCAGATCTATGAAAAAACAAGCTTTAAACAGTAATCATGACTAAATCAATAACATGCACTACTCGATTACACATAGGAATGACACTTAGATTCAGCCAATATCTTCCATCTATTAATAAACATAGAAGCTCCTTACAATAATGTCAATCTATACCAATGCACGTATGGATCTGATACAGTAATTCAGTCATATGCGTATATCTCTATACCTTCATACATCCATCACACTCATACCCATTACCAATATGTACCTCACATCATATATATAGGGTGGGGACTTTCCCTTCACCACTTATCTATTCCAAAAATAGGTTGCATGCTATTAATAGCCATGCATCATTCACAGGCATAGCCACACATGCAAGTGTGATATCTATAGGCCTCTTATAGTTAACTGAAGTTTCAATCCTATTCTTAGATCGTCTCCATGAAAAATGCTTCGATCCGATCCTCCAAAGATAGAAAATTCATGGCGCGCACGTATCTACATCACTGGTTTTTTCTGCACACCATTTTCTAAAAATAGGTCATCATGCTCAAAATCAGCTAAGTCCTAAATGCTAAATTTGCCTTCTACGCGCAGGTCCTTCCTGTAATTCTACGCCCTTGATCCTGGCATTCTCTCTCGTGTGGAATCCTTGTGTGTTCTCTAACAAGTATTCTCTGATCAACATTACCCCACACTAATCTCATTGTCGTCCTGACAATGGGTATTCCTCCAAACATTGAAGTAAAGAATAGAATAATGGAAAGAATAAGAATGAAAGAATGTAGACAAATAAAGAATTTTTATGAAGTTATGAGATAGCCTCCTCTATATCAGTTTGAAGTATCAATTATGGATACTCCTCCTTTATTTCGGCCTCCAAAACCTACCATTAAGTGAGTGCTTTTCTGGGATGTCCACAGCAATGGATTCCAACTCATCCCTCACAATCTCTCCCTTTTCATTCTGTAGAACCAACACAATCGCTGGAAATTGATGTCATTTTTCCTTCTAAAAGATCCATTTTCTGTGCAATTAACTTCCCAAGCTCTTCCAGCCGAGTCTTGTGCAGCTCTTATACTGCTATCAGGGCCTTGCACTTATGCTTAACTATTGAAATTTTTTCTATGCGGCCCAATGTCTCATCCTTCATTACTTTCTAGACCTCATTTTTTTCTTCAAGGGTATTTATGCTGATAAGTGCCTCTAGAGCTAAGTAGATATTTAAAGTCTAGTCTGCTTTCTTCAATACTTCTTATAACACTTGCAGCAACCATTCATAAGATACAATCTTTCACATCACTGAGGCTTTCTCTCATTTTGCATCTTGCTCTGAATTTCTTGGCACTGTCATGCACAGAGGTTCATCTTCAAGTACCAAGTCCACCAAATTTCCTACATAGTGTATCACTGAAGGAAATGTCTGTGGTACCTTGGCCTCCAAGTGTGGCCTTGCTCTGATGACATTGTCCCTAATCTCCTCTGTGATGTTGATAAATACTTCGTTCTTCTTCTACATGAAGTCCCTCTCTTGTGTTATGTGTGCTATCTCCGCATCCTTTTTCTTTAGCTCCTCGTGCAACACTCTGATTGTTGCAGCTTTTTCCATGTTCCTTCTAGCCACTTCAGCAAAAACCTTCACCAATGTGTTGCTGACCTACTCATCTAGCATGACAGTAGGCTTTACTATCATGTGTCTAGCTTAGGGTGCCTTCTTCAGCCATCTCGAAACACATGACTCTTCACAAACATCAAATTCAAGCTCATCCATGTGGGTGTGCATTGACCATGAAATTTTCTTTTGAGTGCACATAGTCACCATATCCTCATCCATTAGCTCCCAGCCGAATAAATCCTTCTGTGCTATCATGCTCTGGAAGTGGGCATAAACAATTTTACCTACGTCCTCTGCATACCCCATGGCTGGTGGAATGTGCTCCCCACTTGTTCTTCTAGACCATTGCTACTTAGGGACTTTAGCTTCCAAATTTGGGACTTGTGTCTCCATGTCCTGAACATTCTCGGTAGTTGTCTCCTCTGGTCCCTTCTCATCCTCTTCTCTTCCCTTTGATTCCTCACCCTATTCTTCTATGTTCTCTAGAAGTGTAGGAGAATTAGATGTGCTTTCCTCTGACTCTTCCACCTCCTCATTTAACTTCAGTTTCCTCCTTTGCACAGTTTCCTCCTTCTGTGGAGAGATTCTGGGTGATCTGCGAACCGTGGTTGGAGTAGCACCTTGGGTCCTTGTTCTCCTAAACACCCTCTTAAATATGTGCTCCCCTTGGACTGCATTCAAGTTCTCATCATCCCCCTCTTGTGGCTGAGGTGGTGTAATGGCGCGCTCAGCTTCACCCTTATTTGTAGGATGTCTCCTACCTCTATGCTCCAAACCACCACTATCTTCACACTCCTCCTCCTCATCCTCCACTTCAATTGGCTCTGTGGGCTTAGGCATTGGGATGTTCTCCACTGTATGCTTTCCCTTTGGTGGTGCTGGAAGTGCGAACTCACCTTCCACATACTTGTTATTCTCAATCTTTGGCTTGAGCTAAAGATACACCAATGCTGCCCCTACATCTGCTACAGCCAGACTTATTGTCTTAGTATTCAACACCTCTGAAATGATCCTCTTGGTATAAACACTTCTTCCAGGATACACATACTTCTTTCTCAACGTGTGGTAGTCACAGTCTACCTTATCTGCATTGAATACCAGTCAACATGTGTCTATAAATATGTGAACAGATGCTTGGAAATACCTTGTAGTGAATGCGTAAGGCAATTTACACCAAGGGCTCCAGACTCCATCTTTCATTGGGAAGCGCATGATGCAGAAATGCTAATATACAACAAACTAGACTTGTTTCCCTACTACTGATGGTAGGTCCTTTGGGATGTGCCACTCTTCTCCAAATGTCGTACAGAGCCTATCATACCATTTCTCTGCCCTTTGCTTTATGTCATTTGTCATGGCCCCTTTACATAAATACTTACTGAACCTTTCAGCTGGTGACTTATTCTCCATGGGTTATTCCCATACTTTTTCCTTCAACCCATCTGGTACTCCAATTTCAATGAATACTAGTGATAGTAGAACAGCCCCAAAGCTTGATCTTCCCTCCTGTGCACACTTCCTCGACTATTTGTTCTGTAATATAGCCTGCAATATTGTAGATTGCTCCTTCTGACATCTTACACGCAACATGTAACCACATAGTATTTACCTATGACCACCGCTCCTGATCATTCAACTTTGTAACAAGGTGTGTTGCTGCTTGCACAACTGGACAGTTCTTCAATTTGTCTATATCCATACTGCGTGGACCCTTCAGGTATCCCAACTCTTGTCTGGTCTTCAAGATCGTGGCTTTATCTGTGAGATCATGCTTTATGTCTTCTCTTGCGGCCTTCAAACCTATAACTAATGTGATAAGTGCATATGATATTCTAACTCTACGTCTTGCAAAGTAGAAGAATTCATCATGCACTCTGTTCATGAGCCACTGATACAAGGGCTCATACTTCCCAAAATATGGAAGCTCATATAATTGGTAGACCCAAATTCTCTATAGAAGCTTCTCACTTGCATCATCAAAAACTGGCATGTCATCCTCCATACGCTTGTTCATCCTAGCAGTGAGCAAGGAATCGAGCTCCTTCTTGTTCTCTATGGTCTTGTGATTGTATTCACTCACTTTTCTCTTTTTGATGGGTGAATCCCACTCCTAGCCAATGATGAATCCTTCTGGATATTACATTTCTGAAAATTCACTTTTGGGTGCCATCTCTTCTTCCTCGACAACCACCTTCTTCTTTCCTTTTGCTTCTATTGTAGATGCCTTCTTAGGTGCCATTTGTTTCTTGCAAATGCCTCCTCTTTAACTCTACAACTTTACTAATCAAAGCCTAGCTCGATTCAATCGTTCCCTAGGTGGAAATTTCATGCCCTAACTCCTCTTTTCCTCCTTTCTTCGCTCAAACCCTTCACCACCAGGGACGCAAGCTTCTTTTCACATATATCTGTTTATCACGCTTGGTTTCACACCCTTCACACCTTAACCCGATCACTCGGCTCTTCACACTTGGATTTTTCCTCAAATTCTCTTAGTCGCAATGGTAAAAATGAACCTGCATCCCATCCTTATATAATTTTTTTCAAATTTTGATGCATTTATTGCTCCTTCACCTACCAAATATCCTCTCATTTACTGACCAAATTCATTCATTCCGCGTGGTACATCTTTGCACCCCAGCTATAACCTTCTAGCGTGCACCTTCCTACCCTCTAGTCACAGACTTCTCTTCAGTGTGTGCCCTTGTGCCTGAGTACCTCATCACTGTACCTTCTCCTGGTAGTTATCATGGCCTCCACTTACCTCGCGTTATACTGTCCTTTCATTCATCTCCATCCTTGGTCACTTTTGAGAAGCAATCTTCTTTTGACTTAAAGCACACCCGTAGTAGCTTATTCCTTTCACCTTTTAATTCCCATGGTCTTTTACTTGGATAACTACAACCACCCCATGCTAAAGGTATGTGCATTCCTCTGCGCATAAACATTCTTCACATAGTAATCAGCTTCATGCACGCAAGCACGCTTTACACAAGAACAACAACTAAATTGAAAAAGCATAGTGATAATGAAGGAAATACATAAGGGAAACCTAATCTAAATGGTAATACTACCTTATTACAAACACCAAGAAGTCTTATTTATAGTAGGGCTTCAACCTACTCCCGTTAAAGTAATTGGGTATTTGTGTTCCATCAAGTGCTTCTAACTGGAAAGCACCTATTTCAAGTATGTGAGTGATGACATACGGTCCCCAACCAATGTACTTTGAGCTTGTTTGGATGGCACAAGAACTTAGAGTCATAAAGAAGTACCATTTGTCCAATCTCAAACTTCTTATCCCTTATGTTTCTATCATGTCATGCCTTCTGCCTAGCCTTTTCCTACTTCTGACTCCATCGTGCTATGGCTCATCGCTCATCCAGTTGAATCATCTTCTCGATACGCTCTTCTAAATCATGTTCATCAGCTAGACCTCTAGCACACACAATGCACAAAGAAGGTAACATAAATTCTATAGGGAGAATGGCTTCTATGCCAAACACCAACTGAAATGGTGTGGCTTTGTTCAATCTCTTGTAAGTTGTTCTATATGCCCAAAGAACAGCTGACACTTTGTCATCCCAATCCTTTCTTCCAACATCAAATTTTTTGTCAAAATCTGGCTCAAAATATTGTTGAAAGCCTCAACAGTTCCATTTTCCTGAGGATGATAGGGTGTAGTTTTATGGTGTGCAACCATAAACTCATCTAATAGGATCCTGATTGTCTCATTCAAAAAGTGTGTACCCCTATCACTTGTCAAGCTGTAAGGACATCCATATCTTGTAAGAACATTCTCCCATAGAAACCTAGCCACTGTAGTTGTTGTACAGTCCTTTGTAGGTGCTGCTTCTACCCACCGTGTGAGATAATATGTGCAAGTAATGATATAGCGCAATCCAGTCCTATGCACGGCTAGTGAAATAGGTCCTACAAAGTCAATGGCCCATTTCTCAAATGGTTCAACACTAGTAATTGGTCTCAAAGGCATCTCATCTCTTTTCCCTGGTTTTCCCAGGCACTGACAATGATCACACGCCTTACAATATTCTTTACAATCTTTATACAATGTATCCCACCATAATCCAGCAAGTAGGATCTTTCAAGTAGTCGCATCACCTGCATAATGGCCTTCTGCAATAACACCATGAGCTTCTTCCATAATATCCTTGCACTCATGCTCTAATACAAAATGACGTAATACTTCATCTCTGCCTAACTTGTAGAGGACACCGCTGATTAACATAAATGGTGCCATGTGTATATCAAGTTGTTTCTTTTCTAATGCCTTCATTCCTTCTAGTGTTATACCAGTCCATAGAAAGACAACAATGTCTTCTAATTCTGATGGCACATGTTGTAACCTATATAATTGTGCATCTGGCATGGTTTCTTCAATTGTCTGTGCTTCCTCTCCTGAGTTGATTCTAGATAAATGGTCTGGTCCAGAATTACTTTTCCCTGGCTTCACCACAACTGTGAAATCAAACTCTTGAAATAAGAGTACCCATCTACATATGTACCCCTGTAAGATGGGCTTGTTTACCAAGTACTTCAATGCCATGTGATCTATATAAAACACAAATGGTGTTGCTAACAAGTACTGTCGAAACTTGTGCAATGCATAGATCATGGACAAAGCTTCGCGCTCTATAGTTGTATAATTCTGTTCAGCAGGAGTCAGCTTCCTACTAGCAAAAAAAATTGGATGATCAACAATACCTTCTCCAGGTTGAGCTAACACAATGCCAATGGCCATGCTAGAGGCGTCCACATGCACATGAAATGGTTTATCCCATGAGGGAAAGCATAGAATGGGCGTGGTAGTAAGTTTCTCTTTTAATATCTCAAACGTGTGTTGTTGTGGTTCTCCCCAATAAAATGTACCTTTCCCCTTCAGTAACTCTTCCAAGGGTGCAATAATTTTGGCATACCCTTTGATGAATTTTCTATAATATCCTGTATGACCTAAAAATCCATGCACCTCTGCTTTGATTGGTAGGTTCCTCCATGCCTAAAATTACTATAACCTTAGTTAGATCAACGAGACAAACCTTCCTTGCAGATTATATGTCCTAACAATATTCCAAATGGTGTAGAAAATATGCACTTCTTGATGTTAAAAGAGATACTCAACTATTTCTACATCGTTCAAACATTAAGTGCAGATTGTCAAAATGATCCTTAACAAGACCATATACTGTCTAATCATCTAGGTAGACCTGTAAGAAGTTGTGAATAAAATATTTGAATGCCTGAACAACTATGCACGAGAATACAGCAGGTGCACGTTTTTTCAATCCAAAAGGCATCACAGTATAGGAAAAACTTCCCCATTCAGTAGTAAATGTTGTCTTTCCTTGATCCTCCTGAGCAATCCTAACCTAATGATGCCTAGAAAACCCATCAATGAAGGAATAGATTTTATACCCTGCCACGCCTTCTAATATTTCCTCGGTGAATGGCGTAGGGAATGGATTTGTTACACATGCAGCATTCAACTCCTTGTAGTCCACACATATTCTAATTCATCCATCCTTCTTGATACTGATCACCATTGGGCTAACCCATTCTGACTCATCAAGGGGTTTGATAATTCCAGATTTCAACATTTTATCAATTTCTTCTTTTACCTTTTCGCATAAATTAGGATTCATTCTGTAAGGCCTCTTTCTAACTAGGCGTGCACCGTCTTTAAATTTATCTTTCATTTCCCCAAGTGATTTATGCACACCTTTAAGTTCATGATACCCTCAAGGGAATAAGTCATGATAATCCCTGAGTAACTCAATGATCTTTGCTACCTCTGAGTCTGACCATTAGTCTCCAATTATGGCCTCCTTAGGCTCAGCCTCCGAACCTATATTCACCTTCTTTGTCTTCATGGGTTCGTGATAGGCGCGTGTATCCTTGTCTGCACTGTCCAAGACCTCGTGCACCCCTTGTGAATGTTCAATATCCAAGTTCTCAATTTCCTCATCATCCATGATGTAAACCATCTTTCCCTTCTCTTTCTCAAGGCAAGTGCATTCAAGTAGTATGAAGTCCATTTCTTCTTCCTTCTCAAAACACGCTTTGGACTCTGTCTCACCAAATAATTCCTGAATATGCTCTTATGCTTTTGCACTATCTCCCATAGTTAAGCACTTGATAAATTTTAATGCCTCTTCTATTAGAGGTTGAGAAGAAAAGTAGTCAAAGGTATGGATCATCCCTGCAATCAAATTTTTATAGTTTCCAGTCTCTTGATGTAGTTCTACGTATACATATCAGGTGCGTGTGCATCCTTGTAGCGTAGAGTACAATCTATGCACCCAGAGTGAAGGTGGTAATGCTTCCTGTCCTGTTGTCTAGAGTCTCTCACACTGCTGAATGTGATGCTGAACAGGTTGATCACCATGATAAGTGCAGATCTACATAGGTGCATTGTTCCTTACAAACCTAATAGATAGGGAAATTCCAATCTCTTCCCATTCTATAAGACTATCTCTGTGGACTACCCACCAGCGCATTGCTGTCCCGCGCAAGGTATATACTAACATATCTCTTCTCTTAATTTGATATGTCCACTATGTTTCCATGGCTTTCAAAAATGCAGGAACATCTTCTGCCCTTGTATACCAAGGTAATTTTCTACGTATCCATCAGACCAGAACGACGTTCATTCTTGCACGTAATTGCACTTTTTACTTCGCGCACCCTACTAATTCATATGTACCATGAGCCCAATTGTCGCAAGCAATACTCATAGTATCACTAATGGAATGTGAATCCTCCCTCTGTATGATGCCTTATTTCTGATGGCTCGTTTATCTTTGGGTCTTGAATAGTGTGTACATAAATTCAGTTTAAGTTCTCCTCACTTAGAGGCTCAACAATGGTGTAGAATTCCCATCTGTCAATGGTATCACAACCCTTTCCTCCTTGTTCTCAAAGCTGATATACCCCTTATTGAATCTCAAGTCAACATTATTCGCATAACACCAAGGGCGTCCAAGCAAGGCTGGAAAATTGTCCGCTTCTACAAGTGCTAATACCTGAAAATCCCTAGTGAACTTGGCCCCTTGTATGGTTATAGATTCATCCTTCAAAAATCCTATGGGAGTAGCCTTAGTCCGGTTTTTCATAAACAACACATTAGATGATGGCTGCAATGGAGGCCTCCCATTTGTACCCATGCATCTAATGTAAGCACATTTACTTCTACACCTGTATCAATCAATATGTTGCTCAACAGCCACCCATCCACAACAACATTCAGAGTAATTTCCTTTTCATAGTCAATGCTATCAGGGGGAAGATTTGCATGCAGGATCTTCCATCTAGTCTCAAGACTTGCGCGCGAGAGTGTTCCTATTTCAACCAACTTCCTAATAGTGGGGATAATGTTCTCCTAATGCGCAACATTATGCACACTTCTCACAGATCATCGATATCAGCTTGGACTATCTCCGATGGTTTCTTCTGCTCCTTTAAGTATATCTCACCCTGAATATTCCTTAGTAATTCCATGGTATCCTGGTAAACCTCCTTTTGATGAGTGGGATCTGGGTACCTTTCATGTAAAACCTCCTCCTTGGTGATCGTAGGCTTCTGGTGCAATGCTTCTCTCACACGTGTCACTTCAATGTGTAGTAATCTTTACTATCAATGCCTCAGGTCCTTCTGCTATCTTGGGCATCCACTGATCTTCTACCGTGCGCTGGATTCTAACCATCCCGACGCCTTTATTTTCTTGCTTATGCTGCTTACTCAGAGGCTCATATAAGTTTGGAAACTCTTCATAGCTATGGTTCTTCCCGTAAAAAGAACATGCAAACATTCTGAGGACATTCATGCACCTATAGTGGTTAGGAGATCCACATGTATAACATGTTCCACGAGGGAACTCACCTCTTCCTCCACCATGGCCTCGTCCTCCATATCCACCATGATATCCACATCCCCTTCCAAAGACCTCCTTCAAAACGCCCCTCATTCTTTTCATAGTACGTTGGATTAAGATCCCAATCCTGGTGCTCATTCTTACCCTTAGAATTATTTTTTACACTTTTCTATCATACCCCAATGTCTATAGCATCCTGGATCTGACCAATCAACTAAAAATCCTCAGTATCATGGGTTGTGGACCTGTAAATCTTGCAAAAGCAAGATACATTCTTCCTTATCACGTGCTGTAACAAAGGATAATGACTAGCATCATGATTCAAATGACAGATCTCACAATCCAACAGTAATGAGCATACGGATCTATGAGGGAAACTATCCTTGGTGTGACCTTCCACTTCACAATTTGTACACCAAATTCCTGAGCGCGTTTCATGAGCTGGATTTGCTGATAGCTTCTCTAAATGCTTTGCCATAGCTACAATCTATGCCTCTAAGAATGGATTAACACCAGTGTCAATGCTCCCAACTGCCTCATCATGCAAAGCTACTTCCAATGCTTCGCATGGATCATTGTATGTCTTATGTGACAGTGCCCTTCTAAATGGTGTAATCAATCCTCCAACGAACCATTGTGCATGTTGGCTTAGCGTGAATATCATAAGATATCTTAGATAGAAGTGTCTTAAAATGAGCATCATACTCACATACACTCTCAGTAGTGCCTTGCTTGATATCCTTGAGCACACTAATACTCTTCTGCTCAAAACTCAGGGATATGGAACTCTTTCAAGAAAGCATCTTTCAATGCTACATAATTCACGCAAGTTTGATCATGGTCAAACTTCCTATACCAGCTGTGTGCACTGTCTCTGTAATGCAGTAGTAAATTGACTTGCCTTACGCTCAGCAGTCATGATCCCTTTAGTGTGCCACAAGATTTCACACATATGCACATGTTCAGGCAACATCCTCTATGCCCCAATATTCTAGAAGACATAGAGACATCTCCATGTAAATATATCTATTGGTTGCTGTGGACCTTGACCACCTGATCCAGAACCTCCTATGTTCCCTTATGCCTCTAGAACTACCAGATCCACCAGAACTAGAACCACCTATACCTCTTAATCCTCCACCTGTAGCGGGAATATGACCTGTAGATGTACTCCCTGTGCTCTCAATAGTAGTACTATACTGAACCCCTATAGTCTGTGAGGTAGTTCCACTTCTAGAGGTGAATCCAACATTCTGTGCAGATGATGCACCTAAGGATGTTCCTCCAAATATCATTGAATTCATCTGTCCTGCCATTAATGTACTTGCTCCCTGACTTACTCCTTGCTCTCCTACTTCCCAAATTATCTTTCTGGTTACTTTTCATACTAGATACTATAAAACCAAGCGCAAGGGCTAGGTCACCAGGTGGATTAAGATGTGCTCTGGCGGCCCAGGTAGTCTCTGCTAGCGCACTTCTGTGTGATGTTGAGGGGGGATTTCTCTCATATTTTCCAAGATGGTGGAGTTCCTGATGCTTTGGCTCCACATCTTCTACGTGAGCTATAAGTCCTTCACGAACCATCTCTCTCCTCAACGTCATACTTTCTGTACAATGTAACACTTATTTCTCTATCTCCCTCTCGCACGTGTCTCATTATACGTAAGCCACATCTCCCTCTCTCTTTCTCTCTACTGCTAGGTTCTTCCATCTATCACCAAACCTTGTTCATGCCCTTGCATGCATGGTGAAGTTTACTTAGCCATCAGTTTACTCTCCAGATTCAAATTTACCATCAAGATCTTGATTTCCAGTGGAATGCATCGTAGATATGTTCCTCTTAGATACCGTAAAAATTGGAATTCAGCTACCTCTGAGGAAAGAATACGTCCAAATTGTATATTGCACAATATAACTGTTTCGAACACAATGAAACCACGTATCCACAACATGATTCCAGATCAATATCAGCATCATAAAGGGCCTAAAAATCATTCTTGTGTCTAGACAAGTGCATGCAATACCTCTAATTATAATGTGATGCATAAGAAGTAAGTCACACATATAGTTCTACTGGAAAGATGGTGAAAATATATCTCGTATAGGCTATCATACAGATTCTGTTCTACCCAAGTGCATGTGCATTAAACTCAGATCCACTGTTGAAGCTGCTATGCATATTCTTCCTCTATATCATGTGTCCATCTCCCTCAATACTTGTCTATAGTTAACCGATACATCTTCATCACGAACCATCCTGAAAACAACCGAAAAAGAGGTCTCGACAACGGAACAAATGATGTAGCCTAGAATTTACTAGATAACTGCCCTAGATCACACTGACACATCTCTCATCCTAGAATGAGAAATCACCCGAAGCGCGTAAAGGTACCAGGTACCTCTTTAGGATTGATGTAGCAAGATGTTAGCTTGATGAAGGAAGAAACATATATGATCCATAGCTAATCTACCATTCTAACAATGTATGCTACATTCAAATATATGAAATAACAAGCTTTAAACAGTAATCATGATTGAATCGATAACAAGCACTACTCGATTACACATGGGAATGACACCTAGATTCAACTAATATCTTCGATCTATTAATAAACATAGAGGCTCCTTATAATAATGTTCAATCGAATACAAATAGCATGTATGGATTTGATACAATAATCCAATTATATACATGTACATCTCTATCACACTTCATACAGTCCATCTCTGATATCATCTTGTCTACTATGTAATTCACATCATATATATAGGGTGGGGAATTTCCCTTCACCGCTTATCTATTCCAGAAATAGGATGCATGCTATTAATAGCCACGTGACATTTATAGGCATAGCCACACATGTAAGTTTGTTATTTATAGCCGCTCTTATAGTTAATTTAAGTGACAATCCTATTCCTAGCTCATCTTCATGAAAAAACACTTCGATACGATCCGCTAAATATATATAATGTGTGGCGCACATGTCTTTGCATCATTGGTGTGTTTCCGTACGCCATCCTATAAAAATAGTTCTTCATGATCAAAATAGGCTAACTCCTGAATGCTGAACTTGCCTTTTACACACGGGTCCTTCTTGTCCTATGCCCTTGATCCTAGCCTTCTCTCCCATACAGACTCCTTGTGTGTTCTCTAACAAGTATTCTTTGATCAACATTATTTATTCTTCTACATTCTTTCCATTCAACATTCTTTACTTCAGTTTTGGAGATAACCATTGTCGAGACGACAATGAGATTAGTGTGGGGTAGTGTTGATCAAAGAATACTTGTTAGAGATCACACAAGAATTTCGTGCAAGAGAGAAGGCCAGGATCAAGGGCACGGAGGGATAGGAAGAACCCGTGTACAGAGGGCAAGTTCATCTTTCAATACTTAGCCAATTTTGAGCATGAAGACCTATTTTTAGAAGATGGCATGCAGAGCACATAAACGAGGCAGAGATGTGCGCGCCACGCATTGTCTATCTTTAGAGGATCGGATCAAATTGTTTTTACATGAAGATGAGCTAAGAATAGGATTGTCACTTCAATTAACTATAAGAATTCTATAGATAGCACACTTGCATGTGTGGTTATGCCTATAAATGGCACGTGGCTATTAGTAGAATGCGGCCTATTTTTGGAATAGATAAGCAGTGAAGGGTAAGTCCCCACCCTATATATATGATGTGAATCACATAGTAGTTTATATCTAGGTATATGCAGAGTGTAAGAGGTAAGCATAAAGAGATATGTGCATATGACTAGATTACTGTATCAAATCCATGCGCGCATCAGTATAAAATGCCATTATAGTAAGGAGCTATTGTGTTTATTAATAGATGGAAGATATTGGCTGAACCTAAGTGTCATTCATGTGTGTAATTGAATAGTGCATGTTCTTGATTCAATCATGATTATTGTTTAAGCTTTGTCTGTCCTAGATCTGAATATGGGATGTAATGTAAAATGATGGATTAGTTATGGATCTATATGTTTCTTCCTTCATCATACTAACATCCTGCTATAGCAACCCTAAAGAGGGACCTGGTACCTTTATATACTTCAGTTGAGCACTCAGTCTAGGCTAAGTGATGTGCCAATGCATCTAGGGTGTTATCTAATAAATTATAGGTTGGATCAAGCAAAAGAAGACAAAGGGTGATCAAAACCTTCATCAATTGGCCTTTAAGTGCCTTGGAGTGTTGGATAAGTTTGACAGAAGAATTTAGAGAGGCTACAAGGACTGTAGTAGAGATAAGGAAGACATTTATACATAGTCAAAGGTATTAGAGATACTAATTTGTTTTGTGAGGGAATAATTTGGTTCTTGAAGGAGTGTAAAAGGTGGGCAAATTCAATTTTTGTACCCAGGATTAGTTGTGAGTATCATTATTTTGGCATAAGACTTCCTACCCTAAGTAGAGAGTTGTTGAGTTTAGATTGGAAGTTGAATGAAAATTTGATTGTTGTTGTTTGAAGGAGAGACTATAAACATGGTGAGATAAATAATCAAACAATTATATCCCTTAACCTCATGAAATTACAAGTTTGAAGAGTTCTAGATCTAGAAAGTATCAATTTGCCAAGGAAAAGGTAGACCTTGAAGTTCTTCATTATTCTAACTTTGTGAATGGATTAAAATAGGATTAGGCTCTACATCAAATGCTCGAAGGATAAAATAAGAAATACAAATTTGGGTCATGTGTTGTCCAATGTATAAAAGTAAACTGGCCATTCGAGAAAAGTAAATGTTAAGAATATCGAAATGGATACAGCAATGTAAAAGTAAAACAAGTGTAGTTAATGTCTACTTTTCTTTCTTAGGAATCATGCATATAATGACATAATTAGAGGTGTGATGTAAATATAAAATGCATGATTTCATGACTATATTTGTGAAGCAATACAACTATATCACATTATTTAAGGTTTAGGTGTTCTAAAAAGAGTCTACCATCTTGCAATGTGATGATGAAGGTGTAATCAAACTTGTTAGTAATCCAATATTTCATGAGAACACCAAACATATTGAAGTAAAAATTCAATACATACATGAGTAATTTCATCAACACACCATTCAACTCTATTTTTCTCAACAGAAGAACAATGTGCAAATATTTTCACAAAATCTATTCTACATGAAAATTTTGAGTCATTCAGAGAACCTCTCACGTGTTCACCTGAGATCATGTTGAATGAAGGGGGGTGATATAAATAGAATAATATATATTTTATGATATAAGATAATATACTTGACTTTATCCTAATTCTCAATAAAATAAATGTGTTTAGTGTGTTGATTAAGTGTCCATTTAATAGTATTATGCTTTCATAAGGATGTTATATCATCTTTTTATGTTTGAAAATGACTATGTACTTGTAAATCACGTGACTCTCTTTTAAGTGATTTTTAGAATTTTTGTGAGAATTAAAACTATTATATTTTGTTTGTAATTCAACTATTCAATATATATAAATATTGCAACCTTTTTTCATTAATATTAATGTTCAAATTTGGTGTGCAACTTTATCAAGTTCTTGTGTAATTATCATATTATATGAAAAAAAAAATTTCATTTTTTCATAAATGTTCTATACTCTATAAGATGTGATGAACATTTATGAACTCCTTTGGATATGCCAAAACACAAACAACTTATAAATCAATTAACACTTGCACATGTCAATTGATTAAGTGAAACATTACAAACATGTGGATGTTATAAAAGTAGGTGTGAAAGGATACATAAACACTTGTGTGCTTGTAGGCTACACGAAACTAAATAAGACAATGGTGCAAAATAATACTTTCATAAAAAAATACAAATAACACTAAGCATAATTAGATACTTTTGCATTGCTAGATTTAGTTTATTTCCTTTAGAATTTATTTTATTTCTAGTTAATGTAACATTACAAGTTAAATTGGATGCTCCTGCATTATTAAATCTTAAATTCAAATGGAGTTCATTTTATCACCATTTAAATATTTTCTTCTTTCTTTGATAAGTTGATTGAAAAACATAATAGTTTGACTATATGGTGGAGTTTGAAGACCCTTTTCCAAATATATTTTTTGGAGCCCAACATAGTGGTGCTGCTAACTTGACACTATCTATCAGCAACAACATCAAACTTCATGATGAAGATAATTAAATTATTAATCGATGTAATATATTCCAAATATAAGATAATTAATATCTCTCGGTAATTTCAAATAGATGTATTTAATATCTGCGTACTAATAAATAAAACATTTCCAAACACACAATATAATTTATCATTAAAATAAATGATAAAATAACATAAAATAAACCCATTCAATGAATAATAAAGATTAATTAATGCCTTCTCATAGTTATTTAATTCATATATATGAAACATCAATTAATTCATTAACTTGTAGAATTAAGTTTTTGAATCCATAAAGTAAAAAGAAATCATATTCTAGCTTGCACACGCACAAATCCTTGTTAAACTCTGAGTCTTTATATTGAACCCTCTTTATTAAATATTTATAGTACTAGTTCTTGCACTCAAAGGAGGGGTAATGCTTTTGAAAATAAATAATTTATATGTTAAATAATATGTTAGCGCATATAATTCAAGGAATACACAAGAAGATATATTATTATATTATTATTTTTTACATAGAAGAATGCTTAAAAATTAATGCATCATGTGTTCAATTTTTTAGTTGGATGTACTTACCTTTATTCTAAAGCTATTTATTGTAAATAGTGGTTTCTTATATCTCAATAAATGAACATTGTAGATTGTATGTGCATTTAAAACAAGATGTACATGCAAATATGGGAACGTTGTCCACTACAAATCTGGGAAGGACTCTGATTAAAATCCTTACAGCAAAAAGTAGCATAGAACTTTGAATCAAAATGAATGTGTTATAGTAATTATTTATGCACAATCATGATGACCTCCTTCCATGATACTTTTTTCGCGGACTTTGGAATTAAATATGGGCTATTTATTCTATATTGATGGGAGTTATCCATTAGTAATTATAGTTATGTGATAATTTGTAACTGGATCTATACTAAAGTAGAGGAAAATAAATGAGAAAAATGTCAGCAGAAAAGAGAACAAATTCCGGTAATCAGTTGGCCTAGTTTGCCTTGTTGCGGATGCAACACAGGGACAAAAATGCTTGTTTTACGAGATACAATAAAAAATTTAGTAAACAAATTTCATCCAAATTAATGCAGGAACATCTCTCTTAAGAATGATTTTGGGTTAAAAATGAAAATTTTGGTTTGAATGTGTGTTTAGATGGTCTTAGGGTCATTAGAGAGTCAGGACTCATTTTAGGATGTTAAATTGAGTCTAGCTAGTCAAAATTTTGAACTATGGATGCTTCCCTCCATTTTGTAAATTTGAATTTTGAGGGACATTTTGACATGTTAGCATGGTATAGGGAGTCTAGAAGGTTATAATAATCTTATTAGAGGTTTAGAACCATGGTGGTATTTTAAGAGACTCTTCATAGTGCTTATCGGTCATGTATTTCGTAAAATCTTGTTTTAGCTCCCTTCCTACAAGATGTGACTTTATCCTCGTGACAATAAAAGTTGGTTATGGGAAGATTTCAAGTAAAAGGAGGTATAAAATGCTATTTTGTAACTTTTTTAGAGATATTAATTTAATGACTCAAAAGAGGAGGAGCTCTAAGAATTGTTGAAGGAATTGTTTTTCGTTTACAAACAAATTGTAATCAATTATCTAAAATTTGTGTGTGCGAGCATTGATGATAATTTATTCTAATACATTCCTTTGTAGAGGTAAATGCAAGATTGGTATGAGAAACTTTTTCTCTGTTTTATTTCTTGAAAGGTGTATTTCATGTCTTTTGGAAGTTTATTTGTTGTGACAGATAGTGAAATTTTGAAATCAACTGTGTATTTTGTATGATCAATGCAAGTTTGTTGTTTTGAAGGGTAAATGTGATCAAAGAAGAGAAAGATTATGCTTGAGAAGAGTTTATATGGAACAAATAGACTTCATTACATCTTCAAAGACATCTGCAAGCTAGGGTTTGGTGTTATTTGTTTGTAAAACCTTAAATAAACTTGAAATCCCCTGTTGTAAGAGACTGTGTAGTTGGAGTTTTGACTCATTATTCGCCATTGTTGAACAAGTAGTCTTACTGTCAAGTCAATAAGCTTAAGTACTTTGACAAAGACCTGTAGAAGGTGTCTTGAGGCATTAAAAGTGAGTGAGAACGATTTGGTGAAGGTTTATCTCTTCTCATGCTCCTAGGTAAACTTTGCCTAGGGTTTGGTGGTGGTTATGCTTTTTAAGGCATTAATGCTTGAGTTAAGTTATGAAACTTGTAGGATTTTGTCCTAGTACCTCATTCTCACATATTATGTAAGTTTTAGAACCTAATATTCCTCTATATTTTCCACTAAAATTCTTGGTTCCAGTGTTGACACAATCAATAAGCATGATTAGAGAATGGGAAAATAGAGTTTGGAGACCTTACACCTTAAGTCCAAGCCTAAAAAAATTTAGTAAGCATCTAGACGGATAGTACAAGCCTATCATCAAGATTTGGGAGTGGAAAGTTGTTTGGAATTTCTTCTTTTCTTGATAATAGGTCTGCATGCCTAGAACAGAGTATGAGAGGCCTAATTTGAATCAGAGAAGCTGATTTTATAGCAATTTTTCCTTAGGAGAGTACCTTGCAACTTTGTACAATGAATATTGCCCCAAATGGGTACTCCAAAAGGTGACTAGTTTGTTTGAAGAGTGTGTGTATCAAAAGTTATGCCAAAAAAGAACCTTTGAAAGGGCTACTAGAGGAAAGTTAGGTCTAGGAGAGAGATCGTGGAGATAAGGAACCTACATTTAAAATTGAGCCAAGAAATTTTACCCACGCCATAAGAAGGGAAAAAGGTACCCGAATTTGTTTACAACTTCTTCTAGGTGCTTGTCGTTTATTCCAGACACCAACTCACCAAGAGCATGTTCTTGAGAAGCTTAAAAAAGGCAATTGGAAGAAGGTAAGGAAATGGACAAGGTTCAACATAGAATAAGGTTTAGTTTAAATTTCTCAATTTGTAGGTAAGTAAGTAGCAAATTAGCATAGAATAGGGTTTAATAACAAGGTACAAAGATTAGACAAGTTCATTGAGACCTCAAATCTTAAATTTGCTTACTTTTGGACTAGTTAAACTTGAGAAAGTTAGCTAATTTTCCAAGTAAGGGAATGTTTGGGGATATTTTGAGCAATCTAAATTGTTTTATTAGTTGTATGAGTGGTGTGCTCTGCATCACACATCCTTTTCTTTTAGATTCCAATGATTTACCATTTTTTTGTAAAATGTGTCGATGGTATTATTAAGGGTATTATGATCACTTCTTACTTTATGTTCCTAGAGACATGAAATTACTTGGAACTAACTCAAGATGCATGTAGGATCACATAAAATAGCGTATTGACTGAAAAAATAAGCACATATAATATTAAACATGGGAATTTTAACTTAAGAAAATTTCAAGATAGAGAAAATCAATTAGAACTAGTGGTAATTACATATCTTTTTTTTTTCTTATGGTCAAATATGATTACACAAATATTTCTAGAACAATTAGAATGGATCCTTTCTTAATTTTTCATGTAACAATTAGAATGGATATTTTGAGCAATCTAAATTGTTTTATTAGTTGTATGAGTGGTGTGCTCTGCATCACACATCCTTTTCTTTTAGATTCCAATGATTTACCATTTTTTTGTAAAATGTGTCGATGGTATTATTAAGGGTATTATGATCACTTCTTACTTTATGTTCCTAGAGACATGAAATTACTTGGAACTAACTCAAGATGCATGTAGGATCACATAAAATAGCGTATTGACTGAAAAAATAAGCACATATAATATTAAACATGGGAATTTTAACTTAAGAAAATTTCAAGATAGAGAAAATCAATTAGAACTAGTGGTAATTACATATCTTTTTTTTTTCTTATGGTCAAATATGATTACACAAATATTTCTAGAACAATTAGAATGGATCCTTTCTTAATTTTTCATGTAACAATTAGAATGGATATTTTGAGCAATCTAAATTGTTTTATTAGTTGTATGAGTGGTGTGCTCTGCATCACACATCCTTTTCTTTTAGATTCCAATGATTTACCTTTTTTTTGTAAAATGTGTCGATGGTATTATTAAGGGTATTATGATCACTTCTTACTTTATGTTCCTAGAGACATGAAATTACTTGGAACTAACTCAAGATGCATGTAGGATCACATAAAATAGCGTATTGACTGAAAAAATAAACACATATAATATTAAACATGGGAATTTTAACTTAAGAAAATTTCAAGATAGAGAAAATCAATTAGAACTAGTGGTAATTACATATCTTCTTTTTTTTCTTATGGTCAAATATGATTACACAAATATTTCTAGAACAATTAGAATGGATCCTTTCTTAATTTTTCATGTAACAATTAGAATGGATATTTTGAGCAATCTAAATTGTTTTATTAGTTGTATGAGTGGTGTGCTCTGCATCACACATCCTTTTCTTTTAGATTCCAATGATTTACCATTTTTTTGTAAAATGTGTCAATGGTATTATTAAGGGTATTATGATCACTTCTTACTTTATGTTCCTAGAGACATGAAATTACTTGGAACTAACTCAAGATGCATGTAGGATCACATAAAATAGCGTATTGACTGAAAAAATAAACACATATAATATTAAACATGGGAATTTTAACTTAAGAAAATTTCAAGATAGAGAAAATCAATTAGAACTAGTGGTAATTACATATCTTCTTTTTTTCTTATGGTCAAATATGATTACACAAATATTTCTAGAACAATTAGAATGGATCCTTTCTTAATTTTTCATGTAACCCTTATGCACAACCTTTATTCCTCCTCCTACAACCAATTAAACACCAACTTTATCAGTCACACACTTATGACTTCTTCATATCATTCATTAGGAGTGACTTTTTGCGCACCAAAGGACTCCCAATTTTTATATAATAGAAGAGACACCATCTTTCTACCATTAGTGTACACGCATAACTGATGTGGATGAAATTACAACATTAGGTATATTAAATGTTATGCAACCTACCATTTCAAGAATCGACGGTTTCATAGTCTTTGGGTGGGGTTTCAAAATAGCCTTGTGGTAATCAAAATTTATGAAAGCATCACTTGCAAGATCTAGAAATTATATAGATGTTCAGTAAATACTCAATTTTATACATTTACTAATTAGAATAGGCTTTTCTCTTGTTGGATAATGAAGAGGTTTGTTTTTCGTGATCTATATAAACCAACCTTCTATTATATAATGCATAAACAAATATTTAAATGTTAAATATGAAGTTTCAAAAAAATAACTAAATACAAAGTAGAGACTAATTAGTAACCTCTCCATAAATACAAAACATTATTAAATTCATATAAATTATTAAACTACTCATTAATATGTCATGCCATAAAGAAACTATTACTTCACACACACACACACACACACACACACACACACACACACACACATATAAATATATTTATACACGTGTATATATGTGTGAATAGATAAAAATACAAAATAAAAAAATAATTAATACTTTCTATAATAAAATAATATATTTATATAAAATATTAATTAAATTCATATAAATTATTAAACTACTCATTAATACCTCACATATATACAATTGAATATTTTGGTAAAAATAATTAATACATTTTTTTTATCAGTCAAAAAGAGGCACCAGGGCTCACTATTATATTATATTATTAAAAAAACATGAAAATTTAGGAGATAAACGATTACAAAAACCATCCAAAGATGGAGAAGCGTGTAGGAACTATACTAAACTATATACATATAATTGGTCAATCAGGGACTTCATGTTTGTTCTTCATCCGAGGAGTTGGTAACCATCATTGTAGGTGCATCAACATTTCTAGCCTCCTCTTCGACCATTAATGCTGTCAGGGAGTCCGCAAGCTTGGATGCATCAAATGTTTTAGTGGGAATGCTTAAAACAGAGCAAATAACATCAATTTTCTTTCCCTACAGTAAACTTTCCATGGCCATGGCCTTGTTTAGCTACCAGAGATGGTCCAGATGGAGCCCAATGTCAAAGTCAATCTGCTCCATGTCCATGGAGAAAGAATTGTTGGTTCCCAATAAAATAGTATGCATGCCTATGCTTTGAGAAACCTTTAAAGTGTCTAGTCTAGCAGTAGACTAGCTTGGATCATTCATGGCTTTCACTACTTCCTCAACTGCAGTCGTATCCCCGAGTCTGGTGGGTAATTGCACCCTAAGCATGTTGGTAGCCATCCACCTGAGAATTTTAGGATCCTTGATGCCATCGATGAGGGTATTCTTCCAGAATTCCATAGCTTCCTTGGTAGTGAGCCTAATAGCCTTGTCTAGGAGACAACAAACCTTGAGAAGCTATTAGACTTTAAGATCGTTAACTAAACCCATGAAGGAATAGTGTATGTCATCAATAGGGTAGTTATGCACCAGGTGTAGCCTAGATTTTACCACCAACAGCCCAAAGCATGTTGGCACATCACTCAGACTAAACTGAGCACTCACTCGAAATGCGCAAGGGTACCAGGTCCCTCTTTAGAGAAGCTTGTTCAAGATGTTAGCATGATTGAATGTGTATTTCAGATCCATAACAGATAATCAATTAAACCATAGTGCATAAACCAAATCTAGATCTTAACCATATGAATGAATAACTAAACAATTACTATAATCAGATTTACCATACAAGATCCATGATCAGTTACATCTAACATCATTATCCATCCAATAAAATCCATTATATTAAATACTACAAAACACTGGAGCTTCTTACATACATAACAATGTCACCATAGTCATGTGCACTAAAAAAATCGCAGCATAACACTAAAATAATATCCAATCCCTAATCTGTGTAAATAAATACATATTTATAGGGGTGGGTAATTTCCCTTCACCGCCCATGCACCTTCAAAAATAGGCTATGTGTTAATAATAGCCATGCACCCTTACATGAGAATACAAAAGCATGCAAGCTTGCAAATAATAGACTACCTAATAATACAATTGTAGTATAATCCTATTATTAGCTCCAAAACTTTGCATGGCGCTCAATCTTCTACTAGCCCCAAAATAGCCTTTGTGTATCCTCAACATCTTCTAGAAAATGTGGTCCACACTCCATGTCCATAATTAGCCCCAATCTGCAAAACAGCTACGTCCTAATTTCAAATTGTTTTGGGTGTTCTCATTTTTGCTATACTTCCGCACACTCATGCATGCCTTGTGTCCGCGTGCCCAATCCTTCCATTCTTTCATACTTAAGTTGTATTTCATCAGCTCAACATTACCCCACACTAATTTCATTTTTGTCCCCGGTAATGGAAAACCAAACTTATATCTCCACGAACAAAGAATAATGAATAATTAATGAAAGAATAAAGTAATTACTGCACATAAAGAATGAGAAACTATTTGGCACTCTATTCTTCTACCGGAAGGATCAAATCGGGATATTCAATCTTTATCTCTATCTCCAATGTGTTCAAATCACTTAGCGCCTTATTTGTCTTATTTGTAATATCAACAACTATGGCTTCCATTTCATCAAGAGTCGTCTTCTCACCTTCATTCTACAAGATCCTGAGAACATTAGCCATGCTCGAGACCATTCCATCCATTACATCCATATGTTTCGTGATGATTTTACCAATTTCTTTTATTCTTTCCTTGTGTGGGACTTGAGCATCTTCAAGTGCATCACGCTTTACTTCTACCAACATGAGTCTCTCTACACACCCAAGTGTTTCATTCTTTGTTTCTTGAAAGACTTCATCTTCTTCTGCCAAAGTCCTTGTTTTTATTATCACATCTAGTTCCGCACACATCGTCAATGCCAAATCTGCTTTCTTAAGCTCATCCTTTAAAATTTGTAAAATGGATTCATAACCTAAAAATTTTCTTGTAATTATGGCCTTGGCCCTTGTTGCCTCCTCTGCAGCATCCTTTGGTGTTGGCATATGCATGGGCCCTTCCTCTAGTAGAAACTGAATTTTTATGCATAAATAATGTAAGGAGGATGGGAACTTTGTTGCAACCTTGTCCTGAAAGTGTGGCCTCTTCTCTATGATCTCATCACCAATTTTCTCTGCCATCTTAATGAATTTCTACACTTCTACCTCATCTTTTTCCTTCTCATCCGCAAGGTGCTTTATTTTAGTGTCTTTATCTTTCTTGTCCTCCAACAAAGCTCTAATAGTTGCCGCTTTATCATTTTTTTGATGCACAACTTCAGCAGATACTTTAGTCAGGCGTTGCTTACCTGCTCATCATACATGACGGTGGGTTTGACAGCTACATGGCATGAATGTGGTGCCTTCTTCAATTTGAGCAACACACAGGATTCTTCACATACGTTGAAGTCAGGCTCATCCATATGAGTGTGCATTTTCCATGATAATTGTTTCCTTGTGCAAGTGGTCACCATCTCTGTATCCATGAGCTCTCATCCAGATAAGTCCTTGGATTCCAACATGCTTTGGAAACCCACACCTATGATCTTGCTTGGGTTATCAATGTACCCAACAGATGGATTCTCAAATGTCTCATCCTCCCTTTCCTTTCTAGAGTGCTTACTCTTAGGAATCTTGGTGCCTGAATCCAATATGGATTTGTCACCTAGCTATGTTGTAGGGGACGCACCTGATGGCTCACCCTTATCTTCACCTATTTCCAAGCCAACATTCCCACTGTCTATGTTCTATTCCTTCATCTCCTCTTCATCTCTTTTCATCTCCTCTTCCTGATGTTCATCTGTATCCTCGGTCTAAACTAGAGTGTTATGCACATTGTCTTCATACTTTTCTTCTTCTTCCTCCTTCCAAGGAATATACATGTGCCTCTTCTTCTTTTCAGGTTCTACCTTCACCGATGAAGTCCTGGGTGATCTCCTAGTGGGCTATGAAGGTCCCATGCTCTGAGCCTTTGTTCTTCTTAGTACCCTCTTATACTGAGGTTCCTCATGGGTCTAGTCCAGGTCCACCTCCAATGTGCTTGTCTCCAACACTTCATCCTCTTGTTGCAGTGGAGGGGTTACCACACACTCACTTTTCACTCTAACATTGGGTTGTCTTCTACCCATGTGCTCCAAACCACCACTTTCTTCATGCAGTTCTTCTTCTTCCTTTTCCACAAGGGGCAATGTTGGTTCCTCATCTTCCAGTGTGCCAACTATATGCTTCCTCTTAGGTGGGCCAGGAAGTTTGAACTCATCCTCCACATATTTCCCATTTTCCAACCTGGGCTTGAGTTTGATATATATATAAGGGCTTCCCAAATCTCCCCAATTTCCAAACTTATAGCCTTCATGTTAATGTCATATGAAATTAACCTCTCAATATATGTAGACTTAATTGGATAAATGTAAGTCTTTCTGAGTGTGTGTTATTCGCATTCTACCTTATCAGCATTGAAAATCAACTGGCGCGTGTATGAAAACCTATCTATAGATGCTTGGAAGTAATGCATGGTGAAGGCATAAGAAAGATTACACCAAGGGATCCCTTTCTTTTCCTTCATCCCAAAGTGTGCATTACAAAAATATTGATAAATTGTAAAGTGTACTTGCTTACCTAATGCCATAGGTAACTCCTTGGGTATTCTCCATTCTTCCTCAAATGTGGTGCAAAAGTGCTCATACCACATATCTACCCTTTTCTTAAAGCGGCCACTCATGGTCCCATCATATGTATACTTCTCAAATATCTTTGCAAAAGATTTCTTTTCTACAAGATACTGCCATATTTTTTCCTCTGGCCCTTCGGGCACTCCAATTTCTACAAAAACCAAGGATACCAAGATCACACTAAAACTTATCTTATCACCTCTGTGTGATTCCTCAATGATGGTTTCAGCAATGAAACCCGCCAAGTTATAAGTTACCCCTTCACTCATTTTCTTTTCTATGTGTAGCCACAAGGTATTTACCTGCGACCACCGCTCCTGGTCATTAATTTTTTTGAGGAGGTGTGCCACTACTTGAACCACAAGATACTTATGTATCTTTCTTATATCCATCCCATGCCCTCCCTTTAGGTAACCCAACACCTTCCGTGTCGCCATTATACCTTCTTTGTCTGACAAGTTGTTACTCACTTTAGTGCCTGAACTCCTCAATCATGTTAGAGTCCTGTTGATGGTAATCCTTGGTAGATGGACCATCACAGTCGTAGGAAACCTTAGGGTAGTGGGATGTGCACCTTAAGGTGACCCCTAGATTTTAAAGAAGTTGGCTCTTCTCTGTGGTATGAGATGAGGGTCAAAGAAAAATAAAAGATAGCACAAAAATAACAAAAGCAATGCGCTGAAAAGGAAGAATTTATTCAAGAGTCCATCTGCCTGAAATGGAAATAGGTGAGTACTGAAAAGGGTGGATGAAATGCACCACATGCTAGAGATAGATTCACATAGAACACCACTTCAAACCCATTAAGCACAACTTCCAAAACTTGTAGTGAACATTTGAAATATGCACAATATATCATGAAATAAAGGCTATTAGAGACAATACAACTATGCAAAGGATGGAAAAAATACACCACAGGGCATATTATATTACCCCAAAAATGTGCATTGTATAACAGTCAACAGGTAAGAGGTGAGAATTCCATTTACAAAGATTCAAGAAGAAGGCTTGGGCTCCCAGTTCATCCCCCAAGTAGGGAAGAAACAGGGGCAGAGAAGAAACATGACTGACCTCCTTTTTTAATGAGACCAAGATTACAATATATAGAATGAGAAAGAGAGAAGAGTCCATTCCCAAAATTTATTTTTCAACCACTTGTAAGATGTAATAAATGAGTGCAATCAATGGCACCTTGCTTGTAAAATACTCCTCCTTGTTGTCCCCATGTACTACGTAGAGAAAATGAGGGCCAACTCCATTGAATGCCTTCCTACCACTT